>CAUYUJ010017049.1:129396-150670 GCA_963575745.1 Prorocentrum cordatum | reverse complement strand
AGGAGGAGGGGGATGAAGAGGCGGAGGAGGAGGAGGAGGAGGAGGAGGAGGAGGAGGAGGAGGAAGAGGATGAGGAGGAGGAGGAGCAGGAGGAGGAGGAGGAGGAGGAGGAGGAGATGGAGGAGGAGGGGGGGGGAGGAAGAAGAAGAGGAGGAGGAGGAGGAGGAAGACGAGGAGGGAAGGTCGTGTCACGCTCGCCGCGAAGCTAGCTCTAGCCCCGCCACTCAACGGCCTCGGAAGGGAAAGCCGGGGCAGGAGGGGATGGGATATCAGAGCAGGGGAAGGGGAGGAGTAGGGGAGGGGTGGTGGCAACCCCGTGTCTCAAGACTTTCAAGGCCCAAAAGCGGACCCCGAAGGTTGGGAACATCCCGTGGCCTAAGGGCCACCACGCCAGCAAGGCTGGCCCCCCCAAAACAGGGGCAACGGAGTGGTGGAAGTTCGTGGAGGCAAGGAGAGGCCCCAGCGCCCGCTGCTCACTCGGCTTGCTGATCTTTTCTTCATCTTTTTATACATATATATGTATATATCCTCCTTTGATTTTGATCGATGAGTGGATGCGAGGCGGCTCCAAGCGGGCTGGTGGCAAGGAGGGCACGGAGGGGTTTCAAGGCGTCGCAGCGGCAGCCACCCGAATACTCCGCAGACATCTTCATTCCGCGGGAAGTCTTCGAAGTCTCTCGCCTTGAGCCTGCGGCGCGGGGAGGTGACGCTCCATGTCCCGTTGCTCTCCGTCTCCTCACCGTGACTGAGCAGGCAGATGAGCATGCCATGCGTTCAAGCATGCGACCCTCCGTGCGCTGAGTACTCGCGCACTCGCCAAAACGTAGATGGACGAACCATCATCTAATCAACACTGTGTTTTGTGGTATGGTGCCGGGGTAGGTTAAGTACGCAGCAATGAAGCATACGTACATCATGGCGATCTTTTTTGCTGGCACCGTAGCTGTAACATTATTCGTATTCGCCAACATCGTGAGCAACTGCAACTCGATTCCCACGCCAGTAGAGCACCACTGTCTCGAGGTTTATTGTTACATATATGTTTACATGAACGTTTCGAAACATATTGTTTATGCGGTATACACCGATCTGTATATGTATGTCTGCATGCATGTATGCATGCATGTATGCATGTATGCATGTATGCATGCATGTATGCATGTATGCATATATGTGTGCTTGTTTGTTTGTATGTGTGTAGGTCTGTATGTATATATGTCTGTCTGTCTGTCTGTCTGTCTGTCTGTCTGTATGTATGTATGTATGTATGTGTGTATGTATGTATGTATGTATGTATGTATGTATGTATGTATGTATGTATGTATGTATGTACGCATGTATGTATGTATGCATGTATGCCTGTATGCCTGTATGTATGCATGTCTGTATGTCTGTATGTCTGTATATATGTATGTACATATGTATGTATGTATGTCTGTGCCTGGCGATATATATATATATTATATATATATATATATATATATATATATATATATGTTTACACACATGTCAGAGAGAGGAAGGGGCGAACAGTCATTCATTGTCCCTGGGTGCGTGGCTGAAGTGGGGGTCCGTGGTGAAGATTATTTCTGTTGCGTTGTTGATATTGTTGCTGTTGCTGTTGCTGCTGCTGCTGCTGTTGTTGCTGCTGCTGCTGTTGTTGTTGTTGTTGTTCTTGTTCTTGAACTCTCACTACCGAAAATAATTATGGTTAACCCCCCCCTCCTCCGGTGCACATTGTATTTTTCAATTGAAATGCCCCTCCCGGCGCTCGCACCCTGTTTATCGTGAGGGAAAATCATCATCCTCAAACTGCGTTGTTGGCCCCCGGGTTACAACAACAACGGCTCCCGCCTGAAAGTTCCTTACAATTTTACCAGAACTCCCGCTCCCGCGCAGGACTTCCTCGCATTTTATTTAGGAATCGCGTTCTCGCTTGGGACTTCCTTACAATATATTCAGGAATCGCTCTCTCGGCGTTGTGGAGTCGCGCTCTCGCTGGAGGCTTGCTTGCAATTTACTCAAGCGCCCTTGCGTTGGAATTTCCCGCAATTTACTCAAACGTCGCACTCCCGACGCTCAGGCACCCAGGAGTCGCGCTCTCGCTTAGGACTCTCTCTTGCAGATTACTTGAGAATCGGGACCTCGCTGGCCTTCGTGGCCCCGTTGCAGACCTTCGTGGCCTCTTCGCTGCCCTTCGTGGACCCGTTGCAGCCCTTCGTGGCCCCCTCGCTGCCTTTCGTGGCCCCGTTGCAGCCCTTCGTGGCCCCCTCGCTGCCCTTCGTGGCCCCGTTGCAGCCCCCGTCGTGGCCCCCTCGCTTTGTTTCGTGGCCCCGTTGCAGCCCCCGTCGTGGCCCCCTTGCTGCCCTTCGTGGCCCCGTTGCAACCCTTCGTGGCCCCCTCGCTTTGTTCTGTTGCCCCGTTTCAGCCCTTCGTGGCCCCCTCGCTGCCCTTCGTGGCCCCGTTGCAGCCATTCGTGGCCCCCTCGCTTTGTTTCGTGGCCCCGTTGCACCCCCTCGTGGCCGCCTCGCTACTCTTCGTGCCCCCGTGGCCCCCTCGCTGCCCATCGTGGCCCCGTTGCAGCCTTTCGAGGCCCCATCGCTGCCCTTCGGGGCCCCATATATGTATGCCCTTCGTGGCCCCGTTGCTGCCCTCAGTGGCCCATTCTTTGCACTCCGCGGCCCAATATTCTATGCCCTTCGTGGCCCCCGCTCGTTCGCGCCCGTCGTGGCCCCACGTGCATGCCCTTCGCGGCCCCGCTGTCGCCCTTTGTGGCCCCCTCGGTGTCCTACGTGGCCCAGTTGCTACCCTCAGTGGCCCCGTCGTTGCCTTCTGTGGTTCAGCATTATCTGCCCTTCGTGGCCTCCGCTCGTTCGCGCTCTTCGTGGCCCCATACGCATTCCCTTCGTGTCCCCGGTGTCGCCCTTCCTGGCCTACTTCGTGCCCTTCGTGGCCCTGCTGCCGTTCTTTCTCTCGCTCTCGCTTTCGCTCGTCGTCGTCGTCGTCGTCGTCGTCCTCGTCGTGGTCGGTCCCCTGTCCGTCCCTCTTGGGGTCGGGTTGCCGCCGATCAGCGCTGCCGCTGGCCAGGCCGACGGTCCGCGACCGCCCCGCCGCTTGCCGGGGCCCGGCCTGCAGGGAAGAAAAGTATACCCTCCAAAAGGGGCACGATCGAATACGAAGAGGGCGGGTATCGAAGGCTTGGGAAATTCGCGTTAACGGACACTCGAGCAGATAAGAGCGAACAATCTCAAAATGATTGTTGAACTCTCACAACTGAAAAATATGTTTTGTTGATTCCCCCTCCGGTGCACATGGTATTTTTCAATTGAAGTGCCCCTCCCGGCGCCCGCACCCTGGCTTTTCTATGAAAAAAAAATCATCATCCTCAAACTGCGTTGTTGGCCCCCGGGTTGCAAGAACAACGGCTCCCGCCTGAGACATCCTCACAATCTAGCAAGGACCCCCGCTCCCGCGCGAGACTTCCTCGCATTTCATTCTGGAATCGCGCTCTCGCGTGGACTTCCTTACAATTTATTCAGGAATCGCTCTCTCGGCGTTCTGGAGTCGCGCTATCGCTGGAGACTTGCTTGCAATTTACTCAAAAATAACACCCTTGCGTTGAAATTTCCCGCAATTTACTCAAGCGCCGCGCTCCCGACGCTCAAGAGCCCTGGAGTCGCGCTCGCGCTTAGGACTCCCTCGCAGATAACTTAGAAGTCGGGATCTCGCTGCCCTTCGTGGCCCCGTTGCAGACCTTCGTGGCCTCCTCGCTGCCTTTCGTGGACCCGTTGCAACCCTTCGTGGCCCCCTCGCTGCCCTTCGTGGCCCCATTGCAGACCTTCGTGGCCCCCACGCTGCCCTTCGTGGACCCGTTACAGCCCCTCGTGGCCCCCTCGCTGCCCTTCGTGGTCCCGTTGCAGCCCTTCGTGGCCCCCTCTCTGCCCTTCGTGGCCCCGTTGCACCCCTTCGCGGCCCCCTCGCTGTCCTTCGTGGCCCCCTTGCAGCCCTTCGTGGCCCCCTCGCTTTGTTTCGTGGCCCCGTTGCAGCCCCTCGTGGCCCCCTCGCTGCCCTGTGTGCCCCCGTTGCAGCCCTTCGCGGCCCCCTCGCTTTGTTTCGTGGCCCCCTTGCAGCACGTCGTGGCCCCCTCGCTTTGTTTCGTGGCCTATTTGCAGCCCTTCGTGCCCCCCTCGCTTTGCTTCGTGGCCCCGTTGCATCACCTCGTGGCCCCCTCGCTGCCCATTGTGCCCCCGTTGCAGCCCTTCGTGGCCCCCTCGCTGCCCTTCGTGGCCCCGTTGCACCCCTTCGCGGCCCCCTCGCTGCCCTTCGTGGCCCCGTTGCAGCCCTTCGTGGCCCCATCGCTGCCCTTCGTGGCCCCGTTGCAGCCCTTCGTGGCCACCTCGCTTTATTTCGTGGCCCCGTTGCAGCCCGTCGTGGCCCCCTCGCTGCCCTTCGTGGTCTAGTTGCAGCCCTTCGAGGCCCCCTCGCTGCCCCTCGTGGCCCCGTTGCAGCCCGTCGTGGCCCCCTCGCTGCCCATTGTGCCCCCCTCGCTGCTTCGTGGCCCCCTTGCAGCCCTTCGTGGCCCCCTCGCTGCCCTCCGTGGCCCCGTTGCTTCCTTCGTGGCCCCCTCGCGCCTTCGGGCCCAGTATCCTTGTATGCCCTTCGTGGCCCCTGCCTCGCGCCCATTGTGCCCCCGTTGCGCCCTTCGTGCCCCCCTCGCTTTGCTTCGTGGCCCCCTTGCAGGCTTCGTGGCCCCCTCGCTGCCCTCCGTGGCCCCGTTGCGATCCTTCGTGGCCCCCTCGCTTTGTTTCGTGGTCCCGTTGCAGCCCTTCGTGGCCCCCTCGCTGCCCTTCGTGGCCCCGTTGCGCCCCTTCGCGGCCCCCTCGCTGTCCTTCGTGGCCCCGTTGCGCCCCTTCGCGGCCCCCTCGCTGTCCTTCGTGGCCCCGTTGCAGCCCTTCGTGGCCCCCTCGCTTTGTTTTGTGGCCCCGTTGCAGCCCGTCGCGGCCCCCTCGCTGTCCTTCGTGGCCTAACTTGCAGCCCTTCGCGGCCCCCTCGCTGCCCTTCGTGGCCCCGTTGCACCCCTTCGTGGCCCCCTCGCTGCCCTTCGTGGCCTCGTTGAACCACTTCGTGGCCCCCTCGCTTTGTTTTGTGGCCCCGTTGCACCCCTTCGTGGCCCCCCTCGCTGCCCTTCGCGGCCCCGTTGCAGCCCTTCGTGGCCCCGTCGCTGCCCTTCGCCGTTGCAGCCCCTCGTGGCCCCCACCACCTCCCGTCTCCCTCCCGAACTCCCTCCCTTCCTTCCTCCATCCCTCTCTCCCTGCGCCCGTCCTTCTCCCCATCCTCCCGTGCCGTGGGGCCCCTCCGCTGCCCATCGGAGCCAGATCCGCCGGCACCCTGTTGAGACATCGTGTAGATGCACAGGACAAGGCACGCGGCCAGTCCGAGGAGTATCCGCGCGGACCCGTCGGATCCTTCCAGGGATGCTCCGCCTCGCATGTGCGCAGAGCCCGTACGGCTGGGAACTTTTGCTCAGCGTGTCGCGGCGGCGGCCCTGGCGACACGCTATGCTCTGCAAGCGGATAGTGCGCCGCTCCGCTCCGCGGGGCGGGAGGCCGGGAAGAGCCAGGGACACTGCTGCGTGGGGACCAGAAGTGGTTAGCGTGTCGCGTCGAGCCATGGTGTACCAAAACTGGCGGAACGACACGCAAAGCAAACGATCTGGACCGTGATGCCCCTGAGGGCGATAGGCGTGAGATCAAAGACCTCCACTCAAGCATGGGCAAATCTCCGTGAAGGTAAAACTTTCTCGCCTTCAGTGGCGACAGTGAGACCCATAATGCAATATATGTGGACTTCAAAAGATTGTTGCCTCCAGTGGGCAAGCAAGCTTATCTTCGGTGGGCAAGCAAGCATCTTTTGCCTTCGACGTGCTCCGCACGGCAAAGCTTCGGGTTGCGGACAGGCAGCCCCCCCCACATATTGCCCCAGCTGGCATCACCAGGCCCCCCGAGCAGCCCCGGCTGGCTTCCACAGTCCCCCCCGAGTAGTCCCGGCTGGCCTCACCAAGCGCTCCGAAGAAAGCCCGGGGCGGTCTCAACACCACAACCCTCGGGCGCGGAGCGCCCCAGGGGCGGCGCCGGGGTGCTGAGACCGCCCCGGACCACGTACTCGGGGGGCCTGCTGAGGCCAGCTGGGACTGACTGAGGGGGGGATGTCCGTCCACAGCCCAAAGCCTTCCCCGAGATCCGACGTCGCTGTAAACGTTGCAACATCGACAAAAACACACATCCGGAACCCGAAGTAGACCCTTGCCGCGTCCTTTTTCGAGCCGCATCGACCTGTGAGGGTCCCGGTGCCCGAACAGAAAAGCGAAAACGCTCGGCTCGGAAGAATGCAGACGCCAGGATCTCGGGGGGTCTGTCCGCAACCCGAAGCTTTACCAGCTCCAGACAGCAGCCGCCAGCCGCTTGCTCCGGCGCCTGTCGCACCCACGGCGGCCCTTCCCTCACCTGGCTCCCCAGGTTGAGGATGGAGGGTGCTTAGGTCTTCCCCCCCGCTCCTGCTCCTGCTTCTCCTTCCTCCTGCCTCCTCCTCCTCCTCATCGTCCTCGTCCTCCTCCTCCTCCTCGTCCTCGTCCTCGTCCTCCTCGTCCTCCTCCTCCTCGTCCTCGTCCTCGTCCTCGTCGCCCTCGTCGCCCTCGTCGTCGTCATCGTCGTCGGCCTCCTCTTCGTCCTCCTCTTCCTCCTCCTCTTCCTCCTCCTCTTCCTTCTTCTCCTCCTCCTCCTCCTCCTCCTCCTCCTTCTCCTCCCCCCCTTCGCTCGATCCCTCCCTCCCCGCCTCCTCCTTCAAAGTCAACATCAGGACTTCTCCTGGAGTGTGTCCTGCCCAAGACTTCGCGGCGGATCCAGCTGCGGAGACGAGGGCCCTCGAGGAGGCCCCCCCCCGAAGGCGAGGACACCACAATGATCTCTCTCTCTCTCTCTCTTTTTTTTTTTCTCTCTCTCTCTCTCTCTCTCTCTCTCTCTCTCTCTCTCCCCCCCCTCACCTCTCGACGCCGCGGGTATTCCGCGAGGTGGGCCTCCAGACCTCGCGACTCCTTCCCCGGGGACGTGCTCTTCACCCCGGGCGGTTCCTTGACAGCCCCCGGGGGCCCGAAACGGGCCTCCGGACCCCCCGGCAGTGCGCAACAAGCGCAGCAAGTTCCGCCCTCGGCTTCTCTCTTCCTTCCGCCAGGCCCACATCCGAGTGAGGAGCGGTTCCTTGACAGCCCCGGGGGCCCGAAACGGGCCTCCAGACCCCCGGCAGTGCGGAACAGGCGCAACAAGTTCCGCCCTCGGCTTCTCCTCCTTCCGCCAGGCCCACATCCGAGTGAGGACGGCCGGCTGGCACTGGCCTTCGTGATGGCCCCAGCACTGCCCGGGCAGCCCCGTCCAGAGCAACAGCTTCGGCAGCCGAGGAAGAGATCGGGGCTCGAAGAAAAGTGCCTCCTGACACTGTCGGGAGGCTCCCTGTGCATGGGCTCTGGGCCCTCCTGTCCTCCTCCCGCGCCCGGCTTAGGGAAGTGTGGCGGCAGCCCTCTGGGTGGCGACCATGACCCACGTGGGCATGCCCAGCACGCCGTCCTGCGCCGGCTGCGCAACCGCCGCCGCCCCGAGGGTCAACTTGGGCTCATCCTGCGGCGCGGCAGGTGGAGCGCCCCTCCCCCCCCCCCAACACATGGGGGCCACTCCTCTCCTGCTGTCTCCAGTGTGCGCAGTCCCCCTTTTTGCTGTCTTTGCGTCGCTGCGCTCGTTCGTCCGTCGTCGTCGTCGTCCTCGCCGTCGTCTTTGATCGTCGCCGTCGTCTGTGGCCGCCTGCTTACCCCCTCTGCCTGGACCTCGCGCCCTCTCGGGGTGCGCGCGTGGCCAACCGAGCATCCGAGAATCCTCCCCATTTTGCTTGCGCACAACGCGATGGAGTCGTTTTGGGGGGTTCCAGGTTTACCATGACGCCCGCCTGCCTCATCGTGCGCGCCCAGCTTGCTTTCGCGGCACGGGTGTGCCGCGATCGTCCGGCTGAGCTTTTGGCTTTCCTTCATCTTCGCGTCGGTGGCGATTCTCCGGCCGCCTGCCATGGGTTGCCCAGCTGGCCAGGGATGTCGATGTGCTTTTAAACGTCCTTGCGACTGGGCAGTGGCCCTCCCTTTCTGCGGCCCCGCAGGTCTGGCACGACAAAATGTCGCAGCCAAATGCGTGGAGCAGCATGCTTGACGCACTTTTCTTCGACGAATCTGTCTCCGACTGCCAGAAGGATGCATCTGGCTCTGGCGCCGTGCGCCCTGTCCTGACTGTGATTGCGCATTCGCGTCTTCGTGCGCGCTTGAGTCTCATTCGAAAGTGAAACACCTCAAGCGGAATGTCATCCGCGAATCGTCGCCTCCGCCGTCTGTCCCTGCTGCCAGACCGACTTGGTACAGCGCGTCCACTGTTTTGCACACCTGCCAGACAGGCGCCGCCCTCGATGCAAGGATTGGGTCTTCCGGCGCTGCCGGCGACTTCCACCAGCTACGGTGGCGAGCCTCGACAAGGCCGACAGAGAGCTTCGCCGAGCCGCTCAACGCAGCGGCCGATCCTACGTCATAGCCAAAGGCGCTGCCCTGCAACAGCTTTGGAACGGTCGTGGGCCGAGCTTCTACCTAGCCGTAGCGCTGCTCCGCGTGTACAGTGTGTGTCTTGCGACTACCAGGCCCTGAGGAATCATCTGTATATGTATATGTATATGTATATGTATATGTGTATGTATGTACGTGTGCACGTACGTACGTATGCATGTATGCATGTATGCATGTATGCAAGTATGCAAGTCTGCATGTATGCATGTATACATGTATACATATATGCACGCACGCATGTATGGATGTCTGTATGCCTGTATGCATGTATGCATGTATGCATGTATGCACATATGCATACATGCATGCATGCATCCATGTATGCATGCATGCATGTATGTATATGTGTATGCATGCATGCATGCATGCATACATGCATGTATGTATGTATGTCTGTATGTATGTCTATAGGTATGTAGGTATGTTGGTACGTAGGCATGTGTGCAGGTATGTATACATGCATGCATGTGCATGTACGTATGAATGTATGTATGCATGCATGTATGCGTGCATGTATGTAGGTATGTATGCATGCATGCATGCATGTGCGCATGTGCGTATGTATGTATACATGTATGTATGTGTGTATGTATGCATGCATGTATGTATGTATGCATGTATGTATGTATGTCTATATGTAGGTATACATGTATGTATATATGTATGTATGTATGTATGTATGTATGTATGTATGTGTATGTATGTATGTATGTATGTATGTATGTATGTATGTATGTATGTATGTATGTATATATGTATGTATGTATATATGTATAGATGTATGTATGTATGTATGTATGTATGTATGTATGTATGTATGTATGTATGAATGTATGTAAGCCGGCATGCCTGTAATTATGTATGTGTATATGTATGTATATGGCTGATTCCGGAAACCCTGAACCCAAAACTATTGTTACCTCTTGGGAGGCAGACTTGTACTTTCTCCACCTTCCACCGCCCTTCCGCCGGCTTCCGCCGGCGGAGACGGCCTCGTTTCACCTCCGCCGCCTTCCGCCGAGGAAGAGATGTCAACTTCTTCGATCCTCGAAGACGAGGCCCTTGTTGGAACGCCCAATCTGTCAAGGTCAGCACCAGGGATCTGCATGGGTGGGCATGTGCAGGATGCCAGATCAGGCGCGAGCGCACCTGGCTTGCCTCAGCTCTTCCCTCCCTCCTCCTCTCGTGGGAGCGGGGCCGCAGGGGGCCTCCCTCCCTCCTCCTCCTCCTCCTCCTCCCTCCCTCCTCTCCTCTCCCTCTCTCTCCTCTCTCCTCCTCCTCCTCCTCCCCCTCCCGCTCCTCTTCCTCCTCCCTCCTCCTCCCTCTCCTCCTCCTCCGCCTCCTCCTCCTCCTCCTCTCACTCCTCCTCCTCCTCCTCCTCCTCCTCCTCCTCCTCCTCCTCCTCCTCCTCCTCCTCCTCCTCCTCCCTCTCGTGTGCCCCCCGCGCCTCATTTCGCGCTCTTGCGCTGCCCCCAAGTGGAGAAGAGGAGGCTCAGGATGAATCGGAGCCGAAGCGCGAAGCGCGAAGACCTTCGCGCCCTGGAGGGCGCCCTTGCTGCACTGAGTCCTCTGGAGCTCTGGGGGATGAAGATGAGAATGAGGAGGATGAGGAGGAATTGGAGCTGAAGCGCGAAGCGCGAGAAACTTCGCGCCCTCGAGGGCGCCCTTGCCCTCCGGAGTCCTCTGGAGCTCTGGGGGACCTCCGGGGGGAAGAGGAGGATGAGGAATCGGAGCCGAAGCGCGCAGCGCGAGAATAGCTTCGCGCCCTCGAGGGCGCCCTGGCCCTCCGGAGTCCTCCGGAGCTCCGGGGTGCCTCCGGGGGCCGCCGAGAGGCTGGCCGGACCTCCGGAGGGGGGACCTCTCCTCGGGGGGGGGCCTCGCCTCCAGAAGCAGCGGCCTCCCCCGAAGCAGGGGGGCCAGCACGGGGAGCGGGCGGGTCGGAGGACCGCGCCACGTCGCCGAAGCACCGACGACGCACCACGGCAGCTCCGCTGCCCCGATGCGCCACGCGCAGCACGTCGCGCGTTGACACGGCGCTCCGCACGTATAGACTGGAAAACCGAGGGCCTGACGCGATGCGCTCGCCAAAGCGTGGACCACCACGTGGAGGATAGAGGGAGAGAAAGAGAGAGAGAGAGAGAGAGGGAGAGAGAGAGAGAGAGAGAGAACGAAAGAGAGCTAGAAGGAGGGAGGGGGGAGAGGGCGAGGGGGAGCAGCACGAGGAGCATCAGGAGGAGGAGGATGAGAACGGGCGTGCTCACACGGGCGTTTTGACAGCACGGTACGTGCTGCGTATATCGAAGCGGGCGTGTCGAGGCAGCTGTGCACAGGAGAGACGTCGGGGGGGTGACTGTCGAGCTCTGCATCGCGCCGCAACGTCTCCCCAGACGTCCCGGCGACTCTCGGAAGAATCGAGGCGGAGGCCTTCGGGGACCCCTGGGCCATCGCTCGGACGTCCATTCCCTGTGTTTTTTTCGGGTTCGTGCGTGGTTTTTTCGCCAAACGATCAAGGATGCTCCTCGATGGTCCTCGCCGGAGAAAACATGCACACGCCGGAGCGAGGCCTAGACCCTCAACGGGCCTCGGGGCCAGCAAAAAACGACTCGGGACACGAAACCGGTTCTGGGAAAGTAGTCGTCGAGAGGTCGGGGGCCAGAGTCTCGAAGAAATCGGGACGCCGGATGTCTGGGTCCATGCGTCGGCGAGGCGGCGCGATCCTGCGACCCCATCAGCTTTGACCGCACCCAGGGGCATGGCTGAGGGGCGAAGGGGGCGCGCCAGATTCGGGCGCCGCGAGGAATCGTGACGGGCATCTCGGCCCCGGTGTCATGCCTGCGGGCCCGAGCGGATCGATCCAGATCGAGAAAGGCCACAGGAAGATGGTGTCGAGGGCTCTGGTCGTGCGCTTTCTTTTGCGACGTTCATGGTGATTTTTCACGACGTGGAGGATTGGCGGAGGAGGTTTCGTTCACCGAAATCGCAAGTGTAAGCGCCGAGAAGACAGCTGCGAAATGAATGCGGTGGCCGCCCCCTCGTCCCGATCTCTATCTTTACCGAACGTGCTTCTGCATCAATGGCTTCCCACGTTGTACAAGTGCTCAGGTGCGGGCGGCAAAAAGGCTGCCCCGCGCAAGCTGATCGCCTCGCCTGTTCAACGAACCCATCTGCGGCACCAACCTTGGTTATGTCGCATGGCACTAGAGAGTGCCCCACACCAGGACCTGTACCCGATTTTCACGACAGGGCCGTCGCCAAACAGCACACACAACGAACATCCGATCTGCAGGCACAGTCAGGACACTTACAGTAGGGGCCCGACCACAAGAAACCTTCCACAAGAAACCCAATCCTAAGACCCCAGGAGGTCCATGGATTTTTGGCATGGGAGCGCCATGCTTGCCATGGCAAGCCCATCGAAACCCAAGAAACCCAGGGCACCCTGGAGGCAAGCAGGGTGTTTCTTGGCATGGGCCCCCACTGTACTCCTCCATCTTCCCCCCCACCATGGGGGGTTGCGCCTCCTCTGCTTGGGGCGCTTCTTGGGGTGGGCAGTAGTGCTGGATGTACTCGCCCCACATCATGGCGGCCGCCTGTCGGAGCCCACGCTCGAGGTGGGATTCGCTTGCTCGGGGGAAGTGGGCAAAATGAACACCCCTGAACGCACATAGCCCGAAAACTGCTCGTCCTCGTCGGGCCCTCTACAGCCCACCCCCACGTTGCCCCGGATGCGACTTCTCGCCATCGCTCGGACGTCCATTCCCTGTGCTTTTTTCGGTTTCGTGCGTGGTTTTTTCGCCAAATGATCAAGAATGCTCCTCGATGGTCCCCGCCGAGGAGAAAACGCACACGCCCGAGCGATGCCAAGGACATGCTCGCGTCGTGAGGACTCGTGGCGGGAGGTTCTCGGCCGCTTTCGGCCTCCGGGGGCCCCCGCCGGGCCCCAAGACCTTCAGAAGCCGACCGGGGAGGAAACACCGGTCCCGGGGAGCAGCTCCAGACCGCAGAGGGTGTACGTCCTGGAAGAAACCAGGACGCCAGTGGTCTGGGCGCTCGGGAGCCGCAGAAGAGACCCTCCTCCCTCCTCCCTCCTCCTTCCTCCCTCCTCCCCCAACCACAGCCGCTGGGTGGAGGCAACCGCCCCTGGGTGCCCTCCCAAGGACGACCCCGACCCCCCAATCGGTGATCTGACCTGCGCGCGGCGCCCCGTGGTCGAAAGCCGCGCGCAGGTCCAATCACCGCTCGGGGGCCGAGGGTCGGCTGTCCCCCCCCCCCCCATGTGGCCTCCCTCCTCCTTCTCTTCATCCTCCTCCCCCCTTCCTCCTCCCTTTCCTCCCTCCCTTTCCCCACTCCTCCTCCTCCACTCCTCCTCCGTCCTCCTACCTCACTCCTCCTCCTCTCTCCTCCTCTCCTCCTCCTCCTCTCCCATCCTCGAACTCACTCTCCTCCTCCCTCTTCCCTCCTCCTCCTCGTCCTGCTCCTCCTCATCCTCCTCTCCTCCTCCTCCTCTCCTCCTCCTCCTCCTCCCCCTCCCCCCTCCTTCCAGCTTCTCTTCACCCTCCTCCTTCCTTCCCCCTTCCTCCACACTCCCGCCTCCCGCCGACCGGAGCACAGCCGCGTTCTTCCGCCGCGAGTGGGCGCCCCCCGCGCCCGCCCGACTGTGCCAGGGCGGGCCGGCGGGCGGCAGCCTCGACCCGGGCGGCTCTCAAGAGGTGGGCCAGGGCGCGTCGCGGGCCCGTGGAGGGCGGGGCTGCGGCAGAAGGATCGGGGAGACGTGAGCCTCGGGTTCGGGGGACTCGGGTTGCCCTGACCAGGGGGCCACATGTGAACCCTACCCCTACCCCCCACGATTTCAGAGGGGGAGGGTGGGGTTCACTTGGTTCGGGAGCTCCCGAACGAAGTGAACCCCACCCTCCCCCTCGGATATCGTGGGGGGTAGGGGTAGGGTTCACATGTGGCCCCCTACTGACGGGGTCATCATGGAAATGACGGGACCCGATCTGAAGTTTGACGCGAGCTCCCGATGCAAGCATCCCACGAACACCAGACCGTCAAAATTCAGGACGCCCTCGTCAAAAAGCGTCGGCAAAACCGAGTTCCAGCTAATTCGAGTCTTACGTTCCCCCGAAAGAAGAAGACAACAACTGCACATCGTAAGGAGCCGAACGCTATGCACCGACGCTTGTCTCGGCCCCGCACTGATACTCGCAGAGGAAAGCGGATCCTGGTGTATACGGGATCCTGGTGTGTACATTTTCTGTTGTTTCCCCGGGAAAGCGGGGAACATAAGTATACACCACACCACCCCGACATCGTCCCCGACCCTCAAAAAGTCCTGCGATTGAGAAACAGCCCGCCACTGGTAATGCATATGCTCCTGCTTCCGACACCGGCGGCCAGCGCCGGGGGGGAGGTAAGAAGGGGCGGGCCCTCTCAGAAGGCTCGGAAGTGCCCCGGCCTTCGGAGAAGTCTTCTGCTGAGCCTTGCCCGGGGGCGCAGAAGACCTGTCACAAGGCCGGAGGGCTCCCGAGAAGCCCCGCCGCCCTCTGAGAAGGCCCTCTCCTTCTCACGTGGCCCCTGCTCGCGCACCGCCGACTATGCGAGCACAGGCTTTGTCCGCGCGGCCTTCCAGGATCGGCGCGGGGGCCCCCTGTCCCTGGCGTGCTCGGAGCGCGCCAGGGGCGGCGCCGGAGGCGCCGCCACGGGGGGGGTCCAGCGCAGAATCCGAGGCGGACCTCCGACAACTTCTGTTACACGGTGTGGGCATTGGATAAGGAACGATTGGACCAGGAATCCAAGGACTCTGGGAGCTGGTGGAGCGCCAATTGAGGCTCGGCCGTGGATATCACTGCCGCCCTCACCAGGCAAGGAATCCCCCAAGGTCTGAAGCCTCCTGGGCATATTCCTTAGCGTTGAACGCGTGCGGCGGGGTCGCCGCAGGACGACACGACGCGAGCCTACCGTACAGCCTACCTGTATCATAAGGACCCACGATAAGTATGCAAGGGCCCTGAAGGGCCATGTCGACACCTTGCGAGCGGGGCGCGGCCAGCGAAAGCGGCCAAGAGTGGGCCGACGGGGAAGGATGCAAGGGCAACCCTGGAAAGTCGCTCGTCCTTGCTATGCTGGTTCACCCTATGTCGGGAGCGGCCAAGAGGGGGGTGTCCAAGAGGGGGGGGTGCAAATCATGACCGGCGGCATGTGCGCGGCCCAGCGGGGGGGCCAGGGACGTAATGAAATAAGAAGAGGCGCCACGAGATCTGGGGAAACATCATGGCCCCCGCCATGATATCCACCCCCCCCTAGTCATCACCCCCCTCTTTTCCGCCCCCGAGTGTGCAGATGTTCCTTCTTCGACGCGAGGTCGAGGCGGAGGAAGCCTCACGGAAACTCCATGCTCACGGGCTCCGGCTGGGGGGCCGCGGCCGCCCCCGCCGGCGCGGCGGGCGGCCGCCGCGCGCGGCGCAGCTCCGCAGCCGGGGGCAGGTCGAACACGACGGGCTTGTTCATCGGCTTGTACTTGAGGGTGCACGTGGAGGCGTTGACGAAGAGGACGTCGCCGTCCGCCACTGTGCCGTAACCCTCGTGGATGTGGCCTGCCACGTGGACGGTCACGGGCCGCTGGCGGACTGCGCTGAGCAGGTGATCGCAGCCGGCCCGCTTGCCGAGGAAGGTCTTGTCCCCGATACCCAGCGGGGGCCCATGCGTCATCAGAATGTCGACGTCCCTGGGGATCTGCGCCCACTTGGGCGCAAGCTCGCCGGGTTCAAGGTTGAATGCCCAGTCGCAGAACTCGGGCTGCCAGGGGGACCCGTAGATCTGGTACCCCAACACGTCCGTGGCGGCGTCCTCCAGGTAGATGCACGGCGAGGACGGTCCTGTCAGCAGCGCTCGAGTTGCCTCAACGTCTTCCTGAACCCTGTGGTAACGCTCCCAGGCACGCTTGTAATAGTCCGCGTGAAAAGTCACATCGTGGTTTCCTGCAATGACCACTTTGTGTGCCGCTGGGTACTGCGCCAGCCACTCCGCCAGGTCTTTGACCTGCTGTGGCTCCCCTGTGTTCGAGAAGTCACCCGCGTGCAGCAACACGTCGCCTTCCACGATGTGCGATGACGGGATTGACCTGTGCTTTCCGTGCGTGTCGCTGAAGCAAACGAATCTTGTCCAACCATCAATTTTGGGCTCTGACCGCGGGTCGGTGATGACCCTCCATGCATGTCGAGCTGGATCTGGGACCTGAACACACTCACGAGGAACATTTCCCTCTGTTGAGTCGTCGAAGTCGACGTTCCATGTGCCATCGCCATTCGGGAGGCCTGTAACGGAAGGGCAGTCAACGTGGGGTGAAGAAACGAACGTTTTTGGGTCCCTGAGGTGCTCGTTTTGAAGCCCCAGGGGCCCCTGTCGGGGTCCTAGAGAATCTCCTTAGGGCTCCTTTCTAGCAATCCTCGATTCGCCCACGTTCGCTGCCCTCACGTTGCCGACCGCCCGAGCCGTTCTCCACCGCAAGCGTCCCAGTACCTCGGCCAGGAACGACCACCTGAGCGAGGACTCGAAGCGTGCCCGACGCGAGAAAACACGGCGACCCTGCGCCGCAACTTACGCGGGCCGCCAGGATGGCACGCCGTGTGGAGACGAGGGCGCTTGAGCGCGAATGTCGGCAAGCAGCCCCGCTTTCCTTGGGCCCCAGCTGCACAAGCACAAGACTTTCGGAGGCCCGCGCGGACTTCTTGGATCTGCGCTGGGCCGCCCCTCCCTGGCGCGCGGAGCGAGCCAGGGGCGGCGCTGGAGGCGCCGCCAGGGGGGGTCCAGCGCAGATCAAACAGATCCGCGCGGATCTCCGTCACCTTCTATTACGGCGAAGGCGTCGGATAAGGATCCGTGAAATTAGGAGTTCAAGGCCTGGAAGCTGGTGGAGCGCCACTCGGATAAGTAACGATTGGATCAGGAGCGAACGCAGTCGATCCCGTTTTCCTCCGTCGCCCACCTGCTGTCCGACGAGAAGCTCGCGCGGCATCGGCGTGTCCGTCGGCTGGCCCGGTTCCATCCCAGGGTGCCTCGCAACGGGGGCGGCCCCCAGCGCGGCGCAGGGCGACGGAGCCAGCCTCGAGCCAGGGAGCCGGACAAGACTTTCTGGGATGCAGGGCCCCCGGGCGCAGCGTCGAGGCGGAGAAAGTCACCGACGGGGCTGGCGCGCGTGCGCGGGGGGCCGCCCAGAGCGCGCGGGACCCACGTGGGGGGTCGCCCAGCCATCGGCCTACCCGGGAAGGGGCGGCGAGCCCAGGAAGTGGAGGCGCAGCGCGGCAAGCGACGAGAGCAGAAGGCGGCTCAGAATCACTTCTCGAAACTTCTCCTTCTCCCCCACTCCCCCTCCTCCTTCGCCTCCTCCTTCTCCTTCTTCTTCTTCTTCTTCTTCCTCCTCTCCCCTCCTCCTTCTAATCCCGAGAGATCGTAACTGACACCTAGAGGGTTGCTTTCGACACTTGGCGTCTGGCCGGGACGGCGGCGCGAAAGCGGAAACCCGGGGTGAGGAGGCGAAGCAGCGGGCAAGAGAGAGAGAGAGAGAGAGAGAGAGCCGCGAACGCCAGGGCAGGCGGCCGCGGCGCGCGCACGGGGGGCAGACGGGGGCCAGGGAGACACACACACACACAGGAGGAGGAGGAGGAGGAGGAGGAGGAGGAGGAGGAGGAGGAGGAGGAGGAGGAGGAGGAGGAGGAGGAGGAGGAGGAGGAGGAGGAGGAGGAGTCCGAATTGTGTACAACCTCCGTGGGATTTTCGTCTTCTCTGTCATGCCCCGCAGTTTCCCATATCCACCGGGAGATCAGCGTGTATTTGTGTCTGTACCTTTCTTCGTCTCCTGGTTGGAAGTATGGCCCTCTGATGGCAACCTTCGTGGGAATGCCTGTCCGGCTAGTCCTCATGCCAAGTGCAGGAGAATGACAGACTGCCCACCCAAGAGGCTCCCAAGAGGCCCCCAAGAGGCTCCCAGGAGGCCCCGAAACTCCTCCCCACAGGCCCCCGAGAGTCTTCCGAAGAGACCCCGAGAAGCACCCCCAGGCCTCTGGCCCACGTCAACGTCGTCGTTGTCGCCGCCGCCGCCATTGTCGTCGTCGTCCCCCTGCAGGGTCGGCACCGGCCGTAAGGCCTTCACAGCAAACTTTCGGAGGTCCGCGCGGATTTGCTCGATCGGCGATGTCAGCAAGCTACAAGCGACTCCAGCGAGCGAGCGAGAGGTCCCTGGAAGGGCCCGACGGTCAGGGCTTGGACACCTAATCCGTTGAGAGATGTGAAAACACTGCGTGCGTTTTTGTGTACTGGTGGGCTCCACGCATGTCATCCCATTCGGATTCCCCCGTTATTTGGACCACGTGTTCTTCGCATGTGCTTTAACAATGTCTTAGATGCCCGCTCGGGCTCAGGCGCTGGCACTTTGGCAACAGTGAGGGTCTGGGTTGGGGGAGGGGGAGCGGTTTCCACTGGAGACTACCCTTCGATTTATTCAGGAGTGTGGCTCCCGCTTGTCGAAAATCCGCCGGGATGCCATCGCGAATTCCTGACACCTTTGGTAGGCAGAGCAGACATAATTGATCCAGCTCTATCGCTCTCAACCGCTCATTCAAACATGCGGATCTTGCTCGACGCTTCCTGTCTACCAAGCAACATTCATTGTAACTGCAGAATTCATCTTGTCGACGAGCCGCCTGCACCAACGCTTCCGATTCTAGAGAAAAAACGGCATCGACAGTAGCTTTCGGAGGTCCGCGTGGATTTCTTGGATCGGCGCAGGACCCCCCCTCCCTGGCGCGCGGAGCGTGCCAGGGGCGGCGCCGGAGGCGCCGCCAAAGGAACCCAGCGCAGATCAAACAGATCCGTGCGCACCTTCGAAAACGTATGTCATGCCGTTCCCGGTGAGGAGGCGGGGGCGGAGGCAGCGCCACGGAACCTCCGTGCTCGCGAGCTCCTGCTGGGGGGCCGGGGCCCAGCGCCGACCCGAGACTTCCGCGCGGAGCTCCAACCCTTTGTGCCGGTGCCGTCCTCTTCTGCTTCTCGGGAGCGGCCAAGAGGGGGGGTGCAAATCATGACCGGCGGCATGTGCGCGGCCCAGCGGGGGGGCCAGGGACGCAATGAAACAAGAAGAGGCGCCATGAAGTCTGGGGAAACATCATGGCCCGCGCCATATGATATCCACCCCCCCCTAGCCATCACCCCCCTCTTTGCCGCCCCCGAGCTTCGAGGCCCCGCCCCCCTCCGGCCGCCCCGGGGCCGGGCGCTCCAGGCCGGCCCGGGCGGCAGCCCCGCGCCGCCCGCGGGGGGGGCGCGAGGAGCGCCGCGCCTCCGCGCGCCGCGGCCCGGGGGTCCGGGGGCGCGCCGCCGCCCCTCTCCCCGGGGGGGGGGGGGCGGCGGCGCGGGGGGCGCGCAGGCAGCGGCGCGGCGCGCCCCCGTGGGGCGCCCGCGGAGGGCCCCCCGCCCGCCCGCCCGCAGGGGCCCGCCGCCCCGCGCGGCGGGCACGGGCGGCGGCGCAGCATCCTCGCCATCGCTTGGACGTCCATTCCCTGTGTTTTTGTTCGGTTTCGTGCGTGGCTTTTTCGCCAAGTGATCGAGGATGCTCCTCGAGGGTCCTCGCCGAAGGAAGACTGCACACGTCCAGGCGATGCCGAGCATCCGGCGGGCTCCGGAGGCCCCGAGCCAGGCGGCCCTCCCAGCTCTCGGGGGGCGGGCTCGGTCCCCCCGGGCGGACGCCGTCCCTGCTCGGCGGAGGAGCGCTCGGTCACTGCCAGGCGGGCTCCATCACCGGGCGGACTCCATCACTGGGCGGACTCGATCGTTACTCGGCGGACCCAATCGATCACTCGGCGGACTCAGTCACTGCTGGGCTCCGAAGACCGTGAGCCAGGATGCCTTTCCCTGGGCGGACTCAATCACCGCTCCCTGTTGGTCTGCGGCAATTTCCTGGCGGGCTTCGGTCTCTACCCACACCCGGCGCAGTCTAAGACCTGCATCGGACGCCCTGCGGCGAGGGCGTGTGGAGAGCCAAGGCCCAGGAGCTTGCCTCGGGCCCGCCCCGGACGCACCCCCACCTCCGTGGGGGTGGCCCTGTGAGGAGCAGCTGGGGCCCCACCCTCTGGTGGACTTTTGCCTCCGCCGGCTTCCGCCAGCCTCGCGCGCCGGCTTCTGCCCGCGGAACCCAAACATCCGACGTCTCGATTTTTTCGAGACGCGGGCCCCCGACCTCCCGACCAGGCGTTTTTTGACGGTTTTTCATCCCGAGGCGTTTTTTGACGGTCCCGAGGCCCGGCGAGGGCCCCGAGAGGCCAAAAACTATGAAAAACCTTTGTCTCGATTTTTTCGAGACGCCCGATGTCTGGGTCCGCCGCCCTCCTCTGGCCTTCTGCTGGGGGAAAGGTGCCGATTCCTTCGATCCTCGGAGACGGATCGCCTCGTCTGGCCGGCTCGTGGGGGCGGCGCGCTCTCTGCAGTCAGAGCCTGCGGCAGTCAGGGCATCCGCAGCCTATTTTGGGGCTCGCCGTGAGTCCGCCAAGGAGGAGGAGGAGGAGGAGGAGGAGGAGGAGGAGGAGGAGGAGGAGGAGGACGAAGGCGCTCGGGTCGATCCCGAGCAGTGCACTAAAGCTTCTTGAGAAGGTGACCAGGCAGCCGCCGCCTCCGCGGAAACACAAAAAAAGCTCAAGGAAAACCAGAAGCCATGCATCCGTAAAACGCGTTGGCAAAACCAGAGGGATCACTACAGCAGGGGCCCGACCACAAGAAACCTCCCACAAGAAACCCAACCCTGAGACCCCAGGACGTCCATCGAGTTTTTGCGTGGGAGCGTCACGCTTTTCATGACAAGACCATCGAAACCCAAGAAACCCAGGGCAACTTGGGGGCAAGCAAGGTGTTTCTTGGCAGGGGTCTCCACTGTAAGTCGCGTTGGCAAACGCAATGGGATCACAATAGGACCCGTGCTTGATGGCGTGCCGACCCGTAGGAACGAAACCCTCCGGGTTGCGATAGCCCGAGGCAGAACAACGGAGCGCCCCACGTCTGCGAAGCAGAGGCAGCGAATACACAGAACATGAAGCTACCCAACACGGCAAAGACAAGATAACCTAGTTAGGGAGAAGATGTGGAGCACACAATATGCCCTCAAGCGGGTGCCAGAACACGGATGCCGCCAACCACACGAGCGGAGGAGGAGGAGGAGGAGGAGGAGGAGGAGGAGGAGGAGGAGGAGGAGGAGGAGGAGGAGGAGGAGGAGGAGGACGAAGGCGCTCGGGTCGATCCCGAGCAGTGCACTAAAGCTTCTTGAGAAGGTGACCAGGCAGCCGCCGCCTCCGCGGAAACACAAAAAAAGCTCAAGGAAAACCAGAAGCCATGCATCCGTAAAACGCGTTGGCAAAACCAGAGGGATCACTACAGCAGGGGCCCGACCACAAGAAACCTCCCACAAGAAACCCAACCCTGAGACCCCAGGACGTCCATCGAGTTTTTGCGTGGGAGCGTCACGCTTTTCATGACAAGACCATCGAAACCCAAGAAACCCAGGGCAACTTGGGGGCAAGCAAGGTGTTTCTTGGCAGGGGTCTCCACTGTAAGTCGCGTTGGCAAACGCAATGGGATCACAATAGGACCCGT
>CAUYUJ010017049.1:101649-129296 GCA_963575745.1 Prorocentrum cordatum | reverse complement strand
GAGGAGAAGGACGAGGGGGAGGATGTGGAGCAGGAGGAGGAGGAGGAGGAAGGGATGGGGGGGGGGACGGGAAACGGCACAGGGCCGGCCGTGCGGCACAACGGCCCGCCCCGCGGTGGCACACGAGTCGGGCCGAAGAACCCAGCGCGGCAAGAGGCGATGCCCAAGCAGGGGGAAGGGGCTGGCGCTCGGGACCCCGACTCCCTGCTGGGCCAAGCGAGCGCGCGCGCGCGGCAACCACGGGACCGGAGGCCTCGGGCCGACACCCCAACCAGATCCCCACGAAGCAAATCGAATCTCGAATTCGAGCCACCCCGACCTCCTTGTCAGCCAAGGGGACAACCTCCGATACGGAGACACCGGAAACAACCCGAACCGCGACCCTTCCCAGCGAATTTTCGGAGACACTAAACGCGTTTACGTCTGCGGAGAACGGCTCTCGGGACCGTCGGAGAGCGGCTCGGGAGCGGGTCCAGGCCACGGGGGGTCCACGCCGCGAGAGACCACGGCGCGTCGGGGGTCGGGGCGGCGGCGCGCCGACGATGCGAGAGCGGGCTGGGGCGGAGGGATCACGTGGTGACCCCCCTTGGCAGCAGCGGGGAGGGGCTGGTTCAGGGGGGGGGGGGGGCGGCGTCGACCTGGGATCGGCGAGGCGTCGCCGACAGATCGGCGATGCAGCTGGAGGCGGAGGAGAAGGATCGAGGAGGAGGATCGAGGAGGAGGAGGAGGAGGGTCGAGGAGGAGGAGGAGGAGCATCGAGGAGGAGGTGGGGGGCCCGACCTCAGGAAGCCTCCCCCAAGCTGCCCAACCACGAGGCCCCAGGGCGTCCGCTGGCTCCCGGTGCGGGGACGCCGCGCCGCCCGCGGCGAAGCCGTCGAGGCCCCACAGAGAGAGGCCCAGGGGGCACCGCGGAGGCGAGCGGGGCGCCTCTTGGCCCGGGGCCCCCCGCTGCCGGGCCCCGCGGGCGGAGCCGCACGCCCGTGGGCGGGCTGGGGCCGTCGGGCCCCCCACCTCCTCCTCGATCCTCCTCCTCCTCCTCGATCCTCCTCGATCCTCCTCGATGCTCCTCCTCCTCGGTGCTCCTCCTCCTCGATCCTCCTCCTCCTCGATCCTCCTCCTCCTCCTCCTCGATCCTCCTCCGTGATCCTCCTCCTCCGTGATCCTCCTCCTCCGCCCTTCCTCCTCCGAGGGCCCCCCCCGGCAGGGCAGGCGTGTCGACCCCCGCCCCCTAGCGCTGCCCCCGAACCCGGGGGCCTGCAGATCGGCACCGGCACCGACCACTCGCAAGGGTAACCTGCTCCTCCTCCTCCTCCACCTCCTCCTCCTCCTCCCCCTCCCCCTCCTCCTCCCCCTCCCCCTCCTAGAAAAGCCCTGTGATTAGAAGGCCGACCCTGCCAAATCGAGGGCACCCTCGTGTCCTGTCGATCCCGACCTGTGCAGCCCGCACGTCTAAAACGACGCGAATATCGGGACATAATCGGATCGGGATAACTCGAAATCTCTGAGAATCGGCGGGTTTGGAGGATGTATTGGGCGCCGCGGCCGCTCCAGAGCGTTCCGGAACGCTCTAAGAGCGCTCCGGAATGCTCTTGAGCGACTTATCCCGATCCTAGCCCTGTTTTATGGTAATCCTGGGCAAGAGTGACCTCTGGTGCGCGGCTTCTGGGGGGCTGGGGGGGGACCAAACACGAGCGCGCAAGACGCTGCTGCCGCATCGCGTTCGGCAATCGGGGGGCCCCATTGGTCCCGCACCAAAGGTCACTCCAGCGAAAGGGCACTCTTACGTCCAGTCGACAACACCAGTCGAGGAGAAACAGCTGACACAAGCATGCACTTTCGGAGGTCCGCGCGGATCGCTTGGATCGGCGCTGGAGTCCCCATGGCGCCGCCCCTGGCGTGCGGGAGGGCGATCCAGCACCGATCCAAAACATCTGCAGGGACCTCCGAAAGTGTAATACGTATCATATTTTCATCTCCTATATCTGAGAGTGGATGGGGCGGAGGAATCAGGGGGGGCCTGGTAATTGGCACCAACACCAACACAGGGGGTTGCCTCCACCAGGGGAGGATGATCCTGTATTCTACTTGTATTGGAGGGAGGAAGAACATATTCGAAATCCCAACGACACAATGAGGCGAGTGCGATGTGTTAACATTGCCTCCCGTTGCGCGCACAACAGGCAGTACAAGGTGCGGAAAGGCGGGCGGGTATAGCACACAAGCGAGACAACTGGGAGGAGAAGATGATCCTGGATGCTGGTGCTGGTGGTAATCTCTCGGCCACCTAATGAGCCCGAGTATCACCACCATTACCAAAATCAAATCATCTCCCTTCGGTGCAAGGAACCGCTGACACTGGTGTTGGTGCCAGCCTCTAGGCCTCCCAGATCCGGCGTGACGAAGACAACAGACGATCGCAAGGCGGGCGGTCAATGATGGCACGCCAACGTGTCAAGTTCATGCACGCGGCCTGTATGAATGATGAATGAGCTGGTACGTGTGGGAGAGCATGACATGTGGTCCTGTGGCTTGGAGAATTAGTGGCAAGCATGGGAAGCCGTGAGACGGCAACCACAAGGGAACGCGAAAACATATGATATAATCATGAAGACGACAATGAGGACAGGAGAGGATGATCGATCTGCTGGGGGCGTTGAAGGATAAGGGGGAGCGGAAGACAGCAAGCACAAGCAGGTGAACCCAGGATTCAGAGGACAAGCCAAGGGTTCGCCACGCCTCTGGTGTGTGGTTGTTGCAGCCTCCGTTGGTCGTCATGGGGTACTGCACCTGCAGCAGAAGGGCGCTGGGGAGGCGCAACTATTGTTCACATCAATGACGGCGCCAATGGGGAAACCAACCGGTACCGATACCGCTGCTCCCGGACCTCTCCCGGGGGGCGTTCTGACCAGGATTTCGAAGCGAATCGAGCGGTGGCGGCGAGGGCCTCCCAGGAGGCCCAAAAAGGGGGAAAGGGGCGACGGGTAGAGGTATGGGTACATTTTTCTCCTCTGAGTGACGGCGTCAAAGAGGAGCATGGTTGACGATCTGCCTTGGGGTCGACGGTGTCGCAATCGACACGCCAGCAGTACACATCATTCATTTCGAATTCGGCCTCTCGCCGTCCGTGGCGCCAACCTCGCAGCACAGTGCAGCGCAGGACATGCTACTCGCTCGCTATCCATGCACGGGTGCCTGCGTGCAGAAGGAGATCACCATTTCTCAGTGTGGTACCCGAGTTGGTCCTCCAACTACAGGACAACATTTTATTGTGCAAAACGCGGCGCCCCGGCGACGCAACAGCTCTTGCAAGCACGCGTTACGTTACTTTTCTGATTGTGGAAAGGAACACCTTGCGCCTCAGACTGTGTTGTTGGCCCCTGGTTTACCACAACAACGGCTCCCGCCTGATATCCCTGCACAATTAATTTCAACCTGCGTTATAGCGCGGGACTTCCTCACAATGTATAAAAAGGAATCGCGCTCTCGCGTGGGACTTCCTCGCAATGTATTGCGGCGCCGTGCCTCCAACACTTTGGAACTACCGTCGCGTTTTGGATTTCATGGCGATCAGAACCGCGCTATCGCTCAAAACCTCCTCGCGATTCAAATGAGATTGACGCGTCAACGACCCGCCCGATCGACCTGGCAGTCTGGACCCGCCCGCCCGACCTGCCCGTTAGGGTCCGTCCACCCGACCCGCCCGTCTGGTTCTGCCGCTTGTGCTCCTGTTCCTCCCCCCCCTCCTGCAGATCTCTCTCGCGCTCCATCCTTCTCCCTTCCCCTTGTCTCGTCCCTCCTCCCTCCCTTGACCTGTTTGGGTTCCTTCGCCAACTAAACGTGGCAGGTAAGGAAGATATGCCCCCAAGGGGGGTACGATCGAAGACGAAGAGGGCGGGTATAAGGGTTTGTTTATATATATAGCTGTACATATTTATTTAATCATATATATATATATATATATATATGTGCAAATGCAGAATGAACGACATGCGGACATCTGAAAATGAGCCATCTTAAGATTATTGTTGTCTCCGGTTTACAACAATAGCGGCTCCCGCCTGGTACTTCCTCAACATGTACTTCAAGTCGCGCTCTTGCGCGGGACGTCCTCGCAAATTATGCAGGGATCGCGCTCTCGTTGTGGATTTTCTACCGATTCTGTTGGGGATCGCGATGTCACTCGAGACCGCCTCGCGATTCATGCAGGGCCCACGCCTCAGCAACCCATTTGCTCGACCTGGCAGCCCGAGCCCCGCCTTCCCGACCCGCCAGTCAGGGTCCCCCCGCCCGACCGGCCGGTCTGTTTCTGCCACGTGTTTTCTGCTCCCAAGCCCCTCCTGCTAGTGTCTCTCGTGCTCCATCCTTCTCCCTCTCCCTTCCATCCATCCTTTCCTCCCCTGTTTTGGGGGCTGCCCCAATTACATGTGGCATGTAAGGAAGGTATACCCCCTTGGAGGGTACGATCGAAATTAGAGAAGGCGGGCATCGAGGGTTTGGGATAGACGAGTTGAGTGGCACGGGAGCAGGTAAGATCGAACAGTTTTGAATGAATAGCTGTTGTTGTGGTTGAATTCAGTTTCTCTAAGAGATATCAATAGTTGATCCCCCCCGCGCAGTGCTCATTGCGTTTCTCAATTGAAGTGCATCTCCCGGGGGTCGCACCTTGTTTGTAGCAGGGGGCAATCTTGAGACTCAGACTGTGCCCCTGGTGCCAGGTGTTCAGGGTCCGCCCGCCCGGCCCCGCCCGTGTGGTTCAGCCGCTTGTTTTCCTGCTCCTAGCCCCCCTCCTCCTAATTTCTCACGTGCTCCATTTATCTCACTCCCCCTCGCATCCGTCCTCTCTACCTTTGTTTTAGTGGCTGCACCAGTTACGCGTGGCAAGTCCGGAAGATAGACCCCATGGAGGGTACGATAAAGACTAAGAGGGCGGGTACCGATGGTTTGGGCTATACATGTTTTTTGTTCGACTCGCGAGCAGATAAGCGCACAATCTTAAAGTACTGTTTGTTTTGGTTGAGTCCTCATCGGTAAAGGACGAAATCTTGTTTACAACCCCCGGTGGACCTGGTTTCTTAATGAATCCTCTCCCTGTCCTTTATTCTTTCAACTTTCTATTTCTATGCTTGTTGCTCATTCTCTTTGTCCTTTCCTGGGGGCCTCTCTTATGCGGTCCTGATCGTGCAGCATCGCCGATGCGTTGGCGACGTCGGCGAGGCATCCGCCCCGTCGGCGTGGAGGAAAGAGGGCTCCACATCGAACCGCATCGCCGATTCATCGGCGATGCGGCGCGATTCCCTTGCCATATCTACCCAGACCCCGTCTGAGCGGCCTGGACTCTCGCTCTCTCTCTCTCTCTGTCTTTATTCGTTTCATTCTCCCTCTCCTTCTCCTTCTCTCTTTCTCTTTCTCTCTTCTCTCTCTCGCTCTCTCTCTGCCTCTCTCTTTCTCTCTTTTTTTTTTTTGCGTGTTTCTCTCTCTCTCTCTCTCTTTATATTATTTTTTTTTTTCTCTCTCTCTCTCTCTCTCTCTTTCTCTTACACTCTCATGGAGGGGAAGAAAGGGGTGGGCCAGCAGGCAGCAGCATGGGGCGAGACTGTCCGGTCCACGCACCACGCAAAGTTTGCCAAATTGCTTGGCCGGGGCTGCGCCTTCTGGTTTCCGCCGAAGGAGGGGGCGGGAGGAGGAGGAGGAGGAGGAGGAGGAGGAGGAGGAGGAGGAGGAGGAGGAGGAGGAGGAGGAACAGGAGGAGGAGGAGGAGGAGGAGGCGGAGGAACAGGAGGAGGAGGAGGAACAGGAGGAGGAGCAGGAGGAGGAGGAGGAGGAGCAGGAGGAGGAGGAGCAGGGATCAGGCGGAACGCAAGGCGCGCGCTGCGGCAGGGCGGCCCACAGGGGAAAGGACGCTCTCGCTCTTTCTCTTTCCCACAGCGCTTCTCGTAAGACGAAGCCAAGACGAGAATACCATCGGGTGAGGATGAACAGAGAATCTTCGAGATCCGGCGGCTCCTGAGGATGTCTCGGGCGCCGCGGTCTTCTCAGAGCGCTGCGGAACGCTCTGAGAGCGTTCGGGGACGCTCTGGAACGGATCTATCCTCGTCCTAGCCCCGTCCGAAAAGGGCGCTCCCTCCCTCCCCCCAGCCTCCTCCCAATCCTCTCCTCCTCCTGCTATCCGGCTCTCTGCCCAGATATCCTTCGCCTCCTCATCCCATCATCCTCTCATCCTACCCTCCCCAATCAGCCTCATCCTGCATTATCCTAAGCATCCTCCTCCTACATCCTCCTCATCCTCAGCATCCTAATAATCCAATCCTCACATCCTCCCCTCCTCCTCCTCCTCCTCCTCCCGCCACCCCCCCACCTCCTCATTCCTAAGAATCCTACTCAATCCTGAATCCTCCTCCATCTCACTCGTACTCCTCCTGTCCTCCGCCCTCCTCCTCTCCTCCTCCTTCGTTTTCCTCCCTCTCCTCCTCATCCTCCTCCTCCTCCCGGCTCTTCCTCCCTCTCCTCGTCCTCCTCCTGCTCCTTCCTCCTCCTCCTGCTCCTCCCTCCTCCTCCTACTCCTCCTCCTCCTCCTCCTCCGACCTCCTCCTCCTCCTCCTCCTCCTCCTCCTCCTCCTCCTCCTCCCCCCCGCAGCGCGTCTCGCGCTGTCGCCCGCGACGGCGCCAGACGCGCGTGCCGCGAGAGGGGCACGGCCGAACGGCCGGGAGGCCGCCCGCGGCCGCAGCCGCAGAGGTCGGCGCCCGCTTGTCCGGGTCGGTGCCCCTGGCCGTCGTGAAGAGAGGGGCGTCCACCTGCTCTGGGGCGCCGCTGAGAGGTGCCACGGCTTCCTCCTCCTGCTCCTCCTCCTCCGCCTCCTCCTCCTGCTCCTCCTCCTCCTCCACCTCCTCCTCCTCCTTCCCCGCCTCCTCCTCCTCCTCTTCCTCTTCCTGCTCCTCCTCCTCCTCCTCCTCCTCCTTCCCCGCCTCCTCGTCCTCCCCCGCTGCATCCTCCTCCCCCGCCTCCCCTTCTTCCTCCTTCTCCTCCTCGGTTCGGTTTCAGCTTGACTGTCGTCGTCGTCGTCGTCGTCGTCGTCGTCGTCGTCGTCGTCGTCGTCGTCGCCGATGACGACGCCGACGCCGCTGCCGACGACGGCGACGACGCATCCGACGGGGGCACCGGTTTCAGCGTCCGACGGGAGCGCCCTCACTCCGAGTGCGGGTCCGCGGGGGGCGTGCCGCTGCGCCCAGGGATGGGGCGGCGGCGGCCCGGCAACGCAGCCCGGGGTCGTCCCCTCGACAGGCGCGGTGGCCTCCAGCCGGCGTCTTCCTGCCTCCCTTAAGTCGGGCGTCCCCCTACAGGGGGATCCTGGGCGAAAAACAACAAAAATACTCAAACCCTTCACCGCCCGACTCAATGCCTCCCTTCGGGGTGTGGGGGGGGGGGACGTGGGAAGCATGAGCCCTGCGTAGGCCATGCGGCGGATTTCGGGAACCCTGAACCCAGAAACGTTTTCATCCCTCGGGGGCGCATCTTCTACTCGCCAGCTTCCGCCAGCGGAGGCGGCCTCGTTTTACTTCCGCCGACCTTCCGCCGCCTTCCGCGGCGGAAGGGATGACAACTCCTTCGATCCTCGAAGGCAACGCCATTTTTGGAACGACTCATGTAGGCTAGGCCCGACGGGTCAGCCCCTCAATTGAGAGATACGGACAAGCACGGCTGACTAGATGCGCGGCTTCTGTCAGCAGCATGTGCAGCACAGGGCGCACCCGTGTGGCCCTGCTGGCGAGGGAACGAAACCTACGCCAGCTGTGCCCCGATCAGTCTGGATCGGATCCGATGCGGGAGGTTAAAACTTTATCTGCGGGTCCCCTTGGGACCACTGGGCAGTGAGCACCCGCTTCTTGCATTGCATCCTTACCTCCTTCTCTCTTTTCCTCCTCCTGGCACCTGGCGCTTGGTGGCTCGAAAGTTCTCCTCCTCCTCCTCCTCCTCCTCCTCCTCCCTCTCCTCCTCCTTCTCCTCCTCCTCCTCCTGTTCCTCCTCCTCCTGCTCCTCCTCCTCCTCCTCCTCCTCCTCCTCAGAAGTCGATCTCCTGACCTCCAACGGAGCGCGCTGTGACAAGGACTTCGAAGCGGATCCAGCCTCGGCGACGGGGGCGGAGGCCCCAACATGTCCAATAGCATTGATCCTCGACCCACTCCTCCTCCTCCTCCTCCTCCTCCTCCTCCTCCTCATCCTATTCCTCCTCCTCCTCCCTCCTCCTCCTCCTCCTCCTCCCCCTCCTCCTCCCCTCCTCCTCCTCCTCCTCCCCCTCCTCCTCCTCCTGCTGCCGAGGAAGGAGGAGGACAGAGGCGGGCCAAGCAGCAACAGCAGGGGCCTCCCACTCCTCCTCCCCCTCCTCCCTCCCCTCTTCCCAGGCGTTGGCCGGTCAAGGGGGCCGCGGGTTGCGCTGCCAGGGAGCGCGGGCCCCCCCATTGCCAGGCCGACCCCACACGTGCCGCGCGGCTGCCCGCCATAGCTGCCGCCGCGCGCCCGTGCCGCGATCGCCGCCTCGCCCAGCACGAGCCGACGCGGGCCAGAGCCCGCTTGGCACAGACGTCTGCGGCTACGGCGGACCCACGCCCGCACCATCGTGCGCATCGCTACAGCAGGACAACTACTTCGTGCACATCACAGCTCAATGTCGCGACCATGGCAGCGTCAGCTCGACTCCAGCTCGGCGCAGCCCGGTTCCTCGTCGGGGCAACAGTGGCAGTGTGGTCAGTGTGGCACACACACAACTGGCCCAACGTGAGCATGTGTGCATGGTGTTTCCCCCCGCAGCCGTCGGCTCGGGCACGAGGAGGGAAGGCACGCGACCGCTCGCATCCGCGCAAGCCCCAGCAGTCGCAATCAGAGCAGCCCCAATCCAGTTCCCAGCCTACCCAGATGGGAGGGTCGGGTTCGGGCGGACGCGGAGGAGTACCGCAAAACGGAGCTGTCTCGAGCCTGCCTGGCTTCTCGCTAGGCATTTCGCCTGCCATGCCGCAGGAGGCACAATCCCATGCTGCATGACTGGAGCCGCCGTCGGACCAGAAGGAGCTCGCGGCCCACCGACTGCAGCTGAAGAAGAATCTAGAGGCCCTGGAATGCCAGATCAAGTCAGAGCAAGTTTTGAAGGCCAACCAGTCGCGCCTCAACGAGCTGACGGACGAATACGCCGTCATTCTCTACATGTTCATTCACGCGTACCCGCCCAAGGATCGGGTACAGAACCAGGACCGCTACATCGAGCGCGCCAAGAAGAGGGTGCAGGACGCTGTCGCCTCCGAGGACGCTGCCAAGACTGCCTTGGCAACTGCAGCCGCAACCCGAGCTGCCTTGCAAGAGGACCTAGACAAGGCACAAGCTATTCATGCAGCCTTCAAGGTTATGCAGGAGCAGGAGGAAGCCGAGGCAGACGCCAAGGCTCAAGTGGCAGCAGCAGCAGCAGCACAAGAGGCCTCGTCTGGGCCGCCGTGGCGACAGCAGCCCACCCAGCCCAGCCCATTCATGGAGGTCGACCATGGACGCCCGATGGCCATGGTGACGCCGCCCAGCCCGTTCGTGACAGCCATGAGCGCATCGGCGGCTCAGATGCCACACACTCCCCAGCAAGTGCCGCAGCAGACACCTCAGGCAATGCCGCAGGTGATTGCACAGCTGCAGGCAGGCCAGAGCACCATGGCGACTCAGTTATCGCAGTTGGCTCAGACTCTGGCATCGATTCAGACGGCGCTCGCAGCAGGCTCTCAGCAGGCGCGCCAGCAGCCGCAGGCAGCGGGTGCCTCTGGTCTGCCCCCAGCCGCCGCAACGACCTCATCGCCTACAGCACCTACCGAGGAGATGGGAGCCGACGGCCTGCCGGAGATGACTGTGCAGGAGCTCAATGCCATGCGAGAGGCCACGGGCCTGAAGGCCGCAGCATCGCACATGAAGTCGCACCCGCTGCTGCCTGGGCAGATGCCGCTCCCATGGCCAGTTCAGGCCAATCCCAATCGAGCTGCGAGGCGAGGAGCGACCGAGGCACATCCCGACGAGCCAGCCGAGAAGAGTCAGGCCCTGCCGCACGTGAGCATGGACGGAGTCGACATCGAGGTGCCGCCCGACGATGCCGCTGCGGCGGCGGCAGCGGGGCAGCATCTTTTTCACAACCCGAACGGGGCCCAGCAGAGTTGAAGCACTTCGCTTCGCAGGACTCGAGAGAGGGCAATCAAGATGAGCTCTATTCGGGAGCCACACCTTCTACTCCTCTGAATGGTACTGCCCCCACCAGAGGATGCATATACAGTCCGCTCCCGGATACCCAGGTGGTCCAGGAGTGTCTCTTCCAGGCTTGGAACACCCCTCTAGACAGCAGTCTGTTGGATGTTGCCCCTTACCTGCATTCTTCTACCGTTCAGGCGCTTCCAGGACTGTATCCCATGACCGACTTAGATCGCTGGTGCGAGATCCATATCTTCTTGGATGGATCAGGAGGGTGTCGTTCTGGACCAGATCGAGACTTATTCGTCCCTGGCCGCACTTTTCATGCGAAGAAAGGCCTACCTAGCTGGGGCTTTGTCGTTCTGGCAGAGGACGTTCACGATCGGGTCGCCATTGTTGGTTATACGGCCTCTACTTTCGAGGACTCGGACTTGTCTCCGGATATGTTTTCATTTATGGCTGAACTACTGGCGGCCCAATGGGCCCTTGCTTGGCTTTTGCAGCTGGGGGCTCTGGACTCTTGGGATATTTGTCTATACGGGGACAACATGGAGGTTCTTAACGTGCTCGATGGGGGTGCCACTATGGGCTCTCTTGGGAACCAGCGTCGTCTCTTGGATGCCCTTCAGAAAATTATGCGTATGAGGGCCAGAAGCTGCCGTGTTTTCCACGTTGCAGGACACCAAGCGCAGCCATGGAATGAGTTTGCTGACACGCTCTGTACTCTAGCATCGGCGCGCCCATTTCAATTTCGGCAGCTTGCTACGGACTGGAGACATATCGAACAGCATTTAGAGGCTCTGGCATGGGCTTGGCTCGACTCGGCCCCGCTCCAGGTCCGAGGGCAATTTCCTCCTGCCCCAGGGATCATGCTGAACATATCCATGCCGTCTACTTTTTCTTTGAGGGACTTGGCTCCCCCACTTGAGCATGGTCCAAGGGCCAAGGCCAAGGGGCAAAACGAGGGGCCAGGAGGTTCTCGTTTGACTCGAGCCCACACGGTAGTCGCCGCCAACGTTCTCACGCTGGATCCCAGGGCCCATCGATCTGCCAAAACCACGGGTCTTTTCCTACCTGGACGGATGGCCTACATTGGGCACAAACTGGCGACCTCTCGGGTACTTTTCGCTGGTACGGTTGAGACTAGATTCCCGCGGTCTGGAACTTCCAGGGTCAAAGAATATCATGTCATCCACTCCGCGGGGGACCAATATCGTCGATTTGGTTGCTCATGCTGGATCAACACTTCAGTTGCGATATTTGACTCCGTACGCTTGCTGCCTCGGCATTGCAAAGTACTTTATGCGACGCCGAGGGTGCTCGTTGTGGCGATAAGGTGTCAGCATTTTTCTCTCAATGCAGTGATTGGGCATGGCCCGCACAGCGGAGCGGGTCAAGAGGCCATCCGTAAGTGGTGGCAGGAACTTAAAGACAGGCTACGCCAAGTACTCGACACCGCCGTCCCTGAGCTGTGGTTGATCGACGCCAATGGCCGTGTTGGGTCCCGTACCTCAAAGGCCATCGGAGGATACCAGGCGGAGCCAAATAATCTTCCTGGACAACTATTCCACGACCTGATGCTTGATAGGAAACTTTGGGTTCCTGCTACGGTTTGGCCATCGACGCACTCCGGGGCTACTTGGCTTCCTCCAGCGGGACAAAACAAACTTATGGACGTGTCCAAAGGCAAACGTATTGACTACATATGTTGTTCCAGGGACTGCCAGGTGGATTCGGCTACGGTTTTGAGCTCTCTGGACCTTACGGTTTCTATCGTGGACCACAAAGCTGTCAGCGCCGTTATCCGCTTCCCCCTCACAGCCAAGGCCAGCAACGTGCTTTCGTTCTTCCCCAAAATTGCGTGCGACCCTACGGCGTTTGAAGATCCTGCCGCACGGACCATGTTTGCCAGATATGTGGAGAGCCATGGGCCGAAGCCCTCTTTTGATGTGCACGTTAACGACCACTGCCAGGAGGTCGTTCAATTTCTGCACCATGCCCTACCGCTTGCTTTCCCATGTCGCGCCACGGAAAATGGACGCAAACCTAGGCAATCTTGGATCTCCTTGGGTACTCTTGAGGCCATGGATGTCCGCACCTATTGGCTCCGACGTTTCCGATTTCTTGGGACCCGATGGAACAAGGCAGTCTTGGGAGCTTGCTTTCGAGTACGGGCCGCTCCCATTGGTGGCTCATGGTTCTGTCTACGGCGTTCGACGTGGACATGGTCGACTCGTTCTTTTTCGGGGTCCTGGTCGTCGATGGGGGTCTGGGTTCTACGCTGTTTGCAGTGTTGGAGTGATGCCTGGGGTGGAGTTTTGGACATCCTGGAGTGTAAGACGGACCTTCTGGCTACTACCGCGCATATACCTACCAAGGAGCCCCGAGGCCCCTCAAAAGCCTCTCTCAGAGCCCTGGCCCCTCCCACGGACATGGTTGCGCAGACGAACAGTTTTATCGGCATGTGGTTGGTTGAAGCGCTTGCCAACCTACGGAGGCTTTCCTCGATGTCTCACGCATTGCGCACGGTCTGTCTCACTGAGAGCACCAAGTTTGTCAATTTGCTGGTCAAGCAGGACGCACGTGCTCATTACTCGGACATCGCCAGGGATATCACGAGTGCCTGGTCTCTCAAGGAGCATGCTCGAGCTTACAGAAGGCTTAGGTCCGTAGGCGCATGTTCCAGGAAGAAAGCCAGATCCCAACCCCTCCCACTTCTCCGTGGCGATGACGGACAACCGGTGCACTCAGAGAGAGAGGCACTAGAGGCATGGACGCGGCATTTCGCAGCTATAGAGGCAGCTCCAGCTGTGCCGATGCAGGACCTAGACTGGTACTCCAGCGTCCTGCCCGCTCTCCCAGCTGAGCATTTGCAGGGCATTCATTTCGACGTCAGAGAGGTTCCAACGCTCGCCAGAGTGGAGAGGTCCTGCCGCAAGGCCAAATGTGCAGCAGCGGGTCCTGATGGCATTTCTGGAGCTATGGTCAAGAAGCTGTTTAAACCGATCTCCCAGCTCCTCTTCCCCCTTGTCGTCAAGTCCTTTTTGAGGGTCCAGGAGCCGATCCAATGGAAAGGGGGTTACTACTGGCCGCTGTTCAAAAAAGGTGACCCTGGGGATCGCAGCTGTTACCGCAGTATCTTGGGATCGTCTCATCTTGGGAAGAGGTTCAGAGCCATTGTCCGTGAAGATATTGGCCCTCATCTTCAGGCCTAGGTGTCGCTGGATTAGGGGTCGATCTCGGTGGGCTGGAGGTTCGTCTGTTCCAACAGTTGGCCAAGGCTCGCAAGCTATCAGCTCTGTTCATCCCCCTCGATGCCGTGCAGGCATTTTATAAAGCAGTGCGTGAACTGTTTTTTTCGGACGTCAGGTTCAGAGGAGGCGCTGGCGAGTATTTTACAGCAGGCTGGACTTCCACCCGAGGCTCGCGCTGAGCTCGCAGAGCATATTCAGCAACAGGGCCTCGTGCAGGCCCGTATTCTTGAATACGGCATCGATGTACGTTTCCCGGTGAGTGATCTCCGTTCCCTGGGGCCCGACGTGGAAGATGAAGCTGCATACATGGGTCATTCTATGGATCTTATTTTTTTCGACGATGCTATGTTTATGTTCCTCGGGAAAGCACAGACCCTTCTCAGGTTCGCTCCCTTCATTGCAGCCACCATCTTTGATACCTTTGCAGAGAGGGGCATGAGGCTGCACACGGCTAAGGGCAAGAGCGCGTTGTTATTTCAGTTTCGAGGAGTAGGTTCGGTCAAGGCCAAGTCTGATCTCTGGAGAACAGCCCAAGGTAAGATTTTAGTTCCCACCCGACATCTTGGAGATATTACGCTGCACGCGGTCCGCCAGTATACTCACCTGGGTACTGTTCTGGACGAGGCGGGGGCCTTGGGCCCCGAGCTGGCCCACAGAAGTCATTCCTGCACGGCTTCTTGGAAAGTTTTACGGCGTGTTCTGCGGGATCCTCAATTAGATAAGCAGGTTGGCCTCATCCTCGTGGACTCTCTCATGTGCTCCAGCAGGCTTTTTAACGCTGGCACGTGGCCTGCACTTTCAGAAGCGCAACTAGCGACCTTGTCAGACCAGGTCGTTCGTATGTCCCGCGCGGTGTTCCACAGGCCAAGGAAGGACCGAACAGCCATTCCGAACTCCCACATTCTTGCCCAAGCTAAGAGACCAGACGCCAATACGGCGATTCGTGCCCACAGGTTGAGATTGTTTGGAAGGCTTCTGCATGCTGGCCCCAGTCACCTGGTGGGGCTAGCCAGGCTTTGTCTGGAGGAAGGGCGGGGGACTTGGATGCATCAGGTTTTGGAAGATCTGGAGTGGTTGCGACACCGTCATCACCGATTGCGCAAGTACCCCCCACCCGCGGACAACTTACCCATATGGGAAGCCCTGGTCCGAAAATCTGCTTTGGGTTGGAAGACTATCGTTTCTACGGGAGTGGCTTCTCAGGTTGCTTACGATTCCCGTATTGCAGAAGCTGATAGGGCCGAACGGGATATCTTTCAGGACCTCTACGAATCAGGAGTACCCAAGCCGGTGGACCACCCAGAGCACCCGCTGCGTGTACAGGAGGCAGAGGAGGCTCCCAGGTTTTCTTGTATGTGGTGCTCAGCTATCTCGCCTTCCCCTACTGGCCTTAAGCAACACATCGTTCGCCAACATCGGTCCTTCATCGATCAGGTTCGCTCGATGCTCGGACCGACTTCGAGGTGTTCTATGTGTAAAATGAAGTTCGCCGGTCGTCGGGCGTTATCCGAACACCTGGCCTTCGACGCTCCTCGGTGCGCGGTCGCTCTTCTTGCCCAACCTCGATCTACTTCGGCGGAGGAATGTGCTCGGCTCAACGAAGAGGACGCAGAGGCGGCATCAAAGCAGCGTGCAGCAGGAAAAGGACGTTGGCGCCCTGAATTCCCTGCCTTCCGTCAGCCAGGACCATCGACCCCCTTCGAGCTCGAGCTGGCTACCATGTCTGAGGAGGATGCGCGTAAGGCCCTGATCGAGTCCGATTTTGCATTCACTCCTGAGGCCGCCCAGGAGTACATCAGTTTGTCTAGGCCTAGGCCCAAGGCGGCCCCCCTGCAGCTGGATGATAGGTTCTGGCCCTTTCGGCCTCAGGACTTCTCTGGGATCGCGGCCACCGAGCTGCCATTTCGGATTAAACGGCCCGAGTTTTTCGTTTTAAACTTGTTCTCGGGCACGGGGCGTACAGGAGACAGTCAGTGGCATCTTGAATTCGAGTGGCCAGCTTCGACGTGCGCTGTTTACTGTTTGTCGATCGATGTCGCGATCGATGCGAGGAGAGGCGACCTCACCCAGCACGATGTCATAGAGGAGTGGGTAGGCCATGTGGCCGCCCGCAGAGTTTTGAACACAGGGGGGGGGGGGGCCCTGCGAGACTTGGAGCGCGGCTAGGTGGTATGACGGAGGCCCCCCCCCTTACGCACGAATGAGCATTTCTGGGGCGTCCCTTGGTGCACGGTTCGCCAGAGCCTCCAGCTTTCAATAGGGGCCCAACTTTTAGCTGCGTTAGCTCGCCTCCTCGCCGCGCACATGAAGGCTGGCACCAGCGGTTGGATGGAGCATCCGCTTCCAGCCACCTGGATCCCTGGTGCCCCGACTTCTTTCAGATGGAAGCCCCTCGTTGCCATGGTTTCAGCTCCCCATGCGTGTGCTGTTGATTTTGACCAATGCGAGCACATGCCGCCAGAAACTGACTGGACTTCTGTTGGGCGTGCCCCCACCCGCCTTATCGGCCTTCGTCTCCCCTCTCTCCGCTCCCACCTCCTCACCACCCCTGGCGGTGGGAAGTGCTCCCACGGCAGAGGAGTGCACAGCACGCTCCTGGGCAAAAGGGAGAATGGTGATTTCAGGACTGCTGCTAAGAAGACGTACTCTAGCGGGTTGTCCAAGGCGATAGCTTCGGCCGATATTGACAGCCTTTCCGCTCTCGCAGTGCCACAAGAGTCGGTTGAGGAGGCTGATTTCAGTTTTGGAGCCGACCCTGAGGAGCTGAGAGCTGGATTAATGGCTTTCTATGTTCCCTGGTCGAAAGGTTTGGACTCCAGATTTTGTGCCGCTCCCGACTTCGCTCGTCGATCTGGTCGTCGTCGTGTCGATCCTGAGTTGGAGCGTTTCGGGTTTGAGCCTTCCCAGAGGAATTCAGATCCCTCGATCGCCACCTCGGGTGAGTCCCCAGCCCAGGGCCGGATGAGCAACATACTGATCCGTGGGAGGAGGACCCCGAGAATGAGGCTGTCGAGGAACAAACGCACATTGACCTTATGTGTGCAGAGGCAGTGAATTTTACTGCCATGTCTGGGCTTTCCCTTTCTTCTCCTCCTCCTCCTCCTCTTCCTCCCCCCCTCACCGAGGAGCAGCTCGAGCGTATTCGAGCGAATCGAGAGCAGGCGCGCGAGCGCAGGCAGGCCAGGCTTCGGGCCGCCCACGCCGCCCGCGCGCCGTGGGCCGCTCAAGGCGGTGTACTACGAGGCGGGATCTTCTCTTCCGCCTCCACCTCCCACCCTCCTGGGGTCCTTGGGTGGGAGTCAGATTTGCCTTTTTAGGCTCTGTCCGTGGTTTCAGTGGCGTAGCTTTAGATTCCTTTTTGGTCTCGTGTGCTGCTGCTGCTGTTGCCTGGCACAGAGTCACGGAGTGCGCACGCGCGAAGCCCCTCGGCTAACAACAAACCCCTCTTCCCTTGCACTCTTACAGTCGGGGCGTTGACCCAAGGAACCCTAAATAAAGAACGAGGTCCCTTTTCTCCAGAAGTTTAACTTCGATTTCCCATCGAGAACATAGGGAAACCTGAGGCAAGCTGTGAAACACTTAAGGAACGCGGAGCCCCTCCCCAACGAAAAGGGTTCCTTCTTCAGGGCCCCGACTGTAGCCGGTGCTCCTCCCCGCAGCCTTTGTTGTTCACAAGAGCAAGCAACTGCACAAACACGAGCTCTCGAAAATCTGCGCGGACTTCTTGGATCGGCGCTGGACCCCCGCACGGACCTCCGAACATTTCCACGGGTGTGCCGTCTTCTCTTCTTCGATGAATTCGCATTCTCGTTGCTACTATCATTCTCTCTCTCTCTCTCTGTCTGTCTCTCTTCACTTCACTTCTGTGGGTTCGGGTAGGCTGGCGGCGGAGGTGCTCCTGCCGCACCACCCTCGGGGACGCACCGGCCCGGATCAGTGCAACTCCGGGTCAGTCAGGCCTTGCAAGATCCTGCAGGATCCCGCTCCCAAGCCCGGGTCCGTGCGCCCCTGGCCCTGCAGGACCCCTGCACGATCCGGCGCCATGACTGACCCCCGCTTGTATTGACCCCCGTCTCTCGGGGATGGACAGACCCCCCTTTAGTAAAACGTGGTTTAGTGAAAACGACCTGCGGCCCAAACCTGGCGGGCGCAAGCCTGGAAAATAACGGCCACGGCGCCCTCTCGAGAACCGAAAACGGACAATTCACTAATCGACGTGTCACTGTTGGGGGTTCTGTCCACCGCCGAGTCTCTTGAGCCCCGACTCCCGGCCCTCCTCCGAGCCCGGACCCCCGACGCCGTGCGCTTGCTCCGCGCAACTTCACCTCCCAGGAGGTCCGGCCCCCTGCCCTCCCTGCGCCGCCTCGCCGTCCAGTGCGGCTTTTTGCTCGTGGCCCCGAGGCCCAAACGGGGCCCCAGCAGAGGCCCACAGGAGGCTTCAAGCCTGCCTCCAAGACGCTCCCTTTGCTCGTGGCCCCGAGGCCCAAACGAGGCCCCAGCAGGGGCCCACAGGACGCTTCAAACCTGCCTCCAAGACGCTCCACCAGGCCCCCAAACAGCTCCCAAGGTGCCAACAAGAGTTCCCAGACAGAGCCCGAGGAGCCCACGGCGCCTCAACCGGGGACTCTCCGCCTATTCTGGGGGTCGGCGGCATGCGACGAAGCCACGGCGAGGATAAATTCGAGTGAGGATAAATCGAGAATTTCTGAGATCCGGCGACTGGCCATCGCTCGGACGTCCATTTCCTGTGTTTTTTTTTCGGTTTCGTGCGTGGTTTTTCGCGAAATGATCCAGGATGCTCCTCGATGTTCCTCGCCGAAGGAAAAATGCACACGTCCGAGCGATGCCAAGGCGACCTGGAGGATGTATCGGGCGTCGCGGCCTTCTCAAAGCGTCCCAGAAAGCTCTGAGAGCGTTCTGGAACGCTCTGGAACGAACTCATCCGCGTCTGGGCCCCGTCCGAGGTGAGGCCCCCGCGGAGGCGAAACTTTTGGAGACGCGTCCGTCTGGATTCTTCCGATGCGCGAGAGGTCGGGGAAGGTCGAAGACGGCCAGACGCCTCACCCGACGTCCAGCCCGGGGCAAGACGAAGCGCCGCAGAGGATCGCCCGGCGCCCAGCCGAGGGGTGGGGAGCCGCCCAGCAGCCGCCGGGCCCGTACTGCCAGTACTCGCAGTGTATCGAGGAGTAGCACCATGCCTCCCCCGGGGGGGAGCCAGAGGAGGAGGAGGAGGAGGAGGAGGAGGAGGAGGAGGAGGAGGAGGAGGAGGAGGAGGAGGAGGAGGAGGAGGAGGAGGAGGAGGGGGAGGAGGAGCATGAAGGCTCTCGTCGTGAAAAATCGTGACGGGACATTTTTGGCAACGTTCACCCTCTGGGGGCCCTCGCTGGGCCCTGGGATCATCAACAAAAAGGTTAGGGATGCAACACCAGCCTTGGGGAAGGGTCGGGACTTCTGGGGACCCCGTATGGGAGAAAACAAGACATCGGATGTCTGGGGAGAGGGAGGAATAGGGAGGGAGGGAGGGAGGGAGGGAGGGAGGGAGGGAGGGAGGGAGGGAGGGAGGAGGAGGAGGAGGAGGAGGAGGAGGAGGAGGAGGAGGAGCCCAGCGTACGAGGGAGGGGAGGAGGAGGAGGAGGAGGAGGAGGAGGAGGAGGAGGAGGAGGAGGAGGAGGAGGAGGAGGAGGAGGAGGAGGAGGACTATATGAGAATTGCACTACGGTGCATCCTGCCAGAATTGGTGCAACGTCAGAGCGGTGCATGGGAGTAGGAGGGGTAGGAGAAGTAGGGGGACTGGGAGTGGGAGCTGGGATCAAGTTAGCCAGGTCGGGCGAGTTAGCGGGTCCCGCTCAGTCTAGCCTCCCTCCCAGATGGGATTGGGTGTCCTGGACTGGGTCGCCCAAGCGGGAGCTCCATCCTCCGGAGAAGTGAGTACGGCCTCTTGGCGAGAGGGCCATTTCGCTCTCTCGCGCGGGAGATGCGCCACCTCCCATTCCTGCCATGCATTCGACACGTGGGCGATAAAACGTCGGGCCTTTATCACCCACGTTGTTCATGTACGTGGACGTCGTCCGTGTACGTGGACGCCGTCGTGGACGTATGCCCATTTTGTCAACCACGGGCGTCGTCCACGTTGACAACAACAGCTTAGATGTTGTACTGTATTCTGAGAAGTCGGATGGGACGCCCCGGATCGGGTCGCCGTCGGCCAGCTAGGTGGCAAAGCATGGTAAATAGCGATCGTGAATAGGGAAATTATGCAGATGATCATGCTGATGCTGCTGATGCTGCTGCTGATGAGGAGGAGGACGCAGGACGCAGCATAGAAAATGGAGTCATGCGAGCACGAAACCACCTCTGAGCTAAATTGAAAATGGAAGCACGACCTAAGAGGTAAGTGGTGCTGCGTGCGAGGTCAGACCACCATCACACGCCACAGAGACCCAACGAATTGAACTACAGCTTAGCTCCAGTTGCTGGGTGCCGCTGGTCGACGAGCCAGTCCCTGACTCTACGGCGGGCGGGGTTCGGGGTGCGCGAGGGGCAGACATCCCAAAGGGCATCGATTTTGGAAGAACCGATGGCCACACGAGCCCCAAAGCAAACACATAATAAGTATGGCCCCGAACGCTGGACCTGATGGTCATCACATTCGAAGAAGGTCACAGTCCCCGCCTCCCCGTCGGCAGCAGCAGCAGCACCCCCCGCAGCCTCCCCGTCCCCTTGGGCACGCCAGCCGAGCCGCTCAACAGCTAGGGCGAGAGCCTGAAGCATGGGCGACGGGTCACACTTGGCCCTGGCTTCAAAAGCGTTTTCACACTGGCAGGGGACCGAGCCACGGCCAAACAACGCCTACATTGCAACGCGGACGAACCAGGAGCCAGGGGGACGGGGTCATCGGCGATAAGGACGAGCACATCGCGCTTCTTTGGCACCGGCTTGGGCGGAGGAGGGTCCGAGTCCTGAGCCTCAGGACGAGCACAAATCAACTGCACCGCCCTCGACTAGGAACTCAAATGTAAACTTGCACTCTGCACTCTTTGACAGAATGCTGGAGGGCATCGACCGCGACCTGTGCGACAGCGACGTCCTTAGCTGCGAGCTTTGCGAAAAAGTCGGCTCCAACATTTCCCATGAAACGGTGGATCTCCTCGGCCGACGCTCCCTCGTTGACCAGTTGCTCTAACGACCGATGCGCGGGAGTCCAGACCATCGACGGCCGCGAACCCGACCGCTCAGACAGCCGAAAAATCTTTCGCCAGATCGTCGCGTGGCGCGCGAGGCCGCACTCAAGGGCAGAGTCGCAGCGCTGGCCCTCGCGAACAAAGCTGAGGTGATCACTAGTGATCGCGAGGTTGAAAGGGCGCACGCGCATCGCCTCAAGGCCAGCCCACCGCTCGCCCTGAGGCACTGTTTGAAAAGATCCTGGCACCCCGCCGAATTTCGCTCGGAGTGGCCAACCATCCTCCGTGATCGCAACCACGCTCCAACCGCACCTCGCCGCCTCGGGACACGCGCCCGCCAACCCGCTGCAGTCGGTGAGAAGGAGCGGGCCCCAGGTGCCTTCCGTGAGACCCAATGCGGCACGGGAGGATGGGACAGCGGCGGCGGCAACCTAGCAGGGATTTGAAGGAGGCCGCACAAGAGAGGAACCACATTCCACTCCGAACCCCCCAGAGGAGAGACTCCCTGCTCGCCTCTGCTGCCACACATCGTCGGGACACGGGAACTCAGTCTGCTCGTTATCCTCCTGCGAGGCAACTCGCCATCGCTCGGACGTCCATTCCCTGTGTTTTTATCGGTTTCGTGCGTGTTTTTTTCGCCAAATGATCGAGGATACTCCTCGATGGTCCTCGCCGGAGGAAAAATGCACACGTCCGAGCGATGCTAAGGCAAAGGCAGCGGGGCAAGCAGAAAGCTGGTGGCCCAGCGAGCCCCGCTCAGCTCCACAAAACTTACATTTACCTGACGCCCAAAGGCTGGTCTGAAATTCCCGCTCGGGAGGCCACAGGCCCCGAAAGCCGCCTGACAGGAAGGCTCGAGCAGACCCTTGGCGAGCACCATCGGGGAGGCACAATACAGCGAGGCGCATCGCTCGAATCCAGGAGGAGGAGGCGGAGGAGGAGGAGGAGGAGGAGGAGGAGGAGGAGGGGGAGGAGGAGGAGGAGGAGTAGGAGGAGGAGGAGGAGGAGGAGGAGGAGGAGGGAGAAGAGGCGCTGCGATAAGGGGTTGGATGCTCCGGCGCTGGGACGCCAGCGGGCGGTCCGCGGGTTTTCGGGGAAGCACACGCCGAGGTGGACTGTCTGGTTCTCGACGGCGGGATGCAGAGGAGTAGGGGGAACGAGAGGACCCATATATGTTTTTTTTGGGGGGGGGGCGCCGCAGCGCGGCACATGCAGCTCGCGTGCGAGCCCAGGCAGCCCTGGGCTACGGCACTGCGGCTCGTTCCGCATGCGAGGGGAGGGGAGAGGACCGGAGGCGGCCTCGAAGGCAGGAGCGGAGGAAAGAGGGCGCTGATCACACGGCGAGGCCGCGGGGGGGCACGCGGGGCGGCCGAGCCGAAGGGCAGCCCCTGGCAGCGGGCGTGGGGCGGCAGCGCGAGCGCACCCGGGGGGGTGGGCCCAGCGGCTGCAGGGCAGGGCGAGGGCCCGGACATGTCTGCGTCGTGACACGCCACGGCCAATCTCTTTCGGGAGCGGCCAAGAGGGGGGTGTCCAAGAGGGGGGGGTGCAAATCATGACCGGCGGCATGTGCGCGGCCCAGCGGGGGGGCCAGGGACGTAATGAAATAAGAAGAGGCGCCACGAGATCTGGGGAAACATCATGGCCCCCGCCATGATATCCCCCCCCCCCCTTGTCATCACCCCCCTCTTTTCCGCCCCCGACTCTTGCCGTCTTCGGCCTCCAGGAACACCGGGACTGTCAACGGGAACGACTCGGGATGGACAGCTGGTCCTCGGGAAAGGGTCGGTCGGAACTTCTGGGGGCCTCGTCGCTGAACAGATCGAGACGTCGGACGTCGGGGCAGCGCACATCTGGGATTCTGAACCGCGCGAGTCGACGGCCTCCCGAGACGGGGGTCAACGTCAATGGGTCCACCAGGGGGGTGAGGACCACGGCTCCCGCCACGGCGGCTGGTTTGGGGCAAGAGTAGGCCTGGGGGGGCATCCTCGTCGCCACGGTCGGGCTCGGTTCGAGTCCCGACTGCCTCGGAGAAGGGAGGATGGCTTCCGCCGATGGGGGGCGCCCGTGTAGGGGTGTGTGTGTGTGTGTGTGGATGAAGGAGGACACCTCGATATTCTGGATGCTTTGTGTTTGCTGTGTGCTTTCAGCGATTTCGGGGCCCGCCGACTTCTGGAGGCCTCCGGGGACATGCGAAGACCTCCAGAGGCTTCAAAAAATCCAGGCCTCCGGCAGCGCGAGAAAGCCACGACGGCCAGATCTTCCTCAACTTCGACCTCCAAGCGACGTGTTCGTGCACCTGGACCACGAAAGAACGACGCGAGAAGAAAACGCTACCAAAGGTGGGCTGTCGGGGCCTACGAAGTGATAAGAAATCATGGAAGAGGATGAGGAGAGGAAGGAGGAGGATAAGGACCATGAGGATGATACAGTCAATGAGCTTGCCAAAGGTATGAGGAATGTCTGTAAACTTGAACTATACCCATCGGTCGGAATACGTAGGTAGAAACATGACGTAGGAAAACGTTGAACATATATTGGGTTCCGTCCGCCCCCTAAGGAGGACGGAAAAGGTGAAGCCACTCGATCATTGAAGTAGGAAGGCGCTTAAATTATATTGGGATCAGGGAATCCAAAAATACCTACTTGCAACGACCGATGGGTATGGTTGAGGGCAAGAGATTCGAGGCTTCCTAGATGGGGTCGGAGGATCGCGCCGTATCGCCGATGCATCGGCGATGCATCGGAAATGCATCGGCGACATCGGCGATGCATCGGCAACGCCAGCGTGGAGGAAATCGGGCTCCGCATTGAGCCGCATCGCCGATGCATCGGCGATGCGGAGCGATCCTCCGACCACACCTACTCGGACCCCATCTGGGAGGCCTAGAGAGATGGGAACTGATGGAAGGGGGGGAAAGGGATGATCTTGAGTCAAGACGGGTTGTGCTCACACCCCTGCGGTCATCCTACCCTCCTGCCGATCATTCCTCGCTGCTCTGCCTTCTTTACCTCTTCTTGTTGGAGTCCCGGGATGGTGCGGTGACAGACCGTGCGGTGACCTCGAAATCCCCCAAGACCTCACGGCACGGTCCGTCACCGCACGGTTTTGGGACCTCGGAGGCCCCAATCGCCCGAGACATCCTCGGAGAACGACCCGAGTCCCAAAACCGTGCGGTGACCCCGAATCCCCACCGACTCACCGCACGGTGTGGTCACCACCCCGTTTGGGGGCCCCTGACCATCATTCCTCACTGCTCTGTCTTCTTTACCTCTTCTTCGCCCAAGGGGCATTGCTTCGAACTTCCCGGGGAGGCAGTAGACAGGAGGGATGGAACAGGGAAGAACGGAGGGGTGAGGGAGGATGCGAGAAGGGAGCGCTGAGGGAGGAGCTTGGAGAAGGACGGAGAGATGAATGCCTTATTTCCTCAAGCCGTGCGACCAAAGCATTGACGACGGCGTCCCATGCGACCTTTGCGCAACAACGGGCACCATCGTGGTATGCAGGACATCCGCTGCATTTGTGATTGGGACTGAAATCGCGACACCACTTCCCCTCCGATCAGCGAGATACGTCTTGCAAGGACAACGCAACGACGTGACATGCGATGGCATCGGCTTCAACCTACAATCAACTTACACCTGCAATCCGTAGTACCTAGATTGTCGCATAATTGACCCAGTGTTTCCCTACACAGCTCAGAAGGTCTGATCCTCATAATACATCATCTTGTTTGAAACGCTCCCCCAAAAACAACTGCCGCAACATGTATGCATCAAACTTGTCTGGTGGAGAGCACTGGTGATCCCGTGAGCGCGTCCTGGTAGAAACGGCGTCGAGTTACAGTCGGGGCGTTGACCTAAGGAACCCTAAATAGGGAACGAGGCTCCTTTTTTCCGTAAGTTAAACTTCGATTTCCGATCGAAAAACCAAAGGAAGACCCAAGGCAAGCTGCGAAACACTTAAGGAATGCGGAGCCCCTCCCCAACGAAAAGGGTTCCTTCTTCAGGCCCCCGACTGTAGCAGGAGGGGTGGGGGGGTGGGTGGCAAGGACAACGGACTTTGTGGCGTACGTGGTTGTGAAAAAATGAAGGAACAAATGCCTACACGCCTGATCATGCAACGCGTCAAGAATGCTCGGCAACACGCAGAAACATATGCGCACCCCGAAGGCCTTGCAACGCAAAATGCTGACATCGACGTTCCCCTCGTGGTGCATGGGAATGTTGTACAGATTGTTGATTTTCCAGCCGGTCAAGTTCTTGAGAACCCGGACCTGCAAACAGAGTGAATGAGCCATAGGCTGGGATGGCAGCCAGGCGGCAGCAGGATGCACACGAGCAAAGGTGTGGAACGTATACGAATGTATGTACACGCGAGATTCAAACGAGCAAAGGTTTGCCAGCGCGGACCCCGAACAGTAAACTCCTGCACTCTGGATGAGTAAGCTACGTCACACATGCTATGTCAATAAGCGCTGTGGTGCAATCTCTACAGGTACGCACAAGCACTGTGGTGCCATCCGTGTGTTGAGTGCTCTGTGGTGCAAGCTGCGGTGTGCAAGCGATGTGGTGTGATCTATGCGGTGTTGGCTACGTGGTGCAAGTTTCGCGGTGAAGAGCTGTGAGGCCAAAGCGGTGTGGTGCGGTGCAGTCTGTGTGGCGTAAACTGAGCGGCGTACGCCACGTAGCACGAGCTATGTGGTGTAATCTGTGGGTGCGCTGGCCAAGCGCCTGCGACGACGACGCGGCGACGAGCAAGCTCTGCCCGAAGGGATGGGAACCGCAGGCCGACGCACGGGGCGGCGATTCGCCGGGCACAGGGCCGACCCCCTGGAATCGCCAGCCAGCGCACGAGGCGGTGACGAGGCGGCGATCGACGGCTGGGTTTCTTGGGTTTCGATGGTTTTCCCAAGGAGAGCGTGACGCTCCCTCACAAGAAAAACCAATGGACGTCCTGGGGTCTCAGGGCTGGGTTTCTTGAGGAAGGCTTCTTGTGGTCGGGTCCGCACCAGGCGACAGCCCAGAACCGCCAGCCAGCCCATGAAAATCGATGAAATGGTCATGGGCTGGCACCGGGCGAAAGCCCGGAAGCGCCTGCCACTTGCTTCAAACAGAAGTGAGAGCTTTTTCATGCGAGTGCAGTGCGGAGAAAACGCGCGTGCGGATGAGGAGGTGCGCAACAACAAGATATTTGCCATGGGGCGAAATTGGCTCTCTCACCTCCCCCTTCATGCCTCTGGTTTTCTGCGGCCTCCCTTCCCCCCTCCTTCTATCCTCCTTCTGCGCCTGTTCCCTTCTCCTGATTTTTCTTTCCCTCCTCCTCTTCCTCATCCTCGCTCTTCTCCGCCAGAATGCCGTCCTCGTTGTAATCGTCCGTCGTCTCCTCCTCTTATGCGCTCAAACACCACCTTTTCAATGTTGCCCACACTACTTTTCGTAAACGCACCATTTTTGTGGGTTTACTAGCACGCGCGAAACCAGACGCGTACCAACGACGGTTGTTTGGGTGTTGAGTGATGCCGCGGTGAACATCTTCATGCCCTGCCGTAAGCTAGAAAGCCGCTGCTCCGTTCCGTTCTTGTCCTACCTGCTTTCAGCTTGTCACATCATCGGTCATTTTCGAACGCCCCACCTTCATTTCAGAGAGTGCGTTAAGGCATGAGGGAGGGGCCACGTGGTCTGGCAGCGCGAACAAGTGTAGCCATTGGGATTCCAGAGCCGCATCTCAAGAGAGACAAGCAATTATCAAATTTCGTAGCCAAGTATACCAATCATGTACAACTTACACTGTCCAATGCTGCGCGCTCGCGGCCTTAGGTCGAACCTTCAGAACGCGTGGATGCTATTACGGTTTTAAATATTTGTTTCCGCTGCAAACGTAATCGAACCGAGAGTCTTTGAGTTCAAATTCTCTTGGTGACAGACTGCGAGGTCAAGGCAAGCCGACGGGAACTCCGGGAGCCAATTCGAAACGACCGCGGACAACACCAAACCCACGTGCTCCTGAGTGGAGCTGGGGTCAGGGCGCGCAGAACACCTGACGCACTTCAGCCTGCCTGACCTCAGTCGGTGGCCATCCGTCGAGCGACTCCACCTTCGCACTCCAATCGGGACGCGTCTGCGCATCCACCGTCGAAGCGGCCACCTGCGCCACTTCCATGGAGGCCGCCCACCCCGCCGAGGCAGCGCGCACCGGCTCCGCGGAACAAGCCTCGGCTTCGCACCCGAAGCCGCGTCGTCGTCGTCGTCGTCGTCGTCGTCGTCGAAAGTGATGTCCGCCAGAGCTTGGCCGGAGCTGGCGCGGGCACGTCCCGTAGCGAGGCCTTGCTGCCCGCGCTGGGCCTCTCCGTGGTGCTACTGTGAGCCTTGGTCTGTGCTGCTGCTGCGGGCGCGATTCGGAAATGCTTCGCCCTCTGGCCGAGACGGTCCAAACGAAGCCCCACGACCGTCCAAGAAGCCTCCAAGACGTCCCAGGCCCCCTCCAAGAGCAACCCCCAAGAAGGGCCCAAGAGGCCACACTCATTACTTTTCCATCGGGAACTTACATTTCTAGCATATACGACGTTTCGGCCTTCACGGCGTCACAGACAGCTTCGTCTTCAGGGTCGGCGGCACTGGCCGTAAGGCCTTCGCAATACTTCGCCCTCTGGCTGAGACGGTCCAAACGGAGCGGAGAGGCGAAGCGGACACCAACAAACATTCAGTGGCAGCACATCGACAGTCTGTAACTTCCTTGCCGATCCAGACCTGTCGGAGCTTGACTCGAAGTTCTTTCGCCAAGGCAGCAGTGCATCTTGGAGTCAGCGTACACGCTAAACTCTGCACTGACGCCTACAACGAAAGATATCGGATTCCACATGATGCGCAAAACATTCCACGGGCTGAACAAAGCAGCAGATGCATGATGAACGACTGTGTATCCTACCATGTGCGAAACAATAGTTACGTCGTATATGATGAGGTACGCTGTTTGTGACACGATATCATCAACGATCTGTGTGTGATATA
>CAUYUJ010017049.1:81649-96649 GCA_963575745.1 Prorocentrum cordatum | reverse complement strand
GCACGCATCAACACAGACATCAACTTCATACAACAAATGCACGCGTCAGGACTATTCGCCAAGACCATGTATTATACACATACATCACGGCTACACGTACAGAATCAACACACACACATCACCGGTCCCAATCACGGACGCCAGCCACATACACCAATCACATATACAACACGCACAGATCCCAACACCAAGAGTCAATAACGTTCATGATTTCCACATATGTCAATTACACACGTCACTGGCATAACCCAATCCGCCGACCCCCGTTTGCCGGGGGTGAACATGTGTGTGTGTGACACATTTGGCTCTCCCCCTCCCCTTGTCCCCCTCCCCCAGGGTCTAACATCGCGTTTGAGGAGGGGGGGTGAGAGGCCGTTGCGTTAGTGGCCCAACTGGTCGCTCCTGTCTTCTGCCCCCTTTCTTTCTCCCCTCTCTTCCTTCTCCTCCTCTTCCCTCCCCTCCCTCCTCTCCTCTCCCCTCCCTCCCTCCTCTCCCTCCGCTTCCCTCCCTCCTCCTCTTCCTTCCCGCCTCCTCCTCCCTTCCTGCTCCCTCCTCTTCCCTCCCCTACCTTCCCCTCCTCCAATGCAGTCAGGCGGCCTTCCAAACCCCCAGGGGGGGGGGAAGGAGGAGGACGAGGAGGATGAGAAGGAGGAGGAGGAGTTTTTTTTTTTTTTTGTTTTTCCCCCGAGGGGTAGAACAAACGTTTGTTTAACGGAAGAGGAAGGAGGCAGCCTCTTCCTCAGCATCAAGGGCGGGTCCTGGGGGCGGCGCCTCCTGGGCCTGACCACGAGGCCCCAAGGAGGGGGCCACTTGGGCCGCGGGTCCAGAAGGAGGGCCCCGCGGCCCACCAGGAGGCCCCAACAAAACCGAGCTCTGAAAACCTCCTCCATCCTCGCCCAGCTCCCTGGCCGCGACGCGGCGCCGCATGGCCTCCAGCGCTGGGATGAGCTCGCTCTGCTGAGCGGGGAGGAGCACTGCACGTCGCCGAGGTTGCTGCGTCTGCAGCAGCCGCAGGCGGTCCACATCTGAAAGGATATGGAGGACCACCCCTGGCGCACGATCAGACTGGGGGTGGAGTCCTCTCAACATTCTGCCAAGACGACAACGCGTGGCAGAGGAGAACAGACGGCCTGGGCATTCGTTCTCGAGTCGTCGACTGAGGCGCTCAGTACTGTAAGCCCCACACCGACGACAGAAGACCAGGGAGGGGCCGTTCGAAAGACGAGCGAACACCAGAAAATGGCCCATCCTCTCACGGTCCCTCAAAAACTGAAAATTAGTACGCTTCCCAGGGCAGCCCCTCATCTCCAGCCTGGCCGCACACGTGTTGACTGCTCTGGCTTGGCAATCGTGACAAATGAAGCTACCCTGGGTGGCTGGGGCCGCCGTCCAGGCGTGCCAGCGGTGGGCTCCTATCTCTCGGGGTCGGGGAACCTTGGGCCGATCAGGGAACTGAGCGACAGGGAAGAGGGGCAAGATCGCTCCCACGACTCTCGCCGCAGCTCGAGCCCTGTCTATCATCCGATCAAGCTCATCGAGGTCCCCCTGACTATCCCGAGCATGGAGTAGCACAGCATTCTTAGCATACAAGTCCGCCGCTCGATTCGCGAGACCGATTCGTTTATCCGTCGACGGCAGAGCTTCGATGTCCTCAAGGCTCCGATGAGCGGGCGTGTGAAAAGCTTGCCCGATGAAGGGAGCCCCCTCCAGCTCAAAGAAACCGCGCCTGAGGCCGGCATACTTCGAGCGACTCGATAAAACCTGAGATTGGCTCTGATTGTGCATCCGAACAACGCCGAGGCAATCAGAGTGAACCTGGACTGGCTGGCGTATGACGAAAGCTGGTGCAATGATCGCCATCTGCTCTGCAGCCTGTGGGGTCTGAGGCAGGGAAGGCCATACAGGCCCTTGAAACCTAGCCACTATTTCCTCGGACCCCGACCGCATGTACACACCAGCATAGGCCGCCCTCGAGAGCTCACGGATGGGACTTCGCCTGCACGACCCATCAACGACGACGTCGACGACATCTCCCAACACCGAGAGGTCCTCAAGGGGGCGGCCGTCCTGCCCAAAAACGGCAGGATACAGCTGGTCAGTCGGGGGCTGGAGGTAGCACGACGGATGCTTAAAGACCAGACGGTTCCACAAAAGATCTTCGCGCCCCGCCTGGACAGCCTCAGCGATTATCTCCGCACTACACGCATTCTGCCTGGCTTCGATCACCTCAGGGGCTTGACAGCACCACAACCTATGATGGAGGCCATCAGGCCCGCCACACAACGGACACTTCCCATCAGACTCATATCCATGGGACTGCAAGCGATCACTAGTGAACACAGCCTTAGTGAAACAACTAGCTATGGCGTGCTTCTGTCGTGCACTGTACTTCTTCGACCTACACACGCACGAGCGTACCAAGTCAACACACACGCGCACACCATCTCCTTGCATGCCTAAGCTACGTGCCATGTCACGCTCATGCTGTCTCTGGACGGCCTCACGTAGGAGATGCTTGATGAGGGAAGGGGAGGTATACAGCAGAGAGAGCTCAACTCCTCGATCATCGATCCACTCCGTGAAGTTCTTAGGCTCCCAGTTGACCCTCTGGAGGCACATCAACATTCGAACGATCGGGCCCTTCGTCTTTCTCCAAGACATCTCAGGATCCCAATTGGCATGCACCTGCTGAAACATATCTGCGAGCTGCGTCATAGTGAAGAGAGAGCGCTTCTGCGCGACCGCCGCCTGCCAGATCGTGGCTGCCCACTGCACCGCAGGAGCCACGGCGGCATCTGCAACAGGGTCACCATGAAGCACGCACTTCGCCACTAGCGAGGCTCCTCGATGCGAGGGCGCCTTGAAGCTGAGGAGCGTAGCCCGAGCTCGTCGGAGCTCGTGATCACTCATGCCCAGCACCGCACTGCCATAAGCCAAGGCTGGCTTCAAGCCTGCCGTGTGAATCTTAGACATCCGATGCTTTCCATGTGCCAACCATCTTCGAAATCGTAATACTCGCTGATGTCGAAGCTTGAATGGTTGAAATCGAGTCCGTCGTTTTCGAAGCCCCCCTTTAGCCGACCGAGACTGTCCTGGAGCGAAGTCTACCCCGAGGTTGAGCGACGCCGACGTGACCATCCCCTCGGGCAATCCTCGGATGCGAAGTTGATGGGCCAGGGATTTCGCTAGACCGACCGAGTTAGCTATCGTAACCGCCTTCGACTCCGAGATATCTGATTTTAGCTCCTGCTGAATCATTTGATGAAAATCGGCTGCTGCTGCAGGCACTGCTCGAAGTAGGCTAGCTTTGTCCCCCATCCCCAATATCGTGTCATCGTCGATGTACGAGGATCGGCGAATCGTCGGGTGTCTCATCATGAAAGCATCGAAGGCCTCAAGCGCATACACCTTCACAAATGCATCGTTGAAAACATCACCTGCAGGAAGACCGCTGGAGGCAAAAAGGGCCACTGTGTGAAAAGCTGGGCCTAGACGAACCAGTCTGGGGCACCTCCACAGGTTGTACATAGTCTTTACAATAACCTTAGGGATGCCACATCTGTACGCTCTATCACGTAGAAGTTCTAGCTGGAAAAATTCGTAGTACTTCTTCCCGTCCCACTGAACTCCCAAGACAACCTGATCCCTGGTATCCGCCACCTCCGACAGGGCCGCTTGGGCCCAAACGCAACCTTCAACACTCTTCCCCGCTCCGAAAGCCCAGTAGTCCCTCTCCGTTTCGGAGGAGGAGAAGGAGGAGGAGGAGGGGGAGAAGGAGGATAAGAAGGAGGAGAAGGCGGAGGAGGATGAGGAGGGATGAGGGAGAAGGAAGGGAGGAGGGATGAGGAGGACAGGCGGAGGGAGGAAGGGGGGGAGGAGAAATCCGAACTCCCCAAACGACTCACGCGACTGCATTGGAGCCTGCCTTCCCTTCACCGTCCCTCTTCGGGCGGCTCGTCCTGCAACACCGTAACCTTCCAACAGCGCTCCAGCTTTCTCGTGCCGTTGCCGTCCCAGGTCTGTGGCCAGGCGGCCTCAGGTCGGTCGAGGGCGAAGCGGGGGCGCATTGGACACGTATAGGGACGCTTGAACTCGAGAAGCGCGCGGGCACGACAAGCGCCATGAAACCTGTCGCGCGCATCGGCAAGCCATGCAGCACCACCCTTCGCGAACACATTAGAGATGCCACTGCCACTGAGCGATGTGTCGCGCCTGCCGATCGCCCACGGAGCTCACCAATTGGGTGACACTTGGCCTCGATGCAGAAGCGTGGAACCGCTGGGGGACGCCTGGTCTACGCGGACATGACGTGTGTCGCTGTGGGTGTATATTTGCTCGTATGCCCGTCACCGTTCATATGCGATGCCATATGCATGGGTGTTGGCAAATTACAAGATGATCTCCTACACGACGAATGCTGTAATAGTTCTGGAGTTCTTAATTGACAAAGCACGGCGGCCCAATCCGTGATAACGACAAACGTGTTGTGCGCAACGGATGAAGCAATCCACGCAGAACGGGCCATACCGTAATTCAGTGGGGCGTGATGCGCACGACCGATGGCGCAACCATCTCGGGCACAATTCATCCAAAGTAAACTATACCGAATCGTGATCCGGTCGGGCACGATATCTGGCGCAACCTGGCCAGAACGGACCAAACCGTGATACAATGGAACGTGCCCTGCGCGACCTGTGTTTCGGTTGTTATCAGAAGTGTTCATGGCACACGGAATCCTCAGGATCCCCCTGGAGGCCCCACGACCTCCAGAGTATCCCTCGCGAGGTCCAGAGGGCCCCAAGGGCTCAAACATGCAACGATAAGCTAGGACTGCCGCAACCCAAGGACACCTTTAGCAGCCCCCGACTGGTGCAACCGCTGATGGCACAAACTGTGGCGCAGCCCTGACGCGCCGCAGTCTGGACGAAACACACCGACCCATATGGTCGGGTGAGACGCAGGCAACCTATACAGTCGGGGCGTTGACCTAAGGAACCCCAAATCAGGAACGGGGCCCCTTTTTCACACAAGTTAAACTTCGATTTCCCATCGGAAACGTAAGGAAAACCTGAGGCAAGCTGCGAAACACTCAAGGAACACCGAGCCCCTCCCCATCGAGAAGGGTTCCTTCTTCAGCGCCCCGACTGTATAACACACCCCGTGGCGTAACATCACGCGCAACCAACACCACACACTCCAAACAGCCTGTGGCGCATGCAGGGCCGCGTGCCGCGCCGTGCCCCGTGCCGCGTGCTGTGCGGTGCGCGATGCAAGGTGTCGTGCCGTGTGCCGTGCCATGCCGTCGGTCAACTCAATGTTGGGTGCCCTCTACAGTCGGGGCGCTGACCTAAGGAACCCTAAATAAGGAACGAGGCCTCTTTTTCCCATAAGTTAAACTTCGATTCCCCATAGAAGACCCCAGGAAAACCCAAGGCAAACTGTAAGACAATCAAGGAACACCGAGCCCCTCCCCAACGAAAAGGGTTCCTTCTTCAGCGCCCCGACTGTACTCATCGCCGTCCTTCCTGCACCTCCTGCCCCGTTTCTCTCCCCTCTCGCTCTCTGGGAACTTGTGGTGGTCCATGTTCCGTGTGGCAAGCGATTTGATCATGAGGATGCGTGGTGGGGACGCAAGGCCCTTGGACGCCCGAACTGGAGCCGATGTTGAAGATCCATGGCCGATGGCCAAGGCCTGCGATGGGCCGAGAGGCGAAACTGAGAGGTGAGTCATCCTTATCATGCGTTTTGACTGTGCCTTCTTCGTTGCGCCACCTCAACAGCGAAGTGCCTTGGACTTGTCCTCTTCCGACCGTCCTTCCAGAGACTCTAGGAACACCGAAGACGACGAACTCCGAATGAAATGTCTCCGACAACCCTCTTCAGTGGCCCAGACTCCGTCAGGGGAGGCCCACAGGGGTTGGGATTGGGTCCCAAGTTCGCCTTCACCTACAGATGAGAAAGGCAACCGCTGGATGTCTAGGTTTTCTGTTGGCGTTCCTGTCAGGCTGAACTGGTAATCGCATGTTTTCAACCCAAAACCGTTCACCCCTGCAACTGCTGCAACGACTGCGCCACCGGATTGCACCAATCAGGCCCAGAGCCGAACCATGAGAACGGATAACTCAAACAATATTTGATGCGCTGATCCGTGTGGCGTTGAAACCTTGGTCTTCCAACCCTCACGAGGCCCTTCAACACCGCACGCCAAGTGAGCCGTGCACCACCGAGACTCCGACCTGCAGTACATCCAAACATCGGATTGGCATGGTTTTGGACCCACAGGGAGTTGCGAAGAGATGTGGGCCTCATTTTGCTTTCTTCCCCCCCGCATCCAAGGTGGGGTTCTTGTTTTGTCTGGACACCCCCCGCACAGGAACTTCACACGCACTCTCCTCTCTGACTCGCACGCCCACATCATCATTAATGCCATCGCCATTAACGGTCAGTCACTCACTCACGCACCCCCCCCCGCACACTCAATCATCACCATCATCACGCCATGATCATTACCACCGTCCCCATTACCATCGCCAACATCGTCATCATCAACAGTATCAGTTACCACCTCACTCGTACACCCACCAAACACACTCATTCACACGCGCACGCACACTCATCTTGAGGAAGTCTCGATTGGGGTTCTCGTCTGTGAGGGCACCGCGAGGAAGTCTCGAGCGGGAGCCCTCTCCTTATGGGGCCCGCAGATCATGCTACTAATCCCGGGGGATCATCCAGAACGTCTACCTGTCGTCACTTCTTAGCTTTCGAAGCCTGAATGTTGAGGAGGTCTCGAGCGGGAGCCGCGTCCGTGAGTGAGTCTCGAGGAAGTCTGGGGCGGGAGCCCTCTCCTTCTGGGGCCAGCGAGTCATGCTATTGATCCGACGGAGTCATCCAGAACCTGTAACGGTCGTCACTTGTGGGCTTGTGAGGTTTGAGTGTTGAGGCAGTCTCAAGCAAGAGCCTGTTCTGTGAGTGAGCTGCGAGGAAGTCTCGAGCGGGCTTCCCCTTATGGGACCCAGAGATACTGTTACTAATCCGAGGGGGTCATCCAGAACCTGTAATTGTCGTCGCTTTTGGGCTCCTCAAGCTTGAATCTGGAGGGCATCTCGAGCGGAAGCCTCGTTTGTGAGTGAGCTGCGAGGAAGTCTCGAATGGAAACCCTTTACTTATGGGGCCCGGAGATCATGTTTCTAATCCGAAGGGGTCATCCAGAACCTCTGGTTGTCGTCACTGTTGGGCCTGTGAGGCTTGAGCCTTGAGGAAGTCTCGAGCGGGAGCCTCGTCTGTGAGTGGACCGCGAGGGGATCTCGAGCGGGCGCCCTCGCCTTATGGGGCCCACATCTCTATGGTCGCATCCGAACGAGGCCTTTCGAAACCTTGAAACCACGCAGACTCACTCATACCTAGACTCCCTTGCACTCCGATTCGCTCACGCTCAGACTCACTCACGCCCAGACGCGCTCATGCACAAACTCACTCTCGCTCACACTTACTCGCTCATTCACCATCCCAAGCAGGCTCCCTCTCACCCAGACTCACTCGTACCCAGACCCACTCAAGCTCAGACACACTCATACGTAGAGTTGTTCCCACTCGGATTTACCCATACTGAGCCTCACTGGTATTCAGACTCACCTATACTCAGACTAACGCGCACTCCAGTTCACTCACGCTCAGCCTTATTCATGCTAAGAAGGGCTCATACACAGACTCATTCGCACTCAGACTCACTCGCTCGCACGCGTTCACACTCATACTTCCTTTTGCCCAGACTGAATCATACCCGTACTCACTTGTACTCATAAGACTCACGGGTGGATTTTTTTCCCACTAGATTTTCCATTTGCACATAATCAAGTGTACTCAGACTCACTCGTATTCTGGCACACACACCATATCATTAACATTCCAACTAAATGCATGCTCTTCCGGGTTCACCGACGGAGTTTTGTATCTCTCTCTTTCTATCTCTCTCTCTCTCTCCTTGCCTCTCTCCGCCCCCATAGCTGTGGACCACCAGGTTTAGGTCGGGCCTGTTCTCCTCCAGGCGGATTTTGGAAGAACAGTTCAGACATAGTCAGGAATAACCAAATATAGTCAAAGGAGCACCAACAATCGTCACCAGAATATGTTTTCCCATTCTTGAATGCACCTCCTGTGGAGGGACCTGTCCGACGCAACACCAGGTCTCGGCCTCCTGCGGCGTCAGCCCGGGGCCGATCGCCGCAGCCCACCCCGCTGCCGAGGGCGGGGCGAGCCGCTTGGGCTGCTGCCCGCTGGGCCAGCTCCTGTCGGTGGCGGCGGAGTCGGGCCCGGGGAACCTGTCGTCGGGCATCTCCGTCGGCACGTGCTCGGGCCTGGCAGTCTCTGCAGTCAGCCCGTGCAGCGAGGAGGCGCGGTAATGATGCAGGGGCCTGGGACGCCCATGCCGAGGCTCTTCGAGCGGGGCTGGCCATCGAAAGTGGTTGAGGATGGACCGGAGGTGACCGAAGGGGCTAAGGATACAAAGGGTGCTCTTCGGGCGTCGATCACCCTTACTGTGCGGGTTGACCGTGCAACTTTCCAGCGCAGCCCAATCCGGGACGGCCACCAAGCTGACACGAAGGCTGGGCCCGCGCGACGCGAGACATCGTGGCGACACGCCACTTCATGGCACACGTAATCTAACCAACAAGACTGGTATTCACATGTCCGTCCTTACCACCGTGCTCGGCTTGTCTGGAGGTGGCCAAACGCAGCCTTGTTGTTTCACGCAGTGGCTGAGCTAAGCCTATCTGGGCCAAACCTAACTTCTTCAACTTTTCAGAAACATCTCGTCCCATGTACTCTGTTCTTGTTAAGTAGCGACTTGGTTTCTGCGCGGGGCTCAGCACGCCCAGACTGGATAACGCACTTCCTTCGATGAACGGAACTCGGTGTCCATCCTTTGCCCAAACTGATACTCCTCCTCCTCCTCCTCCTCCTCCTCCTATTGCCGTGCCCTTGCTCGCGCAGTTTCGTCGGCTCAGCCTGACGAGCATCCTCCTGCATCGTTTGCGTAGTGGTTATTTCGGCGGGCCTCCCCAAAGCCCCGAGACGGCCCAACTGCCGACCAGCCATAACTGGGGGAGCTGTGGTCTTTACCCCCCTGGGGGAGCCCATCGCATCGACGATCTCTCGAGAGGGGTGTCGAAATCGATGGGTCCCCCAGGGGGGTAGGGACCACATCTCCCCCAGTTGTGGCTGGCCTGAAATAAGCTTCAAGACGGCCCCAGAGACCCCCAAGGCGACCCAGAGAGGCCCCGAAGATGGCCCGCACAGGCGCCAGACGGTCCAACAGCGCCCCCACGAGGGCCCGAATCCTACACACTCCAGAGGTGCACACCGCGCAGCGAGAGGAAATCACGTCTGCCAGAGGCAGGTCGCGAAGGCCCTAATGCAACATGTCCCGTGTCTCCAACCATGCAACCAATGCCGTACCACAATGTCATGTGAGCATATATATATATGTGTGTATATATACATATGTATGTATGCATATATATATATATATATATATATATATGTATTTGCACATCTATATCTATATATGTATATGATATACAAATTCTTGTGTATCCCCCTAACCTCCCCACCGTAGCCACGCCACATGCATCGACCAAAGATGGTGGGCCCATTCTGGGGGGTAAGCCACTGTCTTGCTCCGAGCGATCCCCGCCGGAACAGTTGGCGTTCGTTCCCGACGCTGCGCGCACCTGCTGCACCGATGCGCGCCGGGGCCCAGTGCGGCGGCCGGGCCGGGTCGCAAGCTGCCGTTGTCCTAACATTCTAGCAGCCCCAGGCTGTCGTCTGAGGACAGCCCCTCACGAAAATTAGCCTGACGAAGGACCCAACCACGTGCAGTTGCGAGTGCTGCATTGTGGGTACCGGTTTCGGTGAAGCTCCTATGGGGCCACGGAACTTGTGAGGGGTACGCCAGGTCGCAAGTTTCCGTTGTCCTAAAATTCTAACAGCACCAGGTTGTCGTCTGAGGAGAGCCCCTCACGAACAAAAGCGGAACGAACCCTGGGACGAAAGACCGACCCCCCAAAACGCGTGGCGTGAGCGAGACCCCCAAACTTGTTCGGAGAGCATCTGTAACCTGTTGAAAGAGGAGGAGGAGTAGGAGGAGGAGGCTCCAATCTGGTCGCTTGGATTCTGCCCCCGATGTAGGACATGACATTATGTTCTGTTATGTTCTACTCTGAACGGTCCGGGCGTTACATCGTGACGCCTGTCACGATAGATACGTCGCCCAATCGGTCGTTGTTGCGCCTGTTGGTTCCGGCGGCAAGCCTGACCTCGGTGCGCACGTCGCGTTTGATTATAGCATAATGAAGAACATCATGCTATGATGTTTCTTGCCGTGTGTTGGTATATCCTTTTCTATTGTGCTATGCTATGCCCCCTCTGCCAAAGTATGTTCTGAAATGGTATGTTATGTTTGCCCTGTGGCGCCATGTTGTGACATGCTATGCTCTGCCAGGTTGTGTTCGACTATGCTCTGTTCAAGGATGCTGTTTACGTGATGCTCAAATCGTCATAGTCTATCACGTTTTTTTGTTGAGACCTACCTCTCCAAGTCGTCGCGGTCCCTTATCGTAGCCGCCGTCGTCGTCGTCGTTGGCGTCGTCGTACCCGTCGTTTACTTGGACTCGTTCTCACACCCAGACGCTCACAACCAAACACTCACAGCGGAACGTGCCGAGAAAAGAGATGCACAAATGGGGATCTTCGCGTCGAGTATTTTAGAGTGCTCGCCTCTCCGGGCTTCCGACACCCCAAGGCCGCCTCAGAGGCCCCCGAGATGGCCCCAAGGCGGCCCAAGAAGCCACCCAAACGGCCCCAGGACGGCCCAAGAGAACCCCAAGGTGGCCCAAGAGGCAACCAAGACAGGCCCAATACTGCCCAAGTGGGCCCCAAGACGGCCCAGAAGACCGCCAAGACGGCCTGTGGATGCCCATACGAGGACATCAAGACATCCCAGAGCGGCCCCAAAGACGGCCTCCCAAGGCGGCAGATGGCGCAAGAGCGCCCGAAGACGGCCCAAGACGCCGCAACAAGCCCCGACACGCCCCACCAAGCCCCCAGGCAGCCCCAAGACGCTCCCACGAGGCTTCCAAAAGGCCCCCAAGAGGCCACGAACGCACATACTCTACACACTCGCCATCGCTCGGACGTCCATTCCCTGCGTTTTTTTCGGTTTCGTGCGTGGTTTTTCCGCCAACTGATCGAGGATACTCCTCGATGGTCCTCGCCGAAGGAAAAATGCACACGTCCGAGCGGTGCCAAGCACACATTCCGAACGTGCTTCGTGAAGCGCGCAGAGGGATCAAAGGATCGGGGCAAGCACCCCCGAAACAGGGCGTCTCACCTGGCGACGGAGCGCGCCCCTCTCGTACGGAAGCGGAAGCCGTCGCCAGTCCGCGCGCCTTGATCCATGGCCTCGCCTGCTCGAGTCGTGCTCGGAGGCCGCTCGCCTGCTCCCCTGCGCGTTGCAGATCGATGGAACTCGAATCTGTGGTGTCTTCAAGTCGAGCCCCGATCTGTCGTGTGGGGAGAGTGGGGCAAGGACTGGAGATCTGGATTCTGTTGCTTCCAGTCTGCTTGCAGCTCTGGGAGCGCTCCGTCACAGACACGGCTGGATTCGCCCCGAAGCCTCCGCCAGTGTGCGCCCACTGACAGATATGGGGACCTCAAGGGCTCGGCGCGGCGGACACGCGCCGGCAAACACGACCGACTCGTTCAGCTGGTGGCCAGCCGCGCTGATGCCCTTCCGTCGCCCGCAGCAGCAGCACGCCGGGGAATCAGATCGGACGCTGAGGGCTGGACACGTTCTTGGCAGCCTGTTCAAGGGGCTCAAGAACACACACATAAATACACACAAATAAAATGATTCCCCATATTTTCCAATGTTTTCTGGGTTTTTGTCTTCCCCCCCACTTCCCATATTTTCACATATGTTCTGGGAATCGACGATTAATTGTGTCTGTGTGTTTCTTCCCCTCCTGAATCAGATCGGACGCTGAGGCTTGGACACGTTCTTGGCAGCCTGCGCAGATCTCGCGGTGGCCCATGCGCCAGTTGCCTTTGCAGTGCTGGCAGCCTGGGGATGCGGGCCGCGCGAAGACGGCGCTGCCGCTGCCCCCACGCCATCTGTGGCCCTCCCTCCTCTACCTCCTCCTCGATCCTTGTTGATCCTCGATCCTCCTCCTCGATCCTTGATCCTTGATCCTCCTCCTCCTCCTGCTCCTCTTCCTCCTCCTCCTCCTCTTCCTCCTCCTCCTCCTCCTACTCCTCCTCCTCCTGCCCGATCGGCGCGGAAACCGAAGACCTGCACAGGCAACGGCCAGAACGCGAGCCCACACAGAATAAGAGAGCCCGCACGCAAGTTCAGAGGCCTCCCGGCTGGGTCCGAGCAGGTGGGGTCGGAGGATTGCACCGCACCGCCGATGCACCGGCGACGTCGGCGATGCATCAGCGACGTCGGTGTTGAAACATCGGGATCCACATCGAGCCGCATCTTCCGACTCCATCTACTCTGACCCCATCGGGGAGGCCTGGAATGTTGTGCAAAATCATGTCATGCCGAACATTACTGAGCCAAAGATGCGAGCCGGGCAAGTGGGGAGACGCCCTTCTCGTGCACCGAGCCCTTCTCCTCTTCGGCCACAGACGAGCAGGATACCTCCCCATCAAGCCACGTCGTACTCTTTCGGTCATGCTCCCCGCTGGGTTGACGCCATGTCTGGGCTCTAGCCTGTGCGCTGCCAGTATACCTTGTCTTGCAGCCGACCCCGCTTGTCAGCGAGTGACCCACACAGTGCCTCGATACAGTCGTGGCGTTGACCTACGGAACCCTAAATAAGGAACGAGGCCCCTTTTTTCCATAAGTTCAACTTCGACTTCCCATCGAAGACCTAAGGAAAACCTAAGGCGAGCTGCAAAACAACTAAGGAACACTGAGCCCCTCCCAAACGAAAAGGGTTCCTTCGTCAGCGCCCCGACTGTAGCTTACATTCACCCCCAAGTAATTACGAACCGCGCTGTCATTACCAGCGCTCGTTTTTTCGGCTCCGATGCCTCCGACCTGGAAGGCCTGTCATCCACGCACAGTGCTACTGTGAGCCAGAATGCACATGCTGGATCCTGCCAGCCAGTCAATGGCTGCGCGTCTCTGTCCATACCTCAGGCCTCAGTGACCACACCCTCTTGGGTCACAACCTCGCCGTCGCGAAGTCGTCTAGCTCGGGAGCTTGCGAAGCTACCTCTCTCTCCTCTCCACTAACCCCCTGCCCCTCTCTTCCCTCCTCATTTCTCTCGCCCTCTTCCCTCGCCCCTTCGGATGCCTTTCATCTCCATTCTCCCGCCTCCAGCCCATCTAGGCGGTAAACACAAACGGCGTGGAGGCGGAGTAGTGGAGATCGCAATGCCATCACCGTGAGTGTGAGTGGTGGTGACAACGGCCGCAGCAGCGCGATGGACAAAGGTATTGGCAGTGGGACAGGTGTCATGCCAGGGGCAATGGTAGCGGCAGTGGAAGTGGTGGTGGAAGCAATAATAGTCGTAGCAGTAGTCGTATAATAGTAGTAATCGTAGTAGTAGTAGTAGCAGTAGTAGTAGTAGTAGTAGTAGTAGTAGTAGTAGTAGTAGTAGTAGTAGTAGTAGTAGTAGTAGTAGTAGTAGTAGTAGTAGTAGTCGTAGTAGTAGTAGTAGTAGTAGTAGTAGTAGTAGTAGTAGTAGTAGTAGTAGTAGTAGTAGTAGTAGTAGTAGTAGTAGTAGTAGTAGTAGTAGTAGTACTAGTGTTGTAATATCAGTAGAAGTAGTAATCGTAGCCGTAGTAGTAGAAGAAGTAGTAGTAGTAGTAGTAGTAGTAGTAGTAGTAGTAGTAGTAGTCGTAGTAGCAGTAGTAGTGCTAGAAGTAGTAGTTGTAGTAATAGAACAAGTGGTAGTAGTAGTAGTAGTAGTAGTAGGAGTAGTAGTAGTAGTCATAGTAGTAGTAGCAGTAGTAAATAGGAGTGTAAACATGAGATTAGTAGTCGTACAAGTAATCGCAGTAGTAGTAGTGGTGCTAGTCGTAGTAGTAGTAGTAGTACTAGTAGTAGTAGTAGTAGTAGTAGTAGTAGTAGTAGTAGTAGTAGTAGTAGTACCCGTAGTAGTAGTAGTAGTAGTAGTAGTAGTAGTAAGAGAAATAATAGTCGTCGTCGTAGTAGTAGTAGTAGTCGTAGTAGTACTAGAAAAAGTGGTTGGAGTAGTCGTAGTACTAGAAATAGTAGTAATAATTGTAATCGTAGTAGTCGTAGTAGTTGTAGTAGTAGTAGTAGTAGTAGTAGTAGTAGTAGTAGTAATGGTAGTAGTGACAGTCGTGGTGATAGTAGTGGTAGTAGTAGTAGTAGTCGTGGTAGAAATCGTAGTCGTAGTAGTAGTACTAGTAGTACACGTAGTCGTAGTAGTAATAGTAATCGTATCAGTAGTAGTAGCCGTAATAGAAATAGTAATATCAGTAGTCGTAGCAGTAGCAGTAGCAGTAGTAGTCGTAGTCGTAGTAGTAGTAGTAGTAGTAGTAGTAGTAGTAGGAATAGTCGTAATCGTAGTTGCGATCGTTGAAATAGTAGTGGGCGTAGTAGTAGTAGTAGTAGTAGTAGTAGTAGTCGTAGTAGTAGTAGTAGTAGTAGTAGTAGTAGTAGTAGTCGAAGTAGTAGTCCTAATCGTAGTAGTAGTAGTAGTAGTGGTAGTAGTAGTAATAGTAGTAGTACTTGGAGTAGTAGTAGTCGTAATGGTAATCGTAGCAGTTGTTGACATAATAATGGTTGTGATATTCGGAATCATCGTGATAGTAGCAGTAGTGAAAGTAGGCGCAGCTGTACTCGTAGTCGCAAGGGCAGTAGTAATAGTAGTTGTAGTTATAACAGTCGTAGTAGTAGCAGGCGTAGTAGTAGTAGTAGTAGTAGTAGTAGTAGTAGTAGTCGTAGTAGTAGTAGT
>CAUYUJ010017049.1:74149-76649 GCA_963575745.1 Prorocentrum cordatum | reverse complement strand
CTTCAATGCGGGCCCATCACAAAGTCGGTGACTCGGACGGGCGCGGTATCATGCGACGTCGGCAACGACAGACACGATTATGACAGTGCCGACGCTGGTGGCGACGATGACGATAACTAACGACGGCAAGGCTAATGGCGGCGCTGATATTGATCACGCCGATGACGATGTTGGTGTTCACGTGTCGGTGATGAAGGCTGTGGAAGGATTTTGACATGCGCGCGCGGCCGAAGGGCGCGAGCGGCCCACATTGTAAAACTTGACAGTGATCCTGCCCCTTCCCAACACGCGCGCAAGGGCGTCCGAATGAATTCGACATGCTCGCGCACGAAACGCCCGTTCGGTCGCTTTTGACGCAAATGTTGAAAAACGCATGGTTTTCTTAAGGAGCCGCAAGAGCGCGCGTAGACGTTTCTTGAAACGCCATGTTGCGAAACCGTTTGGTTGTATATGTTTTCTGCGACTCTCGATCGTGACAACCTCACGTTTTTTGTATGTATGTTTTGGTTGATGTTTTTTGATTGTAGGATGCTGGCATGCGCGCGCGACGACGCGGGCGTGCACATCGACTCGTTTTTGTGCCATAGGCGAGAGGTTCTTGCAAACTGATGCTTTTGATCAAGTAAAACGCGCGCGTAATATTATTTATTTGGCGAGGATGATGGGGGTGGTGGTGGTCGGTTTGGCTGGGGTGATATGATTTCATACTCAGAACGAACAATGGGGCAGACTCGCTCGCAAACCGCGCGTCTCCAGGGGGGTCGATCACCTTGGCTTCGGGGGGAGGCGACTCTCATTAACAAAAAAACAAATTGAATGGAACAGTTGATTTGGCACCATGTGTGTGGTGCAGTTCGCCTTGCCGAACTTGAAATTGCCCGCCCCGCTGCCCGCGCAATCGATCCACCCGCCCGCCCGCCGGAACTTGGTTTGCAAAACCCATGCGGCGGCCATTGCCGTGGCTGCTTGATGCTGGCCGGCGCGTCGCTGCGGCCACGCTTGCGCGCGCAGGCTCGCGCGCAATAGGGCCTGCTGCTCTGGCGCGACCGACGCGGCCGCGGTGGCGATGGCCGCTGGGCGCTTCCCAGCGTGTCTTGCAGGCCACGCTGGCGCGCGGGCATTTCAACGCGAGTCGGTGACTCAGGCGGGTGCGGTATCATGGCGACGTCGGCAACGGCAGACACGATGATGATAGTTGCGATGCTGATGACGACGATGACGGTTGCGACGGCAAGTCCACTGACGGCGCCGATGCTCCTCGCGCCGGTGGCGATGATGGTGTCGACGAGCCGCCACTGATGAGGGTTTGGGATTTCGACGTGCGCGCGCGGCTGGCGGGCGCGTGTGGCCCTCGAGGTATTATTTGACAAGGCCCCCCCCCCCCAGCGAGCGCGCGAAAGTTTGTCGAGTGACTTCGGCATGCGCGCGCGAGAGGCCTGCTGGGTCGCATGTCCTGTAAGTTTTCGGATAAAACATGTTTGATTTTCGCAGAAAAGTTAGCAGGAGCGCGCGTGGAGACTTTATTGGAAGCTTAGGCTGCCATGCCGTTGTTTGGTGTGTATGTGTGTATATAGATGTGTATATATATATATATATATTACTCGTACTCAGGAGGTGTCCAGACGTGTGTGTATGCATACACCGTCTCTCTATAGATGTATGTAACTATGTATACATGTATGTATGTATGTATGTATTTATGCATGCATGCATGTATGTAAATATATATGTTATTCCCCACATCCAAAGTGGGGTTCTTGTTTTCTCTGCACACACACCGCGCAGGAACACTCACCCCACCCCCTCTCCTCTTCTGCCTTCGCACACTCACACACTCACTCATCATCATCACCACTCACTCACACTCACACTCACTCACACACTCTCATCATCAACATCAGCATCATCACTCGCGCTCTCTCACACGCTCAGTCACTCACGTACTCATCATCATCATCATCACTCGCACTCTGTCACACGCTCACTCATTCACATACTCACCTGGAGGAAATCTCAGGCGGGAGTTCGTCTGTGAGTGAATTGTGAGGAAGTCTCAGGCGGGAGCCCCCTCCCTATGGGGCCCGCAGATCATGTTGGTAATCCGAGCGGGTCGTCCAAACCCTGTAACTGTCGTCACTTTAAGGTCCTCAAGCTTGAGTACGGAGGAAGTCTCAGGCGGGAGCCTCGTCTGTGAGTGAATTGCGAAGAAGTCACAGGCGGGAACCCCTCCCTATGGGGCCCGCGCTTCATGTTGGTAATCCGAGCGGGTCATCCAAACCATCTAACTGTCGTCACTTTTGGGCTCTTCAGGCCTGAATTTGGAGGAAGTCTCAGGCGGGAGCCTCGTCAGTGAGTGAATTGTGAGGAAGTCTCAGGCGGGAGCCCTCTCCCTATGGGGCCCGCAAATGATGTTGGTAATCCGAGCGGGTCATCCAAACCCTTTAACTGTCGTCACTTTTGGGCTCTCGCGCTGCCAGAACGCCACTCCCGGGCCACATTG
>CAUYUJ010017049.1:66649-69149 GCA_963575745.1 Prorocentrum cordatum | reverse complement strand
AGTAGTAGTAGTAGTAGTAGTAGTAGTAGTAGTAGTAGGAGTAGAAGTAGTCGTAGTAGCTGTAGCAGTAGTAGTCGTAGCAGAAGTCGTATCAGTAGGTCGAAGTGGTAGTAAGTTTCGTAGTATTGACCTCAAAAGTTGGTCCTCCTGCAGCCCTCGAGAGTTGGCCCTTCTAGGGCTTATTTTGGCGCCAAGAAAAGTCAATAAGGGCCCCATGAGGGCTCCTAGAAGGCCCCAAGCGGGCCTTAAGAGTGGCCCAAAGCGAACTCAAGAAGGCCCCCAAAGCGCCCCCTTCCCCCAAGGATTTTTCAGGACTCCCATGAATTCGCGAATATTCCTAAGGATCCCAAGGAATCCCAAGGACCCTAAGGAATCCGAAGGACCCTAAGGAATCCTAAGGAATCGTAAGGAATCCTAAGGAATCGAAGCACTTCTGAAGAAGAAAGAAGTACTTCTGAAGAAGAAAGAAATACTTCTGAAGAAGAAAGAAGTACTTCTGAAGATCCCATGGTTGTAATTGGTCCCATTTATGGTTGCAATTCGCTCCGAACGGTTGGAATTGGGACTAGTCGGTTGTAATTCGTCCCATTTCGGGGGGAGGGGCGGGGGGAGGAGGAGGGAGGGGGGTTTAGGGAGGGAGGGAGGAGGGGGAGGGGAGAGAGGCAGGCCGGAGAAACGCGAGGAGCCACAACCACAGATGGCCCTCCTCCTCCTCCTCCTCCTTTTCCTCCTCCTCCTCCTCCTCATGCGCCTCCTCGCGATCCGTCTGGCCCCTATGGGCCGCCAGGCATAGCAGAAAACCGAAACCCCGACACAAACTGAATCCATAGTTTCTCTGATTTGTTCCCAGAACACCATTCCCGGGCCACATTCTGGATGTCCGGAGCCAACTGTAGGCCACTTTGTGTTCGTCGTGTTCCCAGAGCGTCATTCCCGGGCCACATTTGTGAATTTCGAATCCGAGGACGGTCCTCGGAATTCGTATGCCTGTCGTCACTTTTGGGTCCCCGCGGCCTGAATATGGCTGTCATGGGCCTGCTTGCTCCAAAGGGCGACTGAGGAGCTGACGACGACGACGACGAGACAGCGGCCGGGCGCAGGGGTAACCTCTTGTGTCCTGGCCGGGGGTGGTGACCCATCCTCGGCCGAATCGGGGGCAGGCTGCGCGCGGCTGCGCCCCGCTCGAAGCCCGCGGGGTTGTCCCAACGGCTTGGTCTTGCGCGCAAACGGCTCGCGGGGTTGTCCCGACAGCCTGGCCCGCGGGGTTGTCCCAACGGCTGCGCGACGTGGCCATTAGAGAACGCGCCTGTGCTGGCCGAGGCGGCGACGGCGCCGAGGAAAACCGACATGCGCGCTCGTGCAATGGAAAGGCGAGGCGGTGGCGGGGCGCGAAAAAAACAGGAGGGCGAGGTCGGGGGCAACGTAGGGAGCGGGGGGAGGGCCCGCGCCAGGGCGAGAAGAAATATACGCAGAAGAGACAGTCAGGACGCCTCACCAACCACGAGGACGACGGTGAGCGCTTTTTCCAGATTCGCCCAGAGAATTCTCATGTGGGGTCCTTCCGTCGGAGTAATCAAGATCCACGCGAAACCTATGGGCGTTGAGGAATTCCGCCCTGCGTGCGCGACGATGCGCGCGTGGACATTGCCATGTGTTTTGCAAGCTCTCGTGGAAGTTATTTATCGTTGACGTGCGAGCATGCGCGAGTAATTTTATTTGACGAAGATGAGAGGGGGCGGGGTCGATGCCAGCCTGGCAGGGGCGGAACACAACCTGAACGATGGGGCAAAATCGTGTGTAAGTCGAACTATCCCAGGGGGGATTGGCAGTCATGGCCCCAGGGGGGTGGGGTGGTGGTGCTTTTTTTGTACAAAAGAAATAAACATGAAGGAACATCTATGTGCTGCAATTAATTGTAGTTCGCATTGGATTGTCAACTCCACTGCTCGCGCAATTGTCGCACCCGCCCGCCCGCAACTTGGTTTGCAAAACCTATGGGGCGGCACTTGTGATGCCTGGCTGGCGCTCCACCCCCATGCTGGCCCCCCCTGGTGCCGGCCCCCCCCGCCCCCAGTGCCGAACCGCCCCCCCCGGTGCCGGCCGCCCCCCCCCGTGCCGGCACCCCTCTCCGGTGCCAACACCTCCCCCCTTGGTGCCGCGCCAAAGGCCGGGTGCCAGTACCCCCCCTCGTCGGCACCAGGGGGTCGGTGCCAGCCCCTCCCCGATGATACTGCCCCACATTTAGCTCAAAACCAAAAGGTTCTAGGGCATCCTCATCATCGCCATGCTCATCATCGCCACCATCATGATCATCATCATCATCAGCATCGTCATCATCATCATCATCATCATCATCATCATGATTATAATCGTCATCATCACCACCCTCATCATCATCATCATCCCAGGCGCCCCGGATCGGCGGCACTGTCTGGAAGCCATGGCACAAAGGAACTCTAACAGCAAGCACTGTTTGGAGATTGGGTATTCGAAATTATAA
>CAUYUJ010017049.1:26649-56649 GCA_963575745.1 Prorocentrum cordatum | reverse complement strand
TTGAGAGTCGGCGTGATCGGGGATGCGTAGCCGCATGCAGCGCAGTTCGAATCGCACCCGTCCTCGTAGTTTTTGCTGAATGAAGATGAGGTGGAGGAGGATGGGAGATACTATATCGAGGAGGAGGGGGACAAGGAGGAGGTGGAACAGGAGGATGAGGAAACGGCGGAAGCGGAGGGGAGAGGTCAGGGAGGATCGACGCCGACGACATGAGTCGATATCAACACCCTTGCGATCTTTCGCCCCGGGAGCGTCTTGGATGCGTCTCGGGCCATCGTCGCGTCCTCCTGGAGGGCATTTTTTTGGGGCCAGGTCGTTGTAGACCGTAGTAGATAATAGCAGGCGTTCAGCACCTAGGTGTCCCCACTGCTCGCTCGGATGTTCTGCCATTGAGGTGTCCAAAATGTTCAGTCGTACGCCCTGCTACCTGAGTGTCCACGTCTGGTGTCCTGTTATGCCGTGCCGATGCGGCGTTGCAGTTGCAGGGACGATGCTCGACCGAGTTGTTTTGACCAGAGGCGTGTATCAGCATGCAGCTTGATAGAGAGGGGACATCCGACGCAGCATCAGTAAGTGTTGCTTTGCCATTTCCCCAACGTGTGTTCCGCCCCCATCATGCTCTTCATCCTCGCTCCTCTCCTCCTCGTCGTTTTCCCTCTCCTCTTCCCTCTCGTCGTCCTACTCCCCTCCAGTCCCCTATACGCATCATGCCCTCCTCCTTCTCATCCTCTTCCTCCTCCTCCTCCTTCTTTCCCTCTCCCTCTCCCACCCTCCTCCTGGAACCCGCTCCTCGTTGACTTTCTCTTCCTCCTCTTCCTCTCGCCACCCCGTGCCCCCGCCGCCCAAGCCTCATGAGGGGGATGCGAGGGCGAGCGGGGAGCGCGCGGGGGAAGCGCGGACATAATATCGGGAAACAGGAACTTTGGAGTTCGAACACATGCGGGTGAACATCTAACAACACATGCAATGGCTTAGTTTTAGGCGATAGTTGCGCGCTTCATTCGCGCGCCCACTCGTTCACCCTTCCGCGCGCCCGTCCGCGCGCCGTACTAATCCCCGGGATTTCCACGCTTAAGTTGACCATGCAACCCCTCCTGCACCTCGCCACTGCTGTTTGGGAGTCTTGGGTGCCAGCGAGGGCTATCCTTATTGGCTTGAGGGCGCCTGTAGGGCCTTGTGTCGCCGTGGAAGGCCACGGCCCCCCCAATTGCTTTGCGGCCCAGGACCATCGCTCGAGCGCTGTAGAGAGTCGCTGAGTCTTGGTGCTGGCAGTGAGTGGCCGCGTACCCTGCGTAGCTGGTCCTGTCAGTTCTTGATCGCTCGGCGGAGGTCGGGCCGGCCCCCGCGCGGCCTCTCGGGCGGCCCCAGCCTTGGCTGATTCAGCCGACGTTTGATTTTTCGGCGGTTGACGGGCCTCCCGCCGCGCGGCCGCTCGGGCCGCCCCAGCCCTGGCTGGTTCTATTGGTTGTTGAAGCCCCGACTAATCGATCGGTTTTGATTCGTCGGCGGGGTCCCAACCTTGGCTGGTGCTGTAGGTTTTTGATAGTTCTGCGGTTGTCGCCCCCCCCCCCAGGCGCCTCTCGGGCCGCCCCCCCACGGCCTTTCGGGCCAGCTCCAACCTCTGCCAAGTCGATCGGTTTTTGATTGCTTCGAAGCGCCACAGCCTTGGCTGATTCCGTAGGTTTTGGATTCTGTCGGCGGTTGTCGGGCCGCCCATTGCCGGGCGGCCGCCGGGGCCGCATCAGCCTTGGCAGATTCTCAGGTTTTTGGTTGTCTGGCGGTTGCCTGGGCGCCCCCCGCGTGGCATCTCGGACCGCTGCCGATTTTCCCGGATGTTTGACTGCTGGGCGGCTGTCGCGCCGCCCCCCGCGCGGCCTCACCGGGCCGCCCCAGCCCCGGCACCATCTGCTTCTGTTCCTTCGGTGGGGCCCCCGCCGCGGCCGATCCCGTAGGTTCTGATTGCGCGGTGGCTGTCACCCCGCCCAGGCTTCGGCGGATTCGGTCGGATACGGATGGCTCTCCTTGTCGTTTCTCCGGCCCCCATCTCCATCTTCATCGATCTCGAGACCCCCACCAGATTTCCACCCCAGTTGGGCATACACCCCTCGAAACCTGAAGGGAACGGCCCATCCCCATCTAGGGGGGTAAGTCGCCCAGTGGGGCCCAGGCCACGCCGCTGGGGATGGGGATCGGTGAAACGATGCCCAAGTTCGGCGATGATCGGGCCGCCCATTGCCGCGCGGCTGCAAGGCCGCCCCATCCATCGCTGTGATTCTGTAGGCTTTTGATTGTCCGGCGGTTGTCGGGCCGCCCCCCGCGTGGCCTCTCAGGGCCGCCCCAGCCTGGGCTGATGAATGTGTCTTTGTTTAAATATAACGCATACATACGTGCATTTACACATACAAACATACATACATCCATTCATACATAATCTATATACTATATATATATATATATATCTATGCTAGGGGGGCTCCCAAGATCTACCTTTGGGCGTTCTGTTTGAGCTGATCCACTTGGTTTCGTAAGTGGCGCTGCTGTCAATTGTTCTTTGCAATCCTGTTGTAATAATTCGCAAAGGGAATTTCGATCGTTATCCTCCACACACTTTTCGTAACCGTCCACAAGGTTTTTTTTCGTATTGCTCCAGCGAAGCATTCCTTCTGTGATCCTCTCCGTAAGGATTGCTGTTGCTCTTCTCCCCGAAAAGGATTGAAATCAGAATCCTCCACACAAGGAGTGCTATTGCACCCACCGCACAGAGGATTTCCCCCCCCTAAAAAATCTTTCACAGGACAGGAAAAAAGGATTCAAATCATAATTCTCCACAACAGGAGTGCTATTGCAATCCGCCGCAAAATGGATCTTATTGCAATACTCCACAGAAGAGGAATCTTGTGTGTAATTCTCCACAAGGAATCCTGTTCGGGATCCCCCACAATTCAATCGGAATCCTTGTGCAACCCGCCATTAAGGATTCTGATTGCATTTCTCCGCAATAGTAATCCCTGTGTATGATCTTAAGCTAGCTGTTGTTGCGAATTACAAAACGGTCCTTGTTGTAGAGGATAACAAGAGGATTCTTTTTGTTGACGGTTGCAAAAAATAGTTTGAGGGGGATGACACAAGGATTCCTCTTGATAAGGGCCGCCGTGGGATTCTCTATGTGACAGGTTACGATCGGGTTCCTAATGTGGATAATTGCAACAGCATTCTTTCTGCGTCGAACTGCAAAAACACTCCTTTTGATGCGGATAACAAAAAGGATTTCTCCAGTGGCGAGTTACAGACGAATTCCTTTTGCCCGTCCTCGTCATCCTCCTCCTCCTCCTCCCCCTGCCCCTTCTCATCCTCTTCCGGTGCTATGTTATGCCATGCGCGTGGCCCGATCCACGGTTCGATCCAAGTGACCCTCTTGGGCCGGTCCTTTCCTAGGACCGACAATATGCTATGCCATGCAATGCCGCGTGGATAAGGAGGGGGAAGGCGATGAAGGTGATAACGAGGAAGGACGTGGGGGCGAGGAGGAAGGCGATGAAGGAGGATGACGCGGGGCTGAGGAGGGGGAGGAGAAGGAGGAGGAACGTGAGAGAGATGAGGACGTGGGGGTTCGGAGGAGGAAGGCGATGAAGGCGATGAGGAGGAGAAAGGACGCGGGGGTGAGGAGGAAGGCGATGAAGGAAGAGGACGTGGGGATGAGAAGGAGGAGGAGGAGGAGGAACGTGAAGAATATTCCGCTGGAATTCTTCTTGGTGGCGGGTATGAACAAAGTTCATTTCGTGGAGGAATGCAACAGGATCTTTTTTGAAGAGGATGGGAAAGGCATTTCTTGTAATGCGGATCACAATCAGGATTCCTTCTGTAGCGGGTTACAGACAAATTCCTTTTAGAGGATTCCACTGGACTTCTTTTTGTCGCGGGTACGAACAAGGCTTATTTCGCCGAGGATTACCATGCGACTCCTTTTGTATAGTATTGGAAAGGCATGTCTTCTGATATCGGAAGAGCTAAACAAATGCCCCCCCCCCCCGAGCGTGCTCCTTGACATTCAAGACCCAGCGGGCTGGAACTTCAAAGACCACGCTCGGGGGGGACATTTTTCTTATCGGTTGAACTGTTTGCGAAATATGCTCAGATCGCCAAGATGCTTTCAGAAAATCGGAAGAGTCCCAAACGAACCCGAGCGTGGTCCTTGAAATTCCAAACCCAGCGGGCTGGAACTCCAAAGACCACGCTCGGGGGGACATTCTTCTTTTCGATTGGATGGTTTGCGAGATGTCCTCCGATGAAGAGGGCCCCCAAAACATACCCCCCCCGAGCGTGGTCTTCGAAATTCCAAACCCGCGCCTTCTAGCAGCAGGCTGGAAATTCAAAGACCACGCTCGGGGGGGCATTTGGGCATTGTTCATCGCGAATTCCTTCTGATATCGCTCTTCCGTCAAAAATGGTTCGAGCGCGAATCGCAACAAGGCAGAACACCCCAAACTACCAGAAACACAAACACAATGATGGACAGCAGCATAAACACACAAGTGGGAACCTTGTGTTTTCACAGGGGTCACTTGTTTCGGAGGAGGAAATCAAAGCTTTGATTGTGAAAGCAAGGTTTCCTTTGGCTTTCATCGGTTTTTTTTTATAAGAAAAAAGTGGTAGTGGAGACAGGTGACCCTTGTGCTTGCACACGGATCACACTCCCGCGTTACCGCTTTTCTTAGGATAACAAGTATAAATCAAAGGGAACCCTGTGTTGTCACAGTCAAACCTCTGACTTTCCCACCGAAACAGGTGAGCCGTGTGAAAGCACAGGGTTCCCGCACATGTTTTTTTGTGTTTGCTTTTTTTGTTGGGGGGGGGGGCTTTGTTGGGTAATCAGAACCCCACCAAAGCCGAACAACCATAACCACAAGAAACACATACAGAAGAATCACGCACAGAACACATACGCGGAAACCTTGTGTTTTCACAGGGGTCACTTTTTTCGGAGGAGGAATATCAAAGGTTTGATTTTGAAAATGCACAGTTTCCTTTGCATGTTATGGTTTTTTTTCTGAGAAAAAGCGGTAGCGGAAACAGGTGGTCCGTGTGTCTGCACAGGGGTCACACTCCCACGTTAGAGCTTTTCGTAGAACAATTATTAACATCAAAGGAAACCTTGTGATTTCTCAGTCAAACCTTTGATTTTCATTTTTCCGAAACAGGTGATCCTTTTGAGAGCACAGGGTTCCCGTTTATTTTTGGGGTTTGTTCCGCTTTGTCTGTTTTTGGTGTTGTTGTTTGTTTTTTTTTTGCCTTGTTGGAACACCTATTTGTTTCGGAGGAGGAAAATCAAAGGTTTGATATGAAAGCATTAAAACAGAAAGGCGGTAATGGAGACAGGTGATCCCTCTGCCTGCAAGTGATCACACTCCCGCATTACCGCGTTTTCGTAGGAAAAACAAGTGACAATCAAAGGAACCCTTGTGTTGTCACAGTCAAACCTTTGATTTCCCTCCTCCGAAACAGCTGATCCCTGTGAGAGCACAGGGTTCACGCTCATGTGTTACGTTTGTTTCCGATTTTTCTGTTTTGTGTCCTTTTGTTCGGCCTTGTTAACATTTTGGTATTCAAACAACTAGAACTCGCAAGCGTCAGAAGCGAATTCTTCGGACAAAGAGCAGGGAAAGCATCAAACGGAAAGGCAACACAAGTAACAACGCAACGGCAGTAGCAAAGCGAGACGGAAACACATAACGGCAGTCGCAAAGCGAAACGGAATAACAACAAGGTAGATTTTGGGACCCCCCTTGACCACATATATATATATATGTATATATATAGTAGAACGGAAGAACAAACAGGTAGATTTTGGGAGCCCCCTTTTTTACCAGACATGTTTATATATAGTTGTACATTCCATAAGATTTCGGCGGTTACCGGGCCGCTCCCCACCGCGCGGCTTGTCGGGCCATCTTTGTCTTGGCCGACTCGATCGCTTTGGGATCTTTTGTTGCGGCTGTCGTGCCGCCCCCCTGCGCGGCTTCTCGGGCCGCCCCAGCCTTGGCCAATTCCGTCGGCATTTGATTGTTCAGAGTTCAGAGGTTGTCGGTCCGCCCGCCGCGCGGCCTCTCAGTGCCGCCCCAGCCTTGGCTGTTTCTATCGGTTTGGGATTGTGCGGTTCACCTTGGCGCGCGTGGGCGACCGCCCACGCCAGGGCGGATCTTCTTTGTAGTCTCTGGTCATGTGTTCGCGCGCCCGGCCCCGGCTCGCGGCGCCTGTTTGCTCTTGGGCGCCCGCGCCAGGACTGGCTTTTGATGTGCACGCGAGAATGCTGCCCATTCCGTCGCAGCATATTTTGACGCTTGCGTGCGCTCGCCAAGGTTCAGCCCTGCAGGTGTTCGACATTTTTTCCGTTCTCCTGAGCGTCCGCACCGCGTCGCATTTGCTCTAGAGACCGATATGTTGTTTGCGGCGCCTCGCCCTGATGCGCGATCTCCCTTTGCTGCCCCCTATTCCCGCGCCGCGTACTTCGATGCCAGCGCGCGCTCGCAGAGGCTCGACCTGGCTGGTGTTCGACCGCGATTCATTAAGCGTCCGCGCCGCGTCGGTTTTTCCATCGCCTTCGAGGATGCTCTCATCGTGCCCTGTCCTGATGCATGATGATCGCGTCTTGCTGCCGCCCGTTCCGCCGCGACGAGCTTCGACGCCAGCGCGCGCTCGCCAAGGCTCAACCTGGCTCGCGTTTGATCGTGTTTTCTTCGGGCGCCCGCGCCGCGTCGCGCACTGCAGCGCCCGGCCATGCTTCTACGGCGCCCTGTCCTCATGCGCGACAGCGTCTTGCATCGGGGGCCCGTGTTTGAGTTTGAATCAATGCTTGAGCCTGTCTCTCGTGCCCGCAGCCTGAAAAAGGCCCGCTTGTCTATGCGCGCTCGCATATCCGCCTGCGCCCCTGGTCATTAGGCAAAACCTTGGAGTGCGCCTGGAGTCGATGGCCCGGTGCCTTAAATGCTTCGCACCAGTTGCCGCCGCAAAAGTGCCCGCAAAAGCCTTCACTTACATTTCCGCTGGGGGCTAACATTGCCAATCGTAGTTTGCACTGCGCGACCAGGGTGCCATCTCTTTCGCTCGCGTGCATGATCTCAAGAGTCCCATGTCTGCCGGCGCCATGGTCCATCGGAGGCGGCGCGCGACCACGACCACGCTGCCACATCGTCCGCGCACGGGCGCATGTTGACACGCATTCGAGCATGATTTTTTTCCTAGGACGCCGCATGGATTCTGACTCGCGCGGGGTAGGTGTCATTCTTCCTAGTTCATGACCTCGTGTGATACACATCCTATGTGTTCGACATCTCATGTGTTCAAGGCCTCCCTGTGACCATGATCGCCGGCACGCGAGCGCAGCGCGAACATTGTGAGGCTGATTGTTGCTGTTTATGCTGATGCGGATGGTGGAGACGACACCCACGATCACGATGATGGTGATGATGCTGGTGATGACAAGGAGTACGACTGTGAACCCCATGGTGTTGGTGATGATGATGATGGTGATGATTGTGATGGTGATGATGATTACAGTATGATTGTGGTGGTGATGGCGATGGAGATGTGTGGTAATAGTGATGATGCAGAAGATCAGGAGGAGGGGAACGACGGAGAGGAACATGATGATGATAAGAAGGAAACAGATGAGGATGTGTACGTAGAGGAGGTAGAACATGATGAAGACGATGATGATGCAGATGATGCTGATGATGGTGATACTGATGATTATGGTAATGATGATGCCGATGCTGATGATGATGCTGCTGAGTATGAAGATACTCATGGTGATGAAGATGCTGATGATGATGCTGTTGATGAGGGTGCTGACCACAATGATGATGCTGATGCTGATGTTGGTGATGATGCTGATGATGATGGTGATGATGATGCTGATGATGATGATTACGATGAGGTTGATGATGATGCTGCTGCTGATGATGATGATGATGATGATGATGCTGGTGATGATGATAGCGATGCTGATAATGAGGGTAGGGGAGTTCGGTTTGGTGTGAATGGAGGGAGGTGGATGTTCCCCTCCGCCGCCCGTGCTGTCCACCTTCCCCCTGCCCTTCCCTTCTCCCTCTCCCCTTTCTTTCCTTCCCCTTGCCCTACCCTCCTCGGAGCTTCGCTCTCCGCACACCGCGTCTCGCCTCCTTCCGTTCCTCCCTGCGCTCCGATGGGCGCCAGGATACCTGCAACTCCTACTCTGACTGCAGGCAGTTCGTCTTCGGGTTCGACGCCAGCAAGAACAAGAATCGCTGTGCAGTCTTCAAGGAGAGGGGACTGGGGCGCTTGTGAGGAGGCGGCGCTTGTGAGCATATCGAGGGGTTGGCTGCCCCGATCCCTTCCAGGTCTTCGCATAATTCTGCCTGCGTTTCCCCCCCTTCCTCTACCCCCTGCCCTACGAGCGCGGGCTCCGTTGCTGCCATGTGCACGCTCAGCCTCGCCAGACACGCGGGTGACATGAGGGGGGCGTGGGCACGGCACACAGGAGCAGGAAGGACGGCAGGACTGTGCGAGTAGCCGGGATGGGCGAAGCTTGCGACAGGAATGGTACGGTTTCCGCCCCTCCCTCTCCTCCTCCTCCTCCTCCTCCTCCTCCTCCTCCTCCTTCTCCTTCTCCTTCTCCTCCTCCTCCTCCTCCTCCTCCTCCTTCTCCTTCTCCTCCTCCTCCTCCTCCTCCTCCTCCTCTTCCTCCTCCTCCTTGGGGGTCAGAGCAGCGTGTGCTGCGGGGACTGGTCATTGGCTCGCATTGGAGCCAGATTCTCCTGCGTGTGCACGACCCGATGCCAGCTGGTGAGTGGTTGCCGTGCGGGGCCGAGCGTGGCACCCTTTTCTATCGGCACTTTCGGTGCCCAGCGCGTCAGCTGTGGCTCCGGGACCACCTCCCAGACGAGCCAGTCCAGGCCGTGGGTCGTCTGGCTCGGTGCGAGGTGGAGTTGCAAGAAAAGCTCGCTGGAGGCATCCTCCCCGACCCGTGTCAGGTGTTTGCCAGGCCAAAGTGGGAACCTTGAGTGGGAGTTCATGGCTGAAGGGCAAGCGGCTCCAATTGCTCTTGACGGGGGTCATGTCTTTTGCGATGGCTCGGGCATGGATGGTTAGTTCCCATCTTTCTGCGTTGCGGGGTGGGGGGTGGCGAGGTTTGATTGCGACCGCGCCGCTTCACTGGGGGATGGTTCGGCGCTGCTCCCCCACCCCAGGGGCCTGATCAAGTGGCCCGAGACGGGGAAGATTATGTCATCCTGATGTCCCTGAGGCACCTGGTAGGCTCGTACACAGTCTACTCACATTGCAAGGGCTCGCTGCAGTGCTGTTAGAACCCCGAGTTTGCTATCCGTCCGTCGAACCCCAGGGCCCACCTCTGGAAGCAGGCCTTCCAAGAAGGTCGGCCGCCAGGGGTGGAGTTCAAAAAGATAGCAGCACACACCAGAATGGCCGATGTCAGAGACGGCAAGCTAACTCTCTTTGAGCGGGAGGGCAATGCGGCAGCGGACATATTGGCCAAACTGGGGGCCAGTCTGAGCAAGCGGAGCCCAGAGGTCGTCTTGATGGCTCGAGGAATGCTCTTCCTCTGGCCAGGTGTGCGCTCAGGTATATAGGCATAGCCGAAACCCACTACGCGGAGTTGGGAACAATTGACAACCTGGGCGCCCAGGGGCTACCGATGGTGTCCTTTGATGGGGGCGAAGAGCTTGAGGAGGCTCTGGGGGAAGTGAGGAGGAGGGAGGTAGGTAGTGTGGACCATGCCGTTGCTCCTGCTCCCCCCCCCATCAGAGCCCATCCATTTCCCCAGGTTGTTTTGTGAGCCCCTCTCACCTGAATTTGCCATCGGGGCCACGGACCCCGACCAGAGCCCTCGGTACGTTGCAGGTCACTCTCTGCTTGCGTTCGAGGCGGCTGCGGAAGGGCCGCCTCCGCGCGTTTCTTGTCCCACCTGCGGGGGCTAGGCCACAGTGTCGCAGGGTTCTCGGGGCCTCCGCAAGGCTTGCGTGGGTTCCCGGCATGCCAGTGTGGACCTTGGGAAGAAGAACGCCGAGGCGGTGACTAGGGGTATAAGCACTCAAAAACGGACCTCTCAAGCTGGGCCCCTGGAGGACTCCTCGGGGAGAGCCTCGGGAGCTGGTTGGGGGTTTCGAGGAGGCTCCTCCTCCTCCTCCCGCGGGGGCCCAGCAACGAGGAAATTTTTCAGGGCCCGTCGAGGGCCGAGCGTCTTCGGTTCGTCTTGCGGACTGCCTCCAGGCTTTCGGGCCGAACGAGCCCAGAGCAGTGGCCCTCGGAGAGCGTCCAGACCGCACCGACGACGAGCGGCACGGGGACGAGTCCGACGGTTGAGTTGCCCCCGGGGGGGGGGCCCTGTCGTTGGCCCCTGGCAGGACGCCGCGATGAAGATTTAGCATCCTCTGCGCATAATGAAAGTTCCCCTTCGACGACCCCCCCGGGGCGTTTGTCTGAACTTTCGAACCTCTCTCTTCCTCTTTCCCCTCAGTGTCGTGCGATCCTCCTCCTCCTCCGCCACCACCTCCTCCTCCAACCCCTCCTCCAACTCCTCCTCCTCCTCCTCCTCCTCCTTCTTCTCCTCCTCCTCGACGGCGATGAGATACTGCACCATGGACTGCGACATCGCCCAACAAGCAGGGGACCATTTCCCAGCAGTGGCCCACGCGGGCGTGAGCTCGTCCACGGCGCGCCGCTCCTTCCACGCGGCCGCGATATTCCTCCCAGCCGCCGAGGGCGGCGCCGCCGGTGCGCCACGCTGCGGCCCGCGCGGAAGGTGACAGGGGCGACACAGCCGGAGAAGAAAACCAAGTGCGCGTGCTGAAGAGATCGGCGAGGCTGAACGATTTCGGAGGCGCCTTCAAAGTACCATGAAGTATACTCTGGATTCCATAATAAAGTCGGGGGGGTCACATTAGGGGGGGGGGTCTGATTTGAGCTGTCTTGGAGGGTTCGGGGGGGTCTGGGCAAAGGGCCGCCCTTTCATGGATGGTCTGGGAGGGTCTAAAACTTCTCGTCTGGGAGGGTTGAGACCCCCTCCCTTTTATTACGAAATCTGGAGTACATCGATCCCTGCCCTGAGAAGATATTCGGGAAGTGGGAGAAGCTGAGCAAGATAAGCTAGCACAGTGATGGTGGCCGGATTGTAAAACTTGATCACTTCCAGCGTCGCCATGGCGGTGGATTTGAGGATGGCCACTCGGGAAGAATACTTGTTCGACGCCTGGAGCAAGGAGCCTGTCAACCTCGCGCCGGGTCCCATGAGAAATCCTCAATATTTCGTCGACGATTCGATCATGACGTCTTTCCATTCGGGCACCAAGTCGGCGAGACACGTATCCGGTCCCACGCAAGACCGAGCTGCTCCGTCGAGAGCCGCCGCGGCACCGACACGCACTGCTCAGGTTGAGGGAGCAGGCAGGCGAGGCGCCCCGTGGCTCCAAAGTGCGGGGCAAGCTGCCGAAGAGAGGCCAGCTCCCAGGGCACCGCCCCAAAGTCGTCAGCACAGGCTCCGAGCTCCGCATCGCGACCGGGACCAACCAACAGATCCTCGCGCGAAGGGCGAGCTGCCAAGGATCGCGAAGACAGGGCCAGCGCCCCCGACATGGCCTCGAGGAAGGGGGCAGTGGCAGGGGCCCAGAGCGGCGGACAGCCTTGAGCGACCCCCTCAGCACCTGGCAGAGGTAGCATTAAGTCGGGCCTGTCCCTCTACAGTTGGATCATGTTTGAACTAGTTTAGACAATTTTTATTTTTTCGCCCAACATCCGCCTGTAGAGGGGGACATGCCCGACCTAAAGGTAGCACGACTTGGCGCCCGGGCGGATCCAGCAGTTCTGCTCCTTGCACAGGGCGGTGCAGGAAGCACGACTTGGCGCCCAGACGGATCCAGCAGTGCTGCTACTTGCGCAGGGCGGTGCTCTCGAGCTGAGGCGCATGGCGGGGATGCCGAGCTGCTCGGCGGCCGCGAAGAGCCACGGCCATGCCCATGAATCAGAAGGCGAAGGCCCTCCCCCACCCCTAGTCCCGACGCCCATCCCCGAGCCTGCGATTCAAGAGGTCGGGACTGGGGCTGGGGGTGGGCTTTCTCCATTCCTGGATCCCAGAAGACTGACCCCACCCCCAGTTCCGACACCCTGGATCGCGGGTTCGGGGATGGGGTCGGGACTGGGGGTGGGGGAGGGCTTTCTACACTCCTGGACCCCGAAGGACCACCCCCACCCCTAGCCCCGACCCTCTTGGATCGCGGGTTCGGGGATGGGCGTCGGGACTGGGGGTGGGGGTGGGTTCTCGCCTTCTCAACGAAGGAAACAAGCCCTCGCCGCGTCTAAGGAGGCAGAGCCGGGCCGTCGGCGCTGGAGCGAACATCCACGTCTCGCCCAGCGCTGCGCTGCGACAGCCCGCCCGTCCAACTTCCGCACGCGCTCGCGCGGAGGTTCCGGCCGCGCGCGCAAAAATCCCCGCTGGACGTGGGGCACTCCAAATCCCTGATTGATCGACCTCCCCCAAAAACCGGACCCCCCTCCAAATGCGACCTAATATTCCGGACCCTTCTCTTCGATGGGGTGTCTTAATAGACCAGGACCCCCTAAGCTCCAATCCAAAGAAAGCGTCCTGATGAACCGGACCCCTCAGTTGCAAAAAGGGCGCCTCAAAAAACTGGACCAGGAGGAAGATTAATAAGGGATTTGGAGTACATAGCCTTCGGCCACGTTGGCTAGATATAGGTTCGCCGTGGAGGCTATCGGCTTGGCGTCGCTGTTCTTTCAGGCGATCGCAAACATGGATCGAGGGGGCGTTGATTAGCGACGGGTCCCGTTTCCATGGGAAATCACGGAATTCCGCCGCCGAGCGAGGCGGCACCGGCCGCACTTTGGGGAGGGCACCTCTCCCGATTCATGGATTTGGCGACCGCGAGCCAAATCAATAGATCGCTAATCCATGTTTGCGCGCCCCCGATTCTTGAGTGCTAGTGGACGCGACTCATTGGGCTCGCGGATGCACTCCACCGCCGACGGTGTTCCATCTGCTTTCGGCGCGAGCTCCAGCCAAGCGTGGTTGAGATCCGCCGAGGGCGCATCCCCGTGCATCAGCGCCTGCATCACCTTGAACAGGATGGGCAAAGCACCTCTGGCTCGAGCCCAGCCAGAATAAGGGATCCCGTCAGGGCCAGGTGCCGTAGGCCGTGCATGGCGAGCGGGTGCAAGTATGTCACCGAGCTCTGGCAATGGTAATCCAAGATCGGGTAGACGGGAAACATGAAGCTGAAGATACTTGTGGATCTCGGCGCGCTCGGCACGCCCTTAGCTGCGAATGTCGGTTCCCAGTGAGCGCGAAGAGCGGCCGCCATTCCCAGGGGGCCCGTAATAGTCGCAGGGGCAGCTGAGGGCGAGGCCGAAGCCGGGTGCGACGGAGAAGGCTGGAGCATTCCTGCCAATTTTTGGGTACCGTGGAAGGGTCGCCAAAGCTGGGCTTTTTGAAGCGTCCGCCATGCACGGCCCCTCCGATGCGCTCCTGCGTCATGGGCGCCTCGCTGGTGAGCAGCAGCGGGGAGTCGTTGAGCGTCTCCACGTTGACGGTCAAGTGCAGAAGCGGCCGCCTCGCGCGTGCGAGTGGCAAGTGCGTCGGGGTCAAGCACGGCGGCGCCTTCCTCGGCAATCTGGAGGTACCGCGCAGCGGTGGGAGCGACGCTGCGACCCTGGCGTCGCCCAGCACACGGCTCCAGAAAAGAAAGGAGGCAGTGCGCCCTGCTGATGGCCAGCCGCGCCGCCCGGGCTGAGATTCGAGCAGCTGCCCTCCATGATTGCCATGCTCGGCCTCAGCGCAATCACCGGCAGGCGGCCGCTGCAGTGCTCTACCCCGAGGTGTTCCACGTCACCATCACGAAGAGGATCAGGATCTGGTGGCCCCAGCTCGCATGACCTCCTGATCTTGCGGATCGGTGGCAGAGGCTCCGACAGCAGCTCTCGGTCGCGTCCCAATGCGTCTTGTGGGCAAACTACCGCACGCCGGCCGGTGCCTGGCCCACGTCCTTCAAGATGCGCGTTGGCCATCGCCGTTTGCCCTGCCGGTTCGGCTGCGAGGGCGCCAGCGATGAGATCGCCCATTACCTCACCTGTCGCGGCGCTTGGTGGGCAGTTTGCCAGGCGACGCGATCATTCGCACACGCTTCTGTGCTACACAGAATCGGCCTCGGCGAAGGAACGGCGTACCAGATGGATGATGACATGGAGAACGATCTTCCGCAGACCGTGGCGCGGCTGGCACGGCTCTACCACATCCACAACATCCTTCGCCATCGGCCTGGCGCGCATATCCAGCCGCCTTGCGCGGTTGTGACTGCAGCAAGGATCGCGGCACACCGTGTCCAGGTACCACCCGCATGTCCAAGTGGAGCACCGTCCAGAACTCCCAGAGCTCCGTCTGCAGCTACTCCCAGAACTTGCAGAACTACGACTGAGAGGCTCCGCCGGCCGCGAGGCTAGTGAGCCATTCTGACCCGCCACCTGCGGGCGTTCCTCCTCCTCCCCCTCTCCCTCCTCCTCCTCCTCCTCCTCCTCCTCCTCTTCCTCCTCCTCCTCCTTCTCCTCCTCCTCCCCCTCGTCCTCCTCCTCCTCCTCCTCCTCCTCGCCCTCCTCCTCTTCCTCCTCCTCCTCCTCCTCCTCCTCCTCCTCTCCTCATTCTCCTCCTCATTCTCCTCCTCCTCCTCCTCCTCCTCCTCCTCCTCCTCCTCCTCCTCCTCCTCCTCTTCCTTCTCCTCCTCCCCATCCCAACCCGCCCCACCCACAGTTGCGGCTGCGAGTGCTTGGGCGCCCAGGCCGCCGACGAGGGCAGAGGCAGTAGCGAGCGCAGCAGACAGGAGTCTGCTGGCGAACCCACGGTGCGCAGGGCGCCCAGGAAGCGCACTCTGTGCATGCACGATGGTTTGGGCGCACGTGCTGAGATCGACGACGACGACGACGACGATCGACGATCGACGATCGACGGTCGGCGGCGTATCGACGACGACGATGACGGCATCAGCATAAGCAAGCAGGCCGTCGCTGGCACCGACGACTATCCTCAGGGCGTGCGCGGCGGGCCGCGTGCGAGAAGGAGCCCAAGCAGAATGCAGCAATTGCACTCGACATCCACAGTGAGGTTGTGAGGTAAGGGTTCAAGGCCCTTGGACTTTTCATATGGTCGAATAAGCAAGGATGCAAGTGTAGCCTTGTAAGGCACTGCGTCCTCACTCTAGTATTTGACTGTAGGCGCACAACGTAAGAAACCTGTCTGTCAACAGGTGCTCCACGGAACTGTCTTTTGCCACGCTGGCCTGGGGGACCCAGAGAAGGACTGGGGCACTTCAGGCAGGACGGAGTGAGATCGTCGACAGACTTGCCCCTAGAATTATCATACAGTGAAGGCGCTGAAGTAAGGACCGTTTTGGGCTCAGGAGGGGCTCGGGGTTTCGGGCCGCCGTTCCCTAGACCTGTGTCCTGGAACCTTCTTTCTGGCCCAGGCCCGCCGCGGCCAGAAAAGCTCCTTCGTTGCTTCTTCTGCGTCTGTGCGGGAGTTCTCATCGTGCGTGCGGGTCTGCTGTATCCCGCCTCCCCTCCCCCGCGCCCCCTCCTTCGGGGGCGGCAGAGTGGGGGGGGGGGGATGACTAGGGGGGGGGGATCTCATGGCGGGGGCCATGCGATCTCCCCAGATTTCATGGCGCCACTTCTTGTTTCAATACGTCCCCGGCCCCCCCCCCGGGGCCGCGCACATGCCGCCAGCCATGACTTGTGCCCCCCCCCTCTTGGACGCCCCCCTCTTGGCCGCCCCCGCGCCCCCTCCTCCCGCCGCGCCTGCTGCGGTGCCCCACTTCGCCTCGGCAGCGCCCCCCCCTCCGCCGCTCGAGCGCCGCTCGGGCCGAGCGGCCGCAGACCGCCCTGCTGGCGAGGGGCATCGACCTCCCAGGGCTACCCTTGCAGCCCTGCCTCGTCGGGGTCGTCGTCGGCCCCTTCCCTCGGCCACCTTCGAGTCAGAATCACGACGTCGTGGGTCTGGAGAGAACGCCCACCCAGACAAGGCCGATGGAGGGCATCTGCACCGGTGAACTCGACATGGGCATTCGAGTTCGGGCGGGTGGTCGTGAGGAAGAAGAGGGCCTCAAAAGGGGCCCTTCAGGGTCACTGCTGTCTCCAGAAGGAGCCCTGCAGGGCTTCTGTAGGGCCCTGCTCTTCCCCCCCACACAGTCAAGGGAGGAAATTCACCCGGACCGGACAATTGGCGTTTGTTGAACGGCCCTGGTCGTTTACTACACAGCCCTGCCCTGTTCGATGCCTTCTGTGGGCGCGTTTACGAAACGGCTTCGCGTGTCCGGGTGGCTATTATCGGGGTAGAGTTTCTGCCCCCTATTTAGGTCACCCCGCTCCACGGGTGCGCGGGTGCGGTTCTCCCTTCCCCCCGCGCCCGCCCCCGCCGTCTCCCGCCGTGCCTGCCTTGGTGCCCCAGCTCGACGCGGAAGCGCCCGCCCGTCGCTCAAGTGCCACTCGAGTCCAGCGGCCGCAGGCCATACAGCGAGTGGCGGTGCAGTCCCCATCGCTGAGATCGGCGTGCGTCTCGCTGGCTATACATCTTCTCCTCCTCCTTCTCCTCCTCCTCCTCCTCCTCCTCCTCCTCCTCCTCCTCCTCCTCCTCCTCCTTCCCTTCTTCCCCCTCCTCGTCCTCCCCCTCCTCCTCCCCCTCGTCGTCCTCCTCGTCGTCGTCCTCCTCCTCCTCCTCCTCCTCCTCCTCCTCCTCCTCCCTCCTCCTCTCCTCCTCCTCCTCATTCTCCTCCTCCTCCTCCCCCTCCTCCTCCTCCTCCTTCTCCTCCTCCTCCCCTCCCTCTCCTCCTCCTCCTCCTCCTCCTCTCCTCCTCCTCCTCCTCCTCCTCCTCCTCCTCCTCCTCCTCCTCCTCCTCCTTCTCCTCCTCCTCCTCCTCCTCCTCCTCCTTCTCCTCCTCTCCTCCTCCTCCTCCTCCTCCTCCTCCTTCTCCTCCTCCTCCTCCTCCTCCTCCTCCTCCTCCTACTCCTCCTCCTCCTCCTCCTCCTCCTCCTCCTCCTGCTTCTCCTCCTCGTTCATCCGGTCGGTGTGAGACGTCGATGAGCCACCCCGCTGGGGCCCGCTCAGAATGCGGTGCCGTGCGCACGTGGAGTGCCCCTGGGCAGCCTTCGCTACATGGCGTTCTGCTAGAGTTGAGGAGGAGGAGGAGGAGGAGGAGGAGGAGGAGGAGGAGGAGGAGGAGGAGGAGGAGGAGGAGGAGGAGGAGGAGCAGGGGGGAGGAGGAGGAGGAGGGAGGAGGAGGAGGAGGAGGAGGAGGAGGAGGAGGAGGAGAGGAGGAGGAGGAGGAGGAAGAGGAGGGGGAGGTTGAGCAAGAGGAGGGTTTTGTCCACCCCATCAAAGTCACAGACGCATGCCGCCAGAAACGCTCGCTCAGCGTGCCACGCCGCTAGTTTTTAGACGAAGAGAATGTATCGATAGTGCTGCTTGTCCTGGAAAGTTCTCGTCATCACGGCTGGACTCTCCTCAAACCCTGGTCAGAACGCATCCTGGGAGAGGTCTAGGGAGTGGCGTTATCTGTATCTGTTGGCTCCCCCATCGACGATATAATTTCTGAGCTTCGCGTGGGTTTCTTGTATCGGAGCTGGGCACCCAGCGGCGCCTCTAGGGCCGCGCCTGGCGCGCTCCACGCGCCAGGGACGGGGGGGGTCCGATGCTGATTGAAACCTGCTGGGAATTCCGCAAGTTTATGTTTGTGCAGTTTTTGTGCTCCCTCTGCTGCCGCTGCTTCCTCCTCGCCGAGGGGTGGGGTGTGGGCGGCAGGAGTGTGGGACGCAGTACACGTACGAGGACGGCGAGCCGAGCCTGTACGTGAAGAATGTGTGAGCGTTGTCTTCGCCGGCGCGTCCTTCCCCTCCTCCCCTTTGCCCCTTCCCCTCCCGCCTCCCCTCTTCCTTTTCTTCTTGTACTCCAGCCTTTCCCTCTCTCCTTCCCCTGTTTCCTCTCCCTCTTGTCATATCGCTCCCTCGCCCTCTCCTACTCCCGCCCCCCTCCCCTACCGATCGATTGACTCGAACGCTAGGGCATTGCGTACGTAATACCCCCGATGCTTGCCCGCACCAACGACCACCTGCAGGGCAGCTCTTGGTCTGCTGTCGGCACCGAGCTCTGAACTGACGCTTTGGGCCCGTCGCCAGCACTGCCTTGCGCCATGCAGCCTCAGGACCATATCTTGTCTACGAGAGCAGCTCCACGATTTGCACGCCTCCATCCTCTCGAGGTGCTGCTCTGCGACACCGTGCTGTCGCCGCGGGCTCGCTCTGGCAGGGTGGCAGGCCGCTTGGCCGACCCCCGCACCCCTGTCGCCGACCTGCTTTTTTCCGTGGCCGGCCCCGGCAGTACGAAAGCGATCTCAAGATGACCGGCTGCTACCTCACCGTCGCGCCTGGCGACGTTCCCCCCTGTCGAGTTGCCAGGCCTTGGAGGGTTTCTCCGAAGGGATTTGGCGACCCGTCCTCCTCCTCCTCCTACTCCTCCTCCTCCGCCTCCTCCTCCGCCTCCTCCTCCTCCTCCGCCTCCTCCTCCTCGCCGGTTTGTCCGTTGGGCCGCGTTTCGGATGTACGAGCACGTGATGGATTTTGGTCAGGGCCCCGAAGGCTTCAATATCAGCAACTTCGTGTTCCTCCCCAAGGGCTCCATGGATCGGGACGGGCCTGAGCTTTGGAGGACCCCTGAGACCACCAGACCGATTGCTCTGTCGAACTCCCTCAATAAGATCGTCGCTATCGCGATTAACTGCCCTCTGAAGATGCTCTGCATGGACACCACCTTGGGGATCCAAAAGGGCTTCCTTAAGGGACGAAGCGTGATAGATAACTTGCTCGAGTTCGAGACTCACATGGTTGTCGGAACTGGGATCCAGTGGAGGGACACAGCTGGCGCCATCCTGTTAGACATCAAAGCCGCGTTCCCTAGTCTCTGCCACGAGTGGATCTTCCACGTTTTGAACGAGATGCAACTGCCTGCGATCGTGATTCATGCCATCAAGTCTCTCTTTATACAAATGTGCGCACCACCATCATACTCGGGGGACAGGCTCATTGTTCGTTCGCAATCTCGAGGGATATTATGTCCTCTCTCTGGCTCGGTATTCGCTCTTAGGATGGATCCGATCCTACGGCTGCTGCGTTTGAGGCTGCCGCGCCCTGTTCATTTGCACTGTGCGTTCGCCGACGACGTAGGCTCGGCCAGCTTCAACATCTATGAATTGGTGCCCATCTTCATGCGTGTCTTCCTCCTCGCTGCCTTTGCTGCTGGGCTGGCCCCGAGCCTCAAGAAAACGATCGTCTTGTTTTATCGTGGTTTCGACCGACAGGCCGAGATTCAGAAATTTCGCGACGCTCGTATCAATGTTTCCCAGTTGGGGGTGGAGTCGAGTGCCCGCTACCTCGGGGTCCAGTATGGGGTCAAGGCGCAAGAGGATACCTGTGCCGGCCCTATTTTGAAGTTCAGAGAGCGTTGTCGGTTCATCAAGTCGCTTAATCTATGACTCACGATCTCTCTGAAATCGTTCAACCAGATCGCGTTCACTGTGCTTCTTTTTGTTGCCCAGTTCTTTCCTCCCACCGCCGATGTCGAGAGGTAGGTGCATTTCGGTCTTCAGAGCCTGACTTGCTCGCCGACGCACGCCATCCCTGATGATATGTTGTACGACCTCACCGCCATAGGCAAGAATCAGGTCTCGACTCGGTCCATGAGGCATACGGCGAGGGGCTGCCGCCTATCACGCTGTGCTTGCATCTTCTGTTTTCTTTTGCATGCATTGAGAAGCTCGAGGATGTCGTCGGCGACGGGGAGGCACACATCGACGCCGCTCAGCATCCTGTCTATTGCAAGTCGTTTGTCATCTTGATGCAGAAGAATTTCAAGGAGTTCTCGAGGATCCCTAAAGCACCCAGTCTTTTCGAACTTGGGCTCCAGAAAAGCATGGCCCGTCTTGTTCAGAGCCAGTTCCCGGTCAGAAATTTCCAGGAGCTTGTTCACGAACGGTTGAGGTACTGGCACCTCTGGCGAGCTCGGAGGCCTCTCAGTTGACTCGAGTGCCGTCTGCCTTGCCTGTCTCAGATCCGTCGGCTAGAACCTCGCCGTCATCATTCAGTTGAGTTTAGCGTGTGGAATACTTCTCGGAGGTACCGTCAGCCTACTCTCGGATGCAGATTTGGGTGTCAATGTCTTGGGGCGGATCAGATTACCCACTACCTTCACAATGTCGTGTTCTTCTCGAAGTGGTGCGCTCGCACCTGCCTTGTCTCCCTGCATGGTTTGTGTGTGTGTGTGTGTGTGTGTGTGTGTGTGTGTGTGTGTGTGTGCGTGCGTGTGTGTGTGTGTGTTTGTGTGTGTGTGGAGGTTTTCGCTGGCCTCCTCTTGTTTTCTCGGCCTCTCAATAACGAGGAGGCGTGCACTATAGTCAACGCGCATGATATATTATTAAACACGTTTCATAAACTACGCTCTGCTGGGGTGCAGAGCTCAGCGCGCGCCCGCCAGCTTGCCGAAGGCCGGCTCCGACTGATATGCCGAAGGGACGCCAGGGCGAAGGCCCTGGCAAGATAGTGGCGGGTTGTGGAGCGTTACCCTATTGTTGGGAGGCCGCCTCCGCCTCCTCCTCCTCCTCCTCCTCCTCCTCCAGTTGCCAGGCCCTGGTGACGCGAGGGCCTCGCGGAGTGTCCTCCCTGCCTTCGGCGCCTTTCTCGACTATCTGTCCTTTCCACCTGGCAGGAGCTGGAGATAAAGACGCCTCGCCCGCAGGCGCGTGCTCAACCGGTGTGATGACTCAGCTCCCCAGAGGGAAAATATGCGAGGCATTTGAGGCATTGCCGCGCGTGTGGTCTTCCCCTGGTGCCAGGGTGATGTGTTACTGGATTTCCGTGTCGACTCGCTGCCCTCCTCCCTGGCCACTTTGTGACCTTCTCGCACCCGCCCAGTGCGAGAACCCCTGCTGGCTGCATGTGCGCCACTTCCGCTTTCGCTGCCCTCGCCTCTGCGGCGCTGCTCGCTTCATCTGCCGCGCCATCTGGCGCGAGGATGGGGGTGAGCCAACGAGCCTGTCCGTTCAAACGTTAATTCGGGCATGTCCCTCTACAGGAGGAATATCCAAAAAATAGTCCAACAATTAATAGCGGGACAATTTTATGAATTTGTTTTGACTATTTGGGAATCTTTTGTTGAGTGTTTTAAATTTTCGTCCAGAATCCCTGTAGGGGGACATGCCCGACCTAATTCAAACGCTTGCCAACCTCAAAGGGACGTCTCTGTCCTGCATCGTCGCCGTTGATGCTGCCGAGACTCCTCTCCGCTGGCTGGCGGCCCTGGCAGCCCAGCTCAATCGCGAGCGTCGCGCCTCCCAGCGCCGGTCTTTTTTTGACGCCGTCCTCCAAGCGCGTGTGATGACCTGGGGTTGATCGCCATCAGCCGCCAAGGTCTCCCAGAGGTCCAACGTAAAGAACAAAACTAAGACGGAACTTTTGTCGCCGTGTTTGGCCTCTAGAGGCCCTCGCCGGGCTTCGGGACCGCCAAATAACGACTGAGGATGAAACGCCTATCCCTGGGAGTGGGGCGAGACCTCGGGACCACGCATTGAAGACATCAAGACATCATATCTCTAGGCTTGGTTCTCGTGCCACCACCTGGCCCTCCGTGCCCAAAAAGGCGGCGGGAATCTCTTCTATTGGAGCCGTTTCCTCCTCCACAACTTCAGGCATACGACCAGGTGCCTTTTTTTCGCAACGCGCCTCACCAGCGGTTTGGACCCCGTGCTGGGGACCGGTATTTCATCCCGGACTGTTTCTTGACTGTCCCGTTGCCTGGCGAGGGCCTTCGAAGGTGGCAAACTGCCAACAGCCGTCCGTCATGATTTTCTTCACGACGAGATCAGGGGCAACGATAGGGGGGGATGGGCATGGGGGCGGATGCATCGACCCCCAATCGCCCATTCATTGATCGCCGATAGGAGCCCGATAGCCCCAACCCGCCCAGGGGCGTGCGGATTTGTCATCGCCCATGAAGCGCGCTTTTCAGGGCCGATACATGCAGAGGCGGCGGCGCGCGGTTCGCAGTGTGAGCGGTTCGCGCGGTTTTGCAGCTTCATTGTTCACGGCCGTGGAAGTGGCACGGCGGGGCGCGGGGGCGCGCGAGGCGCGGCGCCGTGGCGCGCGAGAGCGCCCGCGCCGCGCGGGGGGGCGATCGGCAGGAGCGGTGCGCATCCGCGCGGAGAGGCGGGGGGGGGGGGCGCACGGGACCGCCGCCCCCCCCCCCGCGAGGGGTTGCGCCGCGTCGGGGTCGCGGGGGGCGCGCGAGTGCGCCCCCGCGCGCGGCGTTCTCGCAGGGTTGGAATACATTTGTGTCAACCCGCAAGGCGCGCGGAAATGGGCGCGCGCTCGGCTTCCGCTTGCCCACCCGTGCCCACTCTGTGCCCTGCGGGGCGTGCTGCGCGCGGTGGCTCGCGTGCACGGCGCTCTCCGTTTCCTTCGTGGGCTCTGTCCTGCCCGTGCCCACCCGCCTGGGGTGTGTGTCTGGCTCGCGCCCTGGGGCGCTCGCCTCGCTCAGTCCCACCCGTGCCCGCCTTCTTGGGGTGTGGGGTGTGGCTCGCGCTTGGGGGCGCTCGTCGGGTCGCGCGCTTTTGGAAAGCGCGTGGTGGTGGCGGCGCGACCGCTGGTCGTGCTCGGTCGTGCGGCGGGGCGGCAGGGCGTCGGCGCCCGATGCCGCCTTCCCCCCGCGCGTCGTCGGCCCCGCAGGAGCGCGGGCCTCCTACCGAGCAGCCAGCGGCGCACCCGTCGTGTTCGCCCTATGTTGGTGCACGCGCCGCCATAGCCGAGGCATGTCTATTGGGGGCCTATCGCCGATCCATCGGCGATGTATCGCCGATTCCAGGTCGATGTTTCCCCTCCTGAGCCGGTACCCTGGTGGTTTTCGGGCCATAGCTCGGGCCTCCGGCGGCCGTTCGGGACGATCTGGGTGCCCCCCGAACGTTCTCGGCGAGGCGCAGCCGCTGGAAGGCACCCCAAGGCTGGAAACCCGCCGAGAACCCGCACGTCGCCAGCATGGAGTGGAAAGGGGGCTTCCTGGCTGCGAAGCCTGGGGACTTCCCTGCCGGGGGGGCTGGACAGAGATCTTCCCCTGATCTCCCCCCCCAAGAGCCCAGAGTTCTAGCCAACGGCACGCTCTCGTCTTTGTCGTGCCTTCCCCTTCCCCTTCTCCTCGCTCCTCCTCCTCCTTGTCCTCCTCCTCCTCCTCCTCATCCTCCTCCTCCTCCTCCTCCTCCCCCTCCTCCCCCCCTTCCTCGCCCTTATCCTCCTCCTCCTTCTCATTATTCTCCTCCTCGTTTCTTCTCCTCCTCGCCCCCTCCTCTTTGCCCCTCCTCCTCGCCCCTCCTCGTTCCTCCTCGTCCTCGTCCTCTTCCTCCACCGTAGCCACTCTAGCTCAACCCATGTGGCGCACGTCGGCCCGATTTGTTTTCCCCCGGTCCCCCTCTTCTCGTCGAGCGGATGGCTTCCACTTTTGCTGTTTGTGTTCGTTTTCCTGTCTTGGCGGGCGCCGAGGTTGATCGCTGCGTTTCTAAGAGTCGTTTCAGTGGTTGAAACGTTGCCGTACATCGCTGGCAATCGTCTGTTTCATCCCAGACCCGCAGGCGCCCCCGGCAGCTTGACAATGCGTTTCAGCTTCCCCGACGCGTCACGGACCCCTTGGGCTGAATCATGTTTTTCCGATTTGGAGGCTCAGGCAGCCTTCCCTGAGTGGTGCATCGGCCTCTTCGTTGTCACCCGTGGTTTTGTGGAGGGTCGTAGTTGCCGACGGCCTTCGTACTCACCCACAAAGGCGCACCCTCGTTCGGTCCAGGTCAGGCTCCCAGTGTCCATACGGCGGAGTGTCAGTCTTTGGTTTCCTGTGTGCGTGAGGCGCTGCAACAAACGCAAGTAGGTACGATTCCCCGCTTTCCGCAAACTCTGGTCTTGTTGCTTCCCATTATCAAGCGACTAGCAAGCTTCAGGGTATTTGGATAAATTGGTGAATTCGCCTCGTTCTTCGCGTTCTTCGGGTGCCTCATCTTTCTCCTCGCAGGTGGGTGCGTCTTCTATGTCGGCGAGCGCGGGGCCTTCCAAAGGCGACGCCGGCCATCAACATTTCGGGGCGGATTCCATGCAGAGCCGTTTCGACGAGCTGATTGGAATTATTGACGCCAAGCTTCCTGAGCCTGTTTGTTCTGCTGTGTCAGGGATTAGACGCCAGGTTTCCAGCGCGGTCTTCGAGGTGATCTGGGCTACTTGCGCCGACGCTTTCGGAGTCGGCGGTTCCGGTTCTTTTGAAGATTCAGATGTTTATTGTAGAAGAACGTATTCTGAGACTTCTGGAGCTTATTTCAACTGGGAAAGAGCGGCTGGAACAGGAGATTGAGCACATCCGTGGTTGCTTGTGCGAGCAGCTCTCCACGGCCCAGGAGTTGACCGACTCCTTGAGTGCGGAGGCCCGCACGTTCGCCGGTCGCCGAATGGTCGAGGAGGTGGGTCGACATACGCTTTGCGGCGCGACGGTTGGTCATACCCTTGGTGCGGCACATTCAGCCTTCTCGCGCTCACCAGGCCCTTCTGGTGCTGCGGCTGCGAATTCCTCGCGTCGGAGCCCGCCGCGTTCGGTCCGTCTGGGCATGCGACAGACAGGGCTGTTCATTAATCTCCCCAGGGCCGCAGTGCCGCCCAGCTGCGCCGAGGTCGACGAGATCGCTGCTGAGGCTGACGTTCTTGAGCATCTGGAAGTGCTCGCGTCGCTGAATCACCATTCCGTGCCACCTGAACTACTCATTGACTGATCGTGTCGGTTATCGTGGTTAGGGGGTGCACCATGCCTCCCCCTGCTACGGTGCCGATTTTCCCAGAGCCGGCTTCGTGATCACGGCCTGTCCTTTCATTTTCTTCATCCTCCCGTGCTTCTACATCTGCGATGCGGGGCTTCCGCCCACTCATCCCCTGCTGTGCGGGGTGCGGAATGTCCGAGATTAGTGAGACTTCATGCGCAACGCTGTGCCTCCTCCTCCTCCTCCTCCTCCTCTTCCTCCTCCTCCTCCATCTCCTCGCTCCTCCTCGCTCCTCGCTCCTCCTTGCTCCTCTTCCGCCTCCTTTTCCTCGCTCCTGCTGCTGCTGCTGCTTCTCCTCCTTCTTCTGCCCCTTCTCTTTCTCGCTCCTCCTCCTCCTTCTCCTCCACCGCCTTCATCATCATCCTCCTCTTCCTCCTCCTCCTCCTCCTCCTCCTCCTCCTCCTCCTCCTCCTCCTCCTCCCCTCCTCCTTCGCCTCCTCCTCCTCCTCCTCCTCCTCTCGCCCCTTTTGTCCACCTTCCACCCCCTCCCTAATCCCTCCCCCGCCCTTCCACGCCCTCCCTCCAACGCCCCCCCGTCCTCTTTCCAGCCCCGATCGTAGCCGCTTCCCGCCTCGACGCGCGACGGGAGCGTGCGCCGCGCGCCGGGGGCGCCCTGAGGGGCGCGCCTTAACTGCCGCTCCTCGCCGGCGCCCCGGGCGGCCGGCCGCCGAAGCAGCAGCGCCAGGCCTCGGCGCCCGAACATAGGCAGAATGGGAGAAGAGTGGTCGGCGGTCGAGGAAGCAGAGGGGGGAGGGGAAGGTGATGAAGGAGGATGAAGATGAGGATGAGTGTGGAACAGGGGCAAGAGGAGGAGAAAGGAGGAGGAGGAGGAGGAGGAGGAGGAGGAGGAGGAGGAGGAGGAGGAGGGGGAGGAGGAGGAGGACGGGGAGGACGAGGAAGAGGAGGAGGAGGAGGGGGAGGAGGAGAAGGAGGAGAAGAAGGAGAAGAAGGAGGAAAAGGAAGTGAAGGAGGAAAAGAACAAGGAGGAGGAGGAGAAGGAGGAGGACCACCGAGCAGGAGGAGAAGGAAGAGGAGGTGGAGGAGCATGGGGCATGATGACGATTGTGATGGTGATGATGATGGTGATTGTGCTTATGATGATGATGATGATGATGATGATGATGATGATGATGAGGATGATGATGATGCTGATGATGATGATGCTGATGATGATGATGATGTTACTGGTGATGGTGTCCATGATGATGATGCCGATGACGATGATGCCGATGATGATGGTGATGATGATGATGATGATGATGATGATGATAATGCTGGCGATGAAGATGGTAATGGCCATGGTGTTGGTGATGTTAAGGATGATCATGAGGATGTTGCTGTTGCTGTTGCTGTTGTTGTCGCTGCTGCGGTTGCTGTTGTTGTTGCTGCTGCTGCTACTTTTGTTTTTGTTTTTGTTGATCCCCCTTTCGGTGATCACTGCATTTTTCAATCAAAGTGCTCCTTCCGGGCTTCGCACCCGGTTTTTTAGAAAGGAAAGTTTGAGGTCACCAAACTGGCCCCTTGGCCCCCGGATTTTAACAACAGCGGCTTCCGCTGGATAGTTCTTCACGATGTATTTCAAATTCGCGCTCTCGCGCGGGACTTGTGGCATTTCCTCGCGATGTATTGCGGTGCCGTGCCCCGAAGACTCAGGAATCACGCTCTCGTTTTGGTTTCCCGATCGAAGTATTTCGCAATCGCGCTCTCGCTCGAAACTTCCTGCATGATGGGTTGACGCTTCAGCGACCCGCCCGCTCGACCTGGCCGTCTGGGCCCGCCCACCCGACCTTTGCCCATTACTACTAGGGGAATGCCCGCCCGACCCGCCCGTCTGGTTCTGCCGCTTGTGCTCCTGCTCCCAACCCTCCTGCAAATCTCTTTCGTGTTCCATCCTCGTCCGTCCCCCTTGCCTCTGCTTTCCTCCCCTCCTCCCCCTGCTTTAGGGGCTGCGCCAACTACGCGCGGCAGGTAGGGAAGATATACCCCCAAGGCTCACGACCGAAGACGAAGAGGGCGGGTACTGAGGGTCTGGGATATACATGTTGAGAGGTCGGAGCGAACAGTCTTGAAATGACTGCTGAAGTTTCTCTTCTGCATCTATCAAGCTGTTGATGCCCCCATCCGACGACCATCGCATTCTATTTGTTCAATTGAGGTGACCCCTGTTTCTATCAGGGGAAGCCTGATGTAACGAAACTGTTACGTTGCCTCCCCGTCTACAACAACAGCAACAATCATCTCAGCACTATTCGCTCTTTCCTGCCCGCGTGCCATTCAACACGTATGTCCTAATCCCTCGATGCCCGCCCTCTTCGTCTTCGATCGTACCCCCTCAGGGGTAGATCTTTCTTACCTGCTACGTGTATAACGTGCATCCCCTAGAGCAGGGGAAGAGAAGACGGATGGAAGGAAGGGACAAGGGGCAGGCGGGTTGCTGAAGCGCGCGTTCTCCATGAGACGCGAGGAAGTCTCTAGCGATAGCGCGATTCCCAAATAAGTCGTGAGGACATCCACAGCGAGAGCGTGATTCCTGAGTGTCGAGGGGGCAGCGTTTGAATCATTTGCAAGGAAGTCCGACGCGAAAGCGCGATTCCTGTTTACATTGAGGAGGTCCCGCGCGAGGGCGCGATGTGGCATTACATTGTGAGGAAGTGCCAAGCGAGATTCGCTGTTGTTGTAAACTGGGGGGGCAAGGGGTATAGTTTGGTGAGCCTTCATTTTCCCTTGAAAAGAACAAGATGCAAGCCACAGGAGGTTACCGAAGGGGGGAGGGGATGAACAATATTTCCTATATAGAATGAGAACTCAACAGCGCCCGCCGGATACTTCCTCACACTGTATCTTAAACTCGCGTTCCCGCGCGGGCTTTCCCCAGAGTTTGTGCGGGAATCACGCTCTCGCTCTGGATGTCCTAGCGATTCAATTTTGGGACTCTCGCTATCTCTCGAAACTTCCTTTGCGATTTCTGTTGGACTGGCGCTTCGGCGACCCGCGCGCTCGACCCGGCCTGGCCGTCTGGGCCCTCCCGCCCGACCTGCCCGTGAGTGTATGCCCGCCCGATCCGCCCGCTTGGTTCTGCCGCTTGTGCTCCTGCTCCTAGCCCCCCAACCTGCAAACCTCTCTTGTCTTAACGGTCGAAGAACGGTATACAATAAACTTTTTCGCCGTCGGGGGCACCTCCCCCAGGGCGGCTGGAAAGTTTATACCTTTACGGTGCCACCGTAAGGGTATAAACTTTCCAGCCGCCCTGGGTCAGGCGCCCCCGACGGCGAAAAGTTTATTTTAAACCGTTATTCGCCCGTTAATTGTGCTCCATCCATCTCGCTTCCCCTCGCATCTTCACTCCTTCCCTTGCTCCCCCTTGTCTTAGCGGCTGCGCCAGCTGCGCGCGGCAGGCAGGGAAGATATACCCCCAAGGGGGTCACGATCGAAGACGAAGAGGGCGGGTACTGAGGGTCTGGGATATTGAAAAAATCCCAACGGCAGGAGACTGCCAAACATTCTAAGATGTATCGAAATTCCTCAGCTTCAAGGGGCGAGGGAAACCGAGATCCAGGCGACCAGGAAGCCCGTAAACCCAGAGCACACAAACAAAGCTTGTTTATTCGTAAGAATATCAACCAGTCTTGAACATTCCAATCCTTAAACAAAAGGGTGCCAAGGGGCCCTGGAGTCCGCAGCCCAGACGACCAGAAATCCAGAAGACGCAGAGGGAGGTGACGATGATGATGATGATGATGATGATGATGATGATGCTGATGCTGATGCTGATGATGATGATGATGATGATTCTGCTGCTGCTGCTGATGCTGATGCTGATGCTGATGCTGATGCTGATGACGACGATGATGATGATTATGATGATGATATTGAGGAGTATGCTGATTATGCTTATGATTATGGGGTGCTGATGATGCTGATGATGATGGTGGTGGTGGTGGTGATGCTGATGCTGATGCTGGTGGTGATGATGATGGTGACGATGATGTTGCTGCTGATGATGATGATGATGATGATGATGATGATGCTGATGATGATGATGATGATGATGATGATGCTAATGATGGTGGTGGTGGTGGTGCTCATGATGATGCTGCTGATGCTGCTGATGCTGATGGTGGTGATGATGATGGTGGTGGTGGTGATGATGATGATGATGAAGATGAAGATGATGACGATGATGCTGATGATGATGATGATGATGATGATGATGATGATGAGGATGAGGATGATGATGATGATGATGATGATGATGATGATGATGATGATGATGATGATGATGATGATGATGATGATGATGATGATGATGATGATGATGATGATGATGATGATGAGGGTGGCAGATGAGGAGGATGAGGAGGAGAAGGAGGGAGGGGGGAGGGGGACATGAGGTTGGATGCCAGTCTCCCCTCTTGGTCGACCGTAGCCCTGCCTCCCCTCCCTCACCCCCTCTTCCCTGATTCCTTCCTCCTCCCTCCCCTCCCTCCCCCCCCCCTCCCCCCTTCCCTCCTCCTTCCCTCCTTTCCTCCTCCGCTCCCCCTTTGCGAGCCGCGCCCCGCAGTGCGGCTCCACGCCGCGGCGGGGGGGGAGGCTATATGTAGGACGCGCGGCGGGCTGGCGGCCGCCCCCGCCTGGCGCCCGGCGGCCGCTCCGGGGGGCTCGGCGGCTCCTGGCGGTGGACGGCGAAGGCGGGGCACAGGACGGGGGGGAGGACGGGGAGGATGGGTGCGGAGGGTGGGTGCGGAGGGTGGGTGTGGAGGGTGGCTGGCTGGCTGGCCGGCTGGGTGGCTGGCTGGCTGGCTGGCTGGCTGGCTGGCTGGCTGGCTGGCTGGCTGGCTGGCTGGAGGAGGAGGCGGAGGAGGAGGAGGAGGAGGAGGAGGCGGAGGAGGAGGAGGAGGAGGCGGAGGTGGAGGAGGAGGAGGAGGAGGAGGAGGGGAGGAGAGAGAGGAGTAGGAGAAGGAGGAGGAGACGACGAGGGGGGATGCAGGAGGATCAGCCCCCTGGGATGCGAGGTGAGGCCTGCCCGCCCGCCCACGACTGTCGCTCCAGCGAGCCGCCGCTGTCGGGA
>CAUYUJ010017049.1:21649-24149 GCA_963575745.1 Prorocentrum cordatum | reverse complement strand
TTTTTGGGGGGGGGCGGCAAGCCTCCCCTGGCGCTCCGTCGGACCCCATGGGCTTCTTTGGAAAAAAGGGCCTCGAAGAACGGAATAACATAAACTTTTTCGCCGTCGGGGACACCTCCCCCAGGGCGGCTGGAAAGTTTATACCTTTACGGTGCCACCGTAATGGTATAAACTTTCCAGCCGCCCTGGGGCAGGCGCCCCCGACGGCGAAAAAGTGTATTTTATACCGTTATTCGCCCGTTAACGACTGCAGTGAAAAATCACGGCTGGATCCCCGGACCCCATCTCTCCGCGCCGTAGCCGCGTCGACCTGCGAGGGCTCCGGGGCCGGCAGCCGGGCGACGTCGCAGGGCCCGTCCTCCTGCGCTCTGCGCCCCGGAGGAGGTGGACCGGGAGGAGGAGGCGGTCCTCCGTCCTCATTCCTAATCCTCCTCCTCCTCCTCCTCCTCCCCCTCCTCCTCCTTCTCCTCCTCCTCCTCCTCCTCCTCCTCCTCCTCCTCCCCCTCCTCCTTGGTTCCGTTCGCTCCTCCCCCTCCTCCTCCTCCTCCTCCTCCTCCTCCGTCCTTCTCCTCCCTCTTGAGAGCGCACGCCCGACCTAACGGCAGCCCCGTTTCGCTTCCTCGCCAGCGCAGTGACTCTGCCTAGCCGTCGACGTAAAAGTGTGTGCGTGTGTGGGTGTGTACAGCTGTCGATCTATCTCTGCTGAATCCGCCCCCCGCGAATTGCTTATGTTCGCTTCTCGGCGCTGACGAGAAAAACCCAGGGGGGGGTTCTTGCTGCTTCCTAGGCTTCGCTGACCAGGTCCGAGAGCCAAGCGTCAGAGAGCAAGACACGGCATTGGCATCTCTCCCTGGAGCTCCCCTCCCCGGCGGGCCTCCTGCTTGCGCGCCCCGGGGGCCGCGCAGGAGGCGCCGCCAGGGGGGGGAGGTGCGGCCCAGGGCCCATGCGAGAAGTCCGCGCGGAGCTGTTTATTCTTTTGACACGGTCGCATCGAGTCGGGGGCGGCAAAGATCGGAGGTTGATAGACCTCCTACCCTGACGCGTCGATTAAGGACTTGGCCGTTTTCGTTTCGCGAGAGGGCGTCGCGGCCGTCAGCTTTTGCGGGTCCAGGTCCGTCGGTTTCGGTCCTGGCCGTTCTCACTAAGGGGAGGTTTACTAAAGGGAGGTTTGTCCAACGCCGAAAAGAGGGGGGTGATGACTCTGGGAGGTGGATATCAGGGCGGGGGCCGTGATGTCTCCCCATATGTCCTGGCGCCTCTTCTTGTTTCAATGCGTCCCTGGCTCCCCCCCCTGGGCCGCGCTCATGCCGCCGGCAATGATTTGCGCCCCCCCCTCTTGGACAACCCCCTCTTGGCCGCCCCCGATCGAGGTATAAGATCGAGGCTGGCTCGGTGAGGGCACCCTGATGTTCTTCGGTTTGTTGGATGCCCAGGTGCATCCTGGAGGAGAGTACCCTCGAATGCTCTTCAGCTTGGCCTGCAGGGGGCTTCATGCACTTGCAGGATGCTCTCCAGTCCTGGGTGCGGGCGTAGGTTTCATTTGTTCTTCAGGCTCTGGCGAGTTCACTTGCACGGAGGGGGGAGGGGGGAAGGGGCACGGCGAGGCCAGAAAAGGAATTTGCGCTTCACGCGCACTGGGACACACCTGCATGCCTTTTCAGTCCCGCAGTGCTTGAGAAGGCGGCGGATGGGGGGTGGAGGAGGATGGAGGGGGAATGCCATGCAAGTGAACTTGCCTGAGACTGGACCAGCGTCCGCCTCTTGACGATCCCGGCGCCCGGCGAGGGCCCGCGGAGGCCGAACATGGCGAAATGCCGCCGTCGTGATCTTTTCGTGACCCGACGGGGGCCGTGGACCGCGGCTGCCGACAGCGCGGCTCGCTCGACATCGGCCGCCTCCGGGTCTCTAAGGAGGCCTCCCCCTCGGGAGCCTTGAGACGGGGGTCAGCCAGAGCTCCGGATCTTGCCTGATCCTGCGAAGCCAGGTTCGCACTGACCTGGGCCAGCGCGCAGGATCCTGTAATAAAGCCCGACCGACTTGGATGCGGATTGACCCGGGTTGCAGTGGAGACCCATGCGACACCCTGCTTGCCTCCAGGGTGCCCTGTTTTTTTTTTGTTGGTTTCGATGGCTTTGCTATGGAGCGTGACGTCCCCACACCAAGCATCCATTGACGTCCTGGGGCCTCAGGGTTGGGTTTCTTGTGAAAGGGTTCTTGTGGTTTGGCTCCTACTGTAGTGGATCCCTGACCTCCGTTCTCCTCGCCTCGCGGAGGGTTCGCGAGGGGGCCCGCGCCCGCGCCCGCGCGAGGGCCATGCGGCGCGCGCCCACGACGCCCGCGCGGCCCTGGTCGCCAGCGCTCCTCCTGCAGCTCCTCCTCTTGGCGGGGCCGCGCGCCGCGGCGGCGGATGACGACCGAGGTCTTCTGGGGAGGGGCAGGGGGAGAGGGAGAAGGAGTTGGGGGAGAGCAGGGGGAGGAGGAGTGAGGAGGAGGAGGAGGA
>CAUYUJ010017049.1:20000-21549 GCA_963575745.1 Prorocentrum cordatum | reverse complement strand
TCCTCCTCCTCCTCCTCCTCCTCCTCCTCCTCCTCTTACTCCTCATCCGTTCTCCCCCGATTGCCGATGCCTTCGGTCTTTGCCGCCACGAGGAGGGCGAGCACCCGCGGCGTCGCCACCGCGAAACATCACGACCAAGTCCCAATACCCTCTTTGTGCCGCATTTTTCGAGCCGGATCGATCTCCAATGGTCTTGGGGCCAAGAGCTGGGCGTAAACGCCCTGTGCGAAAAAATTACAACGCCCGGATGTCAAGGGTAACATCCGCAACGGCACCTCTCTCCCCGCCGCACCGTCGGCGTTGTTTTCTTCCCCCGATTGCCGATTCTTGTTGCATCGGCGATGCATCGGCTACGTCGGCGATTCATCGGCGACGTCCGTGTGGAGAAACTCGGGCTCCACATCGAGCTGCATCGCCGACGCATCGGCGATGCGGTGCGATCCTCCGACCCTATCCATTCCGCCCCTGTATGGCTAATTCCGGAAACCGTGCATCCAAACATGTTTTCATCCCTTGGGGGCGCACTTATTACTTCCACCACCTTCCGCCGCCCTTCCGCCAGCTTCCGCTGGCGGAGGCGGCCTCGTTTTACTTCCGCCGACCTTCCGCCGCCCTTCCGCCGCCTTCCGCGGCGGAAGAGATGACAACTCCTTCGATCCTCGAAGGCAAGGCCATGTTGGGAACGCCTCGTATGGCAAACTCTGGAAGCCCTACATCCTAAACTGTTGCCATCTCTGGACCAGCGCGTTTCACTACTCGCACAGTAGCTACTTGCACATGGCCTGGATCCGCCGCAGGGGATTTACGATATATACATACCTATACGACCACCCTGCGGGTGATAAGGAGGTTGTGGGGGGGTGGGGGGGCGGGAGAGCTCGAGGGGGGAGCGGGTTGGGCGAGCGGGTGATTAAGGAGGTTGTGGGGGGTTGGGGGGTGGGGGGTTGGTAATGACGACAACTGTGATGAACGTGGTGCTGATGGGCGATGATGGTGTGGATGACGTGGCGGATTTTTTTTTCGTTCCTTCGCTTAGGCGACTTGTGTCGCCCAAGCGACGGGCGACCGACGGGACAACGTGGGCTACCGACGGGACAACCGACGGGCAACCGACGGGACAACGTGGGCTACCGCTTGACAAGGCCGGGGGGGGGAAACATTTGTGTTGGCGGACCCCTAGCGACAGCAGAGTGAATTCCTCTCGCTGGCCCACGCAGCTTCGCCTCGCCCGCACGCGCGGCACGAGCACGAACTCGAAACTCGATTTCCCGGTGGGGGGACTCCGTTACACTGCGATCTCACCCCCCAACCTCCGATACACACACATATATATATATGTATATATATGTATATATATATATATATACATATATGTGTGTATATATAAATAGATGTATGTAGATGTTTTCCTTTTATATAAAGAAGGCAGACGTATCGTTTTTTGTTCGGACTTTTGCGAGAAGGCCCTCTGCGAGTCGTGGTACGCGAATCTCTTGGGGGCGCATTTCTCCCGCCAGCTTCCGCCAGCGGAGGTGTCCTCGTTCTCCTC
>CAUYUJ010017049.1:12500-17500 GCA_963575745.1 Prorocentrum cordatum | reverse complement strand
AGGGAAATGATTGGGGCGGCAACGATGAGAAAGGACTCGGATCCAGAAAAATAGGCCGCGCTGGGGTGAGAACGCCATTCTAAATTGTGGGAGCAGAGCGCCGATCCGAACATGAGGCCCACACTGCAGCGGAAACACGAATTGGCAACTGAAGAAATTGATTGTAAGCAAGCATGAGAAACACTAACCCTTGACATCCTGTGTGCAACAAGCGCGGAGAGGGCTCAATATTTACCGGGCAGAGTCAGGGGAACTATAAGAGTAATACTCATAATGTGTCAGTGTAGAGGGGGGGAGAAATACTGAGGAATGACTAAGAAGGAGGAAGAGGAGAAAGGAGGAGGAGAAGGAATGAGGAGGGAGGGAGGAAAATGAGGATGATGATGAGAAAGAGGAGGGAGACGGAGGAAGGGAGGGATGAAGAGGAGGAGGAGGAGGAGGAGGAGGAGGAGGAGGAGGAGGAGGAAGAAGAGATTCAGGTCTTGCTGATGACGATGACGATTATGGTGACTATGCTGCCGACGACGATGATGATGATGATGGTGATGCTGATGATGGTAATGATGATGATAGTGATGATGATTGTGACGATGATGATGCTGTTGCATATGATGATGCTACTAAAAGGCTCTACTGATACTCGTAGTGGTGAGCGGGAGGTGGGAATGCTGATGATGATGGTGGTGGTGGTGATGCTGATGCTGCTGATGATGGTGCTTGTGGGTGATGGTCATGATGATGTTGAGGCTGCTGCTGCTGATGATGGTGGTGATGATGGTGATGATGGTGATGATGCTGCTGCTGATGATGATGATGACGGCAATGATGATGCTGATGTTGATGATCGCGACGGCTGTGGTGATTCTGCTGATGAGTATGATGCTGCTGCTGATGATGATGGTCATGGTGGTGCTGCTGATGATGATGCTGATGGTGATGGGCAGGAGCAGGGAAGAGGGGGAGCGGAGGAAGTGAGGAGCAAGGGGGGGTGGGATGAGGAAGAAAGGGGGGGAGCAGGTGAGAGCAGGGATGAGGAGGAAGAGGAGGGAGGACAAGAAGGAGGAGACATGGAAGAGGAACACGAGGAGGGGGGTGGCGGGGAAGACCCGGAGGCATGGATGCTGGATCTCACTGCGCCTCTGAGATTTGGTTGCCCTGAGCCTCGGCTCGGTGTCCCGTCGGCCGTCTCGAGCCCCAAATGGCTCTGCCGGTCCTCATGCAGCTGGCGGCCTCTATACTGGCAGGCCTCTGCGACATCCCTCGCGGTCTGCCCTAGCGCCCTCCTCCTCCTCCTCCTCCTCCTCCTCCCTCCCTTCTTCCTCGTGACACCCCCTTCCAGGACATCTTTTGGCACAAGTGATTGCATTTTGTCTGTCAGCTCTCTACTATTACTATTGGTTTCTTCTTTTCCTCTCTCTCTCATCCCATGCTTGCCGTCGCCCGGACGTCCATGTCCCGTGGATTTTTCGGTTTCGTGCGTTTCTTTTATGCTCGATGATCCTGGATACTCTCTTGGATGGTCCTCGCCGAGAACAAATGCACGCGTCCGAGCGATGCCAAGACCACTGTTTCCCTTTCCCTCCCCACTCTCTCGCTCTCTGCCTCGCATCCCGAGCAGGATGGCACCCCGGAGAGAGCGGCCGCACGCGACATCTGGGGGGCGTTCCCCGAAACTGCTGACACCGACCAGCAATCACACGCCCCCGCCCATTCCCAAAGGCGCACGCCAAGAAACACCATATGAGGCGTTCCAGAAAAAGCTCCTCGCCTTCGAGGGTCGAAGGGGTTGCCATGTCTTCCTCGGCGGAAGGCGGCGGAAGGGCGGCGGAGAAAGGCGCAGATGCAACGAAGCTGCCTCCGCCTGCGGAAGCACCCCGGGAGCTGGGAACTCGGCGACTACAAAACCATCCTTGCACGAGGCAGGAAGAGGGCGGAGAGAGGAGGGAAAAGGAGGAGGAGGAGGGAAAAGGAGGAGAAGGAGGAGGAGGAGGAGGAGGAGGAGGAGGAGGAGGAGGAGTCCTTTCCAGCCCTTTCCCGTCGCCACCTGAGTGGCTTTCGCCCCGCGCGCGCGCGGCACGCGCTCGGAGCGGTCGGCGCTCCCGCCGCGCCCCGCGGCGCGGCTCAGCGCCCCGCGTCCCTCCCCGCGTCGCGCGGGCCCCGCTCCCCGGCCGTTCCCCTGGGCGCGCCCGCTTCCTCCACAGGCTCCCCGGGGCGTGCGGTGCTGGGCGGGCGCCCCGCGGCCGCGGCCCCGCGCGCGGGCCCGCCCGCGCCGCCCGCGCGCAGGTCCGTCCACCACGATGGCGCCGCACCCGCGCCGCGCCGCGGGGCCCCGCTCGCCTCCCGCGGGCCCCGGGCTGGCGCGGGCCGGCGCGGGCTCTCGCGCTCCGCCGGGCCCGTGCAGCCGCTCGTCTGGTGTCAGGACCCCGGCGGCTCTCGTCCCGCCGCGCCGAGAGCCTCTCCGCCAACCACTCCTCGTGGCGGGTCTCGGCGCTTGCCGCACTGCGGCTGGCGGCGTTGGGCTTCACCTGCGCCGGCTCCTTCCTCGGCTGTCGTGCCTTCCCGCGCGCGGTGCTCGGAGGTCCAGCGCCGCGGGTGGTGGCGGCTGCTGGCTTCGGCGCGCCCCGCAGCCACGTGTCGGCGACGGCCCGCCGCGCGGCCCACATCGCCTTGCTCGTCCCTTCTGGGCTGGTCGCCCTCACTCCTGGCGGCCCCTGCCTCCTCTCGCATGCCCTGATGCCAGCGCCGATCCCGAGGAATTTAGAAGCGATGTTCGACGAATCGCGAAATTAATCCTGGCTGGTAGAATGGTGGGTTCCTTGCGGACCCCCGCAAACCTCGTGGGATCCACCGCCCCGTTGCAAGGTCAAAGGGGGGAAGCAGGACTCTGAGGAGCTGCGAGGAGCCCTGGGGCATCTCTGCTGGATCGCCCTCCGAGTGGACGCGCTTGGAGCTCGAGAGCGTGTGCCTCCGTGCAGCGATGGAGCTTGCATGGTGCCTGGCCTCCTCGGCGCTGGTGACCCGTGGCATTCAGATCCCAGGCCCAATCTGCTCGTCAGCCCTGCGTGTGGAGAGTCCCCGGGGTCAGGTCTGTGCGCTCTTCGGGGGCCGTGCCTCCGACGCTCTCTTCGGGCTGCGTGCCGCTCGGGGGCCGTCAGGGCCTTGTGTTGGACGCTGTGCCTGCAGTTGCACCTCCAGACAGCAGCCATGTTGACTACTGCCTTGCTGCAGTGATCGCCTCGGCCGTCTCGTCAAGTTGTGCCCCCATGCCTCGGGGGGATGCATGTCTAGAGACTGGTGCTGCCCGCATGTACTCCCCTCTCGACGTGTACTGCGAGGAGGGCTGATGATGGCCATCGTTGCTTCTCTCTCTGTGTCTCTGCCCTGCCTCTCATTCTGCTGACCCTGCATGCGTGGGCACCTCAGACGTTCGTCTTCAGGGCAGTGGGAAGAAAAAAGGAGGAAGGGGAGGAGGAGGACCAGTGTGAACTGAAGACTTATCAGCTATGTTGGAATTAGGCCTCCCTCCAAGATTCCTCTTCATAAGCTCCCATAGTGATTCACTTCCATTGGGGGAAGTGCCCCGTTGGAAAACAACCGCTTGAAAATCCTGAAGCGTGCCCAAACACCATGCTCGGGACTTTTCAACGCCACGAATCAACCTGACTGCTGCGTCTTGACGATCCCGAATCGTGCCAGAACGCCATTCCTGGGACTTCAGCATCGCGAAATTAGCATGGCGAAGAACCCAAACATACGCAGTTGTGAATACCGCAATTGTGAATACATTCTTCGGTGGCGCTTCCTATGGGGCCACGAACCGTGTGAGGGTGTGCCGAATTCTGTGATAGGGTACACAACACGAACGAAAACGATAGGTCTGAGTATGAAAGCTTGAGCGCGGGCGAGTCTAAGCGCGAGTGAGTCTGATTCTGAATGAGTATGCGTGCGATTGATTCTATTCGCATGACTGCGAGCATGGAGTCGCCTAGAATGCATACGACTGTGAATGGTTTGGGCCTGCCTGACTCTGAAAACTCGTGACACTGAGCGTAGCCTCCGCAAAGAATTTTCCTGGGAACCCCGACGGCAGCGCCCGCGAACCGCGCATGTCGGCACGCCCCACACGAGGATCGCGCCCGCTTCTTCCCCTTTTTCTCCTTCCTCTTTGCCCGCGCACTCCAAAGTTCAAGGCTGCGGGCGCCGCGCTACGCGCAGGTCGGACGTCGACGATGGACGACGACGACGAAGAAATCGGCCCTAGGGAAGCTGTCGGGACCACCAGTTCCCTGTGGGGCCACGAAACGTGTGAGGGGTGTGCCGATTTGGGTGTGCGGGACGCATGCGGGCAGCGGCGCTGGGGCCTTCGGTGCAGCTCCCCGTGGGGCCACGAAACGTGTGAGGGGTGTGCCGAATTGGGTGTTGCGGGACGCATGCGGCCAGCGGCACTGGGGCCTTCGGTGGCCGAATTGGGTATGCGGGACGCATGCGGCCGGCGGCACTGGGGCCTTTGGTGGAGCTCTCTATGGGGCCACGAAGCGTGTGAGGGGTGTGCCGAATTGGGTGTTGCGGGACGCATGCGGCCGGCGGCACTGGGGCCTTCGGTGGCCGAATTGGGTATGCGGGACGCATGCGGCCGGCGGCACTGGGGCCTTTGGTGGAGCTCTCTATGGGGCCACGAAACGTGTGATGGGTGTGCCGAATTGGGTGTGCGGGACGCATGCGGACGGCAGCACTGGGGCCTTCGGTGGAGCTCCCTATGGGGCGACGAACGTGTGAGGGATGTGTGCAGAAATGGGGTGTGCGGGTCGCATGGGCCGGCGGCACTGGGGACTTCGGTGTGGAGCTCCCTTGAAGGCCACGGGATCGTGTGAGGTGTGTGCCGAATTGGGTGTGCGGGACGCATGCGGCCAGCAGCACTGGGGCCTTCGGTGGAGCTCCCTATGGGGTCACGAAACGTGTGAGGGGTGTGCGGGTGTGCGGGACGCGTGCGGGCAGCGGAA
>CAUYUJ010017049.1:0-7500 GCA_963575745.1 Prorocentrum cordatum | reverse complement strand
TACTACTACTACTACTATGACTACTACTACTACTACCACTACTACTACTACTACCACTACTACTGCTGCTGCTGCTGCTGCTACTCCTCCTACTATTACTACCACTACTACTACCAGTACTACCACCAGTACTACTACTACTACTACTACTACTGCTACTACTACTACTACTACTACTGCTACTTCTACTGCTACTGCTACTGCTACTGCTACTACTATACTACTACTACTACTACTACTACTACTAATACTGCTACTACTGTTACTTCTACTACTACTGCTGCTGCTGCTGCTCCTCCTCCTCCTCCCTCCTCCTACTACTACTACTACTTATAATATTCATAACGCATCTACTGCAAACTTGACAAGACTACGATGACTACTGCTGCTGCTGCTGCTGCTACTGCTGCTGCTACTATTACTACTACTGCTACTACTACTCCTACTACTACTACTACTACATCTGCTACTACTACTACTACTACTACTACTACTACTGCTACTACTACTGTTACTACTACTACTACTACTACTACTACTACCATACTACTACTACTACTACTACTACTACTACTACTACTACTACTACTACTACTACTACTAATACTACTACTACTACATCAACTACTACAACAACAACAACTACCAATACTACTCCTACTACTCCTACTACTACTACTACTACTGCTACTGCTACTGCTACTGCTACTGCTACTGCTACTGCTACTACTACTACTACTACTACTACTACTCCTACTCCTACTCCTAATCCTACTCCTACTCCTACTACTACTACTACTACTACTACTGCTACTGCTACTACTACTACTACTACTACTACTACTACTACTACTACTACTACTACTACTACTGCTACGATTCACAAACATAACTGGAACGACAACCCGTCTCCAGGATTCGCTGTCTGCCCCTGGACACTTTTCCGTCGCTGGCGTTTGCGGCCGACCTTAAAGCTATGGCACGAGCTCCGTCCGCTTGTTGAGATCTTTGGCCGCGGCGGGCTTTTTTGCGCGACAATGTCGACGAGCATCGCGTGTCGCATGCCTGCTGGAAGCCAGATGTTGGCATTTAGACTGTCAAGCCCCAAAGACCAGGAGTACCTCTTGACGATGGGGGCGTGGACCCGCTCGGGTGCTCCCAGACCGAGTCGGAGGAAGAGGATGAGGAGCAGGAGGGGGAGGCAGAGGAGGCAGAGAGGGAGAGGATCGGCATTCTGTTATGTCAGTCGGTGTGTTGCCGTCCTTACAAGGCCACCGGAGATCTGCGGGGACCTCGTCACCCGCCGCCGCCTCCGAGGACGAGGCGGAGGAGGAGGAGGAGGGGGCATCGCACCGCTCGACTCTGTCCACAGCTCGAAGCTCAGAAGAGGAGGAGGAGGAGGAGGAGGAGGAGGAGGAGGAGGAGGAGGAGGAGAGGGAGGAGGGAGGAGGGAGGAGGAGGAGGAGGGAGGAGGGAGGAGGGAGGAGGGAGGAGGGAGGAGGGAGGAGGGAGGAGGGAGGAGGGAGGAGGGAGGAGGCGGAGGAGGAGGCGGAGGAGGGGCAGGGCCCGGGGGCCCGACAGCGGACCCGCACAGAGGCCGAGCCCGGGCAGACGCGCACAGCTCCATGGGCGTTGGGGCCGCCGTGCGCGAGCGGCGCTGCGAGGGCGGGCAGCAAGCGGAGAGCACGATTAAGTCGGGCGTGTCCCCCTACACCCTGCGAAATGCTTAAGAAATCATGGGTTAAGAAATTCATAGTCTCAGAACTTGAATTAAGACCCAACATTCCCAGTAAAATCTTAGGATTTACATTGAAACATTAAGAATAATCGAGACCCTGGTCGAAAACTTAAGTTTTCTTAAGCACCGCCTAAGGTGTACAGCTCGATTTTGGGGAAAAAATTTAAAAGTCCCCCCAGATACTGTAAAATGGGAAAACAATGTTGAACAAATGATGCCAAAGAAACGCCCCAATCATAATCTTTTTAGGGCTGTAGGGCTATAGGGCTACAGGGCTATATGGGCTCTTGGGCGCTATATTGGTTATAGGGCTATAAGGCTATAGATCGATAGGGATATAGGGCTATAAGGCTATAGGGCTACAGGGCACCGTGCACCCAGGCACCCGGCACCCGGCACCGGGCACCCACCCGGGCACCGGGCACCCGTCACCCGGGCACCCGGGCACTCGGGCATCCGGGCACCTGGGCCCGGCCACCGAATCGGCGGCGAACCCGGGCACCCAAGCACCCGGGCACCCGGGTCCGGCCACCGAATCGGCGGCGAACCCGGGCACCCAGGCACCCGGAAGTACACAGAAGCACACACGCACATGACCTCTGTGTTTGTCTCCCCCCCTTCCTGCTGGGGCTCTTCCCACGACGTCTAGGGGACTGAGTCGGCCCATCCGCTTCCGCTCGAGACTTGGGCGCTCGCTGACGGGAAGGGGGGATCAACGGGGGCGGGGCGGGGGGGGGGGGGGGGGGGGGGGCAGAAGCGCGCGCTCCTCATCCCAACGCCTTTGGGCCCGCGGTGGCAGTCCAGAGGCCGTTGGGGGCCCCTGGCTGGCCGCCTTCCTGCAGTCCTCGGCCTCCCCCCCCCCCCTCCCGTGCTTGCGGTGCCCCCCCCCGCTGTTGAGCAGGGAGCGGCTGTCCTGGCCTACCTGTAGGTCTGCCTGCCACGAAGTTGTCCTAGAACATACCTCTGTTCCAACAGCAAGGAGCACCGCTCTGACAACACAAAGCCAATCGGTTCAAACAAGACCCCGCCAGAGGTGTTCTAAGACCATCTCGTGCACGCCACCACAGGATCTCAGAGCATGATCTGGTGGGCTCGCAGGCAGGTCGGGACGCCTCGCCGCTGCTGGAGGCTACCGAGCGCCCAAGAGACAAGGCCCCCGATCCCTCTCCACAGACTCTCCACTTTCCAGGAGGAGGAGGAGGAGGAGGAGGAGGAGGAGGAGGAGGAGGAGGAGGAGGAGGAGGAGGAGGAGGAGGCGGAGGCGGAGGAGGCGGAGGCGGAGGAGGAGGAGGAGGAGGAGGAGGCGGAGGAGGAGGAGGAGGAGGAGGAGGATTTCGAGGAGGAGGATTTCGACAAGCAGGCGGCATATTCAGAGATTTCCTCCAAGAGCAACAAATAACATCAGCATGAGCTTTCGGATCTCCGCGCGGATTTCTTGGATATGCGCTGCCCCCCCCCTCCTTAGCGCGCGGAGCGTGCCAAGGGCGGCGACGGAGGCGCCGCCAGGGGGGGGCGCAGCGCCGATCAAACAAACCAGCGGAGCTCCGACAATTGATGCTTATTCAGTTTTTACCGAACAGCTTGTGCTGATAGGTTTCTAGTAGGGTCAAAAGAGAGCATCATGACACTCCAGGGGGGTCCGGGCGGAAGCCGGCAGACACCGGGAGAATCCGGCGGAGCTCATTCCGTGCGTGCAGGTACGCACGGGAGCCACCTCGGCGCCATCGGAGGTGCGTTCCGTGCGTGCAGGCACGCACGGGAGCCACCTCGGCGCCATCGGAGAGGCGTTCCGTGCGTGCAGGTACGCACGGGAACCACCTCGGCGCCATCGGAGAAGCGTTCCGTGCGCGCAAGTACGCACGGAGGCCACCTCGGCGCCATCGGAGGTGAGTTCCGTGGGTGCAGGTACGCACGGGAGCCACCTCGGCGCCATCGGAGGTGCGGCTGAGGCTGAGGCAGGCTGAGGCTGAGGCTGAGGCTGAGGCTGAGGCAGGCTGAGGCAGGCTGAGGCTGATGCAGGCTGAGGCCGCAGGAGTATGCGGGAGCGCAGCAGGCTGAGGCTGAGGCAGGCTGAGGCTGAGGCTGAGGCTGATGCAGGCTGAGGCTGAGGCAGGCTGAGGCTGAGGCCGAGGCTGAAGGCAGACTGCGGCTGAGGCTGAAGCAGGCTGAGGCTGAGGCTGAGGCTGAGGCAGGCTGAGGCTGAGGCTGAGGCAGGCTGATGCTGAGGCAGGCTGAGGCTGAGGCTGAGGTTGATGCAGGCTGAGGCTGAGGCAGGCTGAGGCTGAGGCCGAGGCTGAAGGCAGATTGAGGCTGAGGCTGAAGCAGGCTGAGGCTGAGGCAGAGGCAGGCTGAGGCTGAGGCTGAAGCAGGCTGATGCTGAGGCAGGCTGAGGCTGAGGCTGAGGCTGAGGCTGATGCAGGCTGAGGCTGAGGCAGGCTGAGGCTGAGGCCGAGGCCGAAGGCAGACTGAGGCTGAGGCTGAAGCAGGCTGCGGCTGAGGCTGAGGCAGGCTGAGGCTGAGGCTGAGGCTGAGGCAGGCTGAGGCTGAGGCAGGCTGAGGCTGAGGCTGAGGCAGGCGGAGGAGAGGCCGAGGGAAGGCAGGCTGCCCGGGCTTGAGGCAGGCGAGGCGGTAGATGCAGGCAGGTGAGGCTGAGGCTGAGGAGGCTGATGCTGAGACAGGCTGATTGGCAGGCTGTAGCAGGGCTGAGGATGAGGCAGGCTGAGGCTGAGGCTGAGGCAGGCTGAGGCTGAGGCAGGCTGAGGCTGAGGCTGAGGCTGAGGCAGGCTGAGGCTGAGGCAGGCTGAGGCTGAGGCCGAGGCTGAAGGCAGACTGAGGCTGAGGCTGAAGCAGGCTGAGGCGGAGGCTGAGGCAGGCTGAGGCTGAGGCTGAGGCAGGCTGATGCTGAGGCAGGCTGAGGCTGAGGCTGAGGCTGATGCAGGCTGAGGCTGAGGCAGGCTGAGGCTGAGGCCGAGGCTGAAGGCAGACTGAGGCTGAGGCTGTAGCAGGCTGAGGCTGAGGCTGAGGCAGGCTGAGGCTGAGGCTGAGGCAGGCTGATGCTGAGGCAGGCTGAGGCTGAGGCTGAGGCTGATGCAGGCTGAGGCTGAGGCAGGCTGAGGCTGAGGCCAAGGCTGAAGGCAGACTGAGGCTTTGGCTGAAGCAGGCTGAGGCTGAGGCTGAGGTTGAGGCTGAGGCTGAGGCATGCTGATGCTGAGGCAGGCTGAGGCTGAGGCTGAGGCTGATGCAGGCTGAGGCTGAGGCAGGCTGAGGCTGAGGCCGAGGCTGAAGGCAGACTGATGCTGAGGCTGAAGCAGGCTGAGGCTGAGGCTGAGGCAGGCTGAGGCTGAGGCCATCTGGATCTGAAGGGGAATGCTTCCAGATATGCTCCTACACATCGCTGTTAGGTTGCTTTGCCGGGATAATTTGCCTTTCGAGGAGATAAGATCGCTAAATCAGCCTCCTGCTGGTCGGAAGGCATGGAAGGTGGATCGACGACGCGCCAGAGTGACCCTGGGCAAGAGTGACCTCTGGTGCGCGGCTTGCTGGGGGGCCGCCAGGGGAACCAACACACAAGCGGACACAACGCTACGACGGTGGGGGCATTGGACAAAAAAACCTTCGATAAGGAATCCAGGGTCTGGAAGCCAATGGAACTCCAATCGTGGAGTGGCCGTGGATATCACTGCCGACCTCATCAGATCAGGAATCCTCCAGGGTTCGAAGCCCCCTGGGCACATTCCTCAACGAACGCCCCCACCGCAGTTACCGCATCGCGTCCGGCGGCCCGGGGCCCCACTGGGCCCGCACCAGCAGTGACTCTGGCAGAGGGCAACGCCCTTACAAGTGCAGTCGACCAGTGAGCCGAAGGCCCGGCCCGCTGCCCCCCCGGCCGCTTTTCCGCCGGCCTCGCCCATCGAGCGAGCGCGCGGGCGCGCCGACGAGTGGGGGGGGGGCCCCGACTGTGCTGCGGCTCCGCGGCCGCTCGCGGGGGTGCGCGTCCGCGCCTGTGCCGGGAGGGAGGGCGGGGGGTCCAGAAGGGAGAGCGGCGACGCTGACGGTGCGAGTCGTCTGCACGGGGGGCGGATGGGTCGAGGGGTCCAGGGGGGGCACAAGTGCATCGACAGAGGTGCCAGGAGCTCCTTCCCAGATCGGGTGTTTCCCCTCCATGTGCAATCTACTCTCGCATGTTCAATGAGCTCGTTTGTCCGACCGTACTGGGCCTCTAAAGCCGCCCGTCTTGATCTCCCGCAGCGAGAGGAAGTGGAGCATCGTTTCACCGATCCCTACCCCCGCTGGCGTGGCCTGCGCCGCACGGGCCGATGTTCGGCTCCCGTCGGGCTTCGAGGCGCCTCGCCCCAACTGGGGTGGTGGCATGGTGGGGCCGAGATGCCCTGGCCCCGTGGGGATGGGGATGGGTCGAACGATGCACTGGCCATCGCTCGGACGTCCATTCCTCGTGCTTTTTTCGGTCTCGTGCGTGGCTTTTTCGGCAAATGGTCAAGGAGATGCTCCTCGATGGTCCTCGCCGAGGAAAAAACGCACACGTCCGAGCGATGCCAGGCTGCACCGAGGAGTGGGGGCGGGCCTCCTGGCGGCCGCCTCAAGCCTCGCAGGGGCGCAGCTCCACCTCGGTGAGGCAGATCCAGTACCGCCGGCCGACGGCCGCCTCCCGGCAGGACTCCACGGCGCCGTGCAGCGAGTATCGCCTGCCCTCCGTGCAGCCGTTCCACCGGATCACGTCCTCTCGGCGGCGACGGCGACGGCGACGGCGACGGCGACGGCGACGGCGACGACCCAAATCTCGAACTATATGAATCTTCAGATCGCAGCTTTATTATTATTATTAGTATGTTTAAAAAATTGTTTGACATTATTATTATTATTAGTATTATTATTATTTTTATTACAGCTATTCTATTATACTATATTATACTATAATATATGATATTATAATAAGTTATAAGGTATTGTATTCTATTTTACTGTATTATATTATAGTATAATATATTTTTATATGGTATTGTCTTATATTGTACGATATTGTATTCTATTGTAGTATATTACGTTATATTATATTATATTACATTATACCATGATATTATATTATTGTTTCATATATTCTATCATATTATATTATTATATATTATATTATATCATATTAAATAATCTTGTATTGTATTGTATTGTATTGCACTATATTATGTTATATTATTTTATATTATGATATATTATACTATGACATATTATAATATATTATACTCTATTATAGTTTTTATATGATATCACATTTTATTATAATGTAGTATATTATAGTCTATTATATTAAATTATATTATATGATATTACATTACATTACATTCCATTACATTATATTATATGTTAGTACATACTTATATTATACTGAAGATTCTATTAAAAATAATACTAATTATTATTAGTATTATTATTATTATCATTATTATTATTAGTTTTTATGACGTGCTTTTTTGGGGGGGGGTAACTTGAAGCCCAGGGGGCCGCTTTCGGGCCCGGGGGGCCGCTTTCGGGTCCCGGGGCCGTCCGAGATGGCTGCGCCACCGTGCGCCCGGGCACCAGATGAACGACGGGAGCATCGGGAGCGGCCAAGAGGGGGGTGTCCAAGAGGGGGGGGTGCAAATCATGACCGGCGGCATGTGCGCGGCCCAGCGGGGGGGCCAGGGACGTAATGAAATAAGAAAAGGCGCCATGAAATCTGGGGAAATATCATGACCCCCACCATGATATCC
>CAUYUJ010017048.1:890078-921185 GCA_963575745.1 Prorocentrum cordatum | reverse complement strand
CGTCATCACTATCATTATTCTTATTATTAATATTATCACCATCCACTCACCCTCTCACTGAAATTCATTCATCACTCAGTCACTCATGATCATGTCATGATCCGGTCATGACCACTGGTCATCATCATCATCATCATCATCAACAACAACAACACCATCGCACCCCACCATCGTCACCATTGTCACCATCCCAGTGTGATCATCGACCAAGCGGGAGCCTCGTCTGTGTGTGTGATTTGCGAGGAAGTCTAAGAAGGGAGCCCCCTCCCTATGAGGCCCGCTGCTCATGTTACTAATCCGAGTGGGGCATCGGGATCCTGTAATTGTCGTCATTTTGCCCTCTTTAAGGTTGAGTATGGAGGAAGTTTCAGGCGGGAGCCTCGTCTGTGAGTGACTTGCGAGGAAGTCTCAGGCGGGCGCCCCCTCCCTACGGGTCCCGCAGCCCATTTGATGAGTCCGAGCGGGTCATCGGGATCCTGTGATTGTCGTCATTTTTGGCCTCTGCAAGCTTGAGTGTGGAGGAAGTCTCACGCGGGAGCCTCGCCTGTGAGTGAATTCGGGGGACGTCTCAGGTGGACCCCCCCGCCCTATGGGGCCCGCGGCTCATGTTATGAATGCGAACGGGTCATCATAATCATCTGCCAGGCACATTATCTGAGCACTCCAAATGGCCATCTCGTGAGGATGTCTCGAGCGGGGGCCTCGCGTGTGAGTTAACTGCGGGCAAGTCTCAGGCGGGAGCCGCCCCCCCAGGGGCCCGCACTTCACGTTCGAATCCGAGCGGGTCATCAGAATCATTTACCAGGTGTAGCATTTGAGCACCCCAAGGGGGCAACTCGTCAGGATGTCTCGGGTGGAGGCCTCGTTTGTGAGTGAACTGCGGTGAAGTCTCAGGTGGAGACCTCCTCCCTATGAAGGCGTGCGCTTTCTGTTTGAATCCGAGCGGAATCATTTACTATGCGTAGCACGTGAGCATCCCAAGGAGGCACATCGTGAGGATGTCTCGATCAGGGGCTTAGTTTGTGGGGTGAACTGCGAGGAAGTCTCAGGCTGGAGCTCCCTCCCTATGAGGCCCGCATTTCATGTTGGTAATCCGCGCTGGTTATCGGGAACATCTACCTGCCATCGGAGAACGCGCCCCTTCTGGCCGTGGCGGCGAGGGTGCCAAGGAAAGTCGATATGTGTGCCCCGACCAGAAGGAAGGAGCGATGCATGAGGAGAACAAGCGGTGATGATGATGATGATGATGATGATGATGATGATGATGATGATGATGATGATGATGATGATGATGATGATGATGATGATGATGATGATGATGATGCTGATGATGATGATGATGCTGAGGATGATGCTGATGATGATGATGATTGGTGATGACGACGATGATGACGATGTGATGTGCGATGATGATGACGATGATGATGGGGGAGGATGATGCCGATGATGACGAATGTGATGCTGATGATGATGCTGATGATGATGCGGATGCTGATGCTGATGCTGATGATGATGATGATGATGAATGCTGATGATGATGATATGATGATGATGATGATGATGATGATGATGCTGATGCTGATGATAATGATATGATGATGATGATGATGATGATGATGATGATGATGATGATGATGATGATGATGATGTTGATGATGATTGATGATGATATGATGATGATGATGATGATGATGATGAATGCTGCTGCTGCTGAGATGATGAGGATGATGAATTATGATGATGCTGATGATGAGGAGGAGGATGAGGAGGAGGAGGAGGAGGAGGGGATGATAGAGGAGGAGGACTAGGAAAAGGACGAAGAGAAGGAGGAGAAAACATGGAACGAGGAGGGCGAGAAGGAGGGGACGGAGGAGGAGGAGAAGGAGGAGGAGGAGGAGGAGGAGGAGGAGGAGGAGGAGGAGGAGGAGGAACAGGACGGGACGTGAAAACGACCACAGCCATTGCTTTTCTTTTGTAGCCGCCTTCCAGCCAGCAGAAACAGAGCAGTGGTCGGGGTCATTTTCGTTGAGCCTGGCACCAGGGAAATGACCACAGCCACTGCCACGTTTTCGGCCGGCCGGAAGGCGGCGCAAACAAGCAGCAGTGGCTGTGGTCATTTTCCCGTCCCGCAGAACGGGGGGCAGCCAAGTGTCCCACATGCTGTTTCACCCTCGGCAAGTGGGGGTCGGCGAATTCAGTTTCAGACCCCGTTTGAGCCAGCACGGATCTTGAGCACCCCTCCTTCTCTGCAGCGTCGTTCTCCTGTCTTCCTCGGTCCTGGAGCCTTCTTGGGGCCTTTTTCGGGGCCTGTTGAGGGCCTTCGGGGCCCTCTGAGGGCTTTCGGAAGTTTCGGGCTCGCCTTGTGCGCGATTGTTCTATCGAGCTCTCCTGAGAGGCTCGGTAGACGCATCCTGGCGACGTCTTGGCAGGCCTCGGGGTCGTGCTGTGGCGCCACTCTTTGGGGCAGTCCCGGGCCATTCCGGGGGGGGGTTCTGGAGCTCTGGAGCCTTTCTGGGCCCGTCTTGGCGGCTTCGGATGCTTTCTGAAGGCTTCAAAGGGGATCTTCGAATCAGAAAAAATTATCCTGGCGAAGGACCCAACCATATGCAATTGTGAATACCGCAATAGTGAATATCTTCTTCGGTGGCGCTCCCTATGGGGCCACGAAACGTGTGAGGGGTGTGCCGAAATGGGTGCGCGGGACGCGTGCGGGCACACCCACTGGGACCTTCGGTGGAGCTCCCTATGGGGCCACGAAGCGTGTGAGGGGTGTGCTGAACTGGGTGTGCGGGACGCATGCGGGCACACCCACTGGGACCTTCGGTGGAGCCCCCCCCCTACGGGGCCACGAAACGTGCGAGGGGTGTGCCGAAATGGGTGTGCGGGACGCATGCGGGCACACCCACTGGGGCCTTCGGTGGAGCTCCCTATGGGACCACGAAACGTGTGAGGGGTCACGAAACGCGTAAGGGGTGTGCCGAAATGGGTGTGCGGGACGCATGCGGGCACACCCACGTGGGGCCTGTCGGGTGGAGGGGCTCGGGCCTATGGGGCCACGAAACGTGTGAAGAGCATGCCGAAATGGGTGTGCGGGACGCATGCGGGCACACCCACTGGGACCTTCGGCGAAGCTCCCTATGGGGCCACGAAACGCGTAAGGGGTGTACCGAAATGGGTGTGCGGGACGCATGCGGGCGGCAGCACTGGGGCCTTCGGTGGAGCTCCCTATGGGGCCATGAAGCGTGTGAGGGGTGTGCCGAAATGAATGTGCGGGACGCATGCGGGCACACCCACCGGGACCTTCGGTGGAGCTCCCTTTGGGGCCACGAAACGTGTGAGGGGTGTACCGAATTGGGTGTGCGTGACGCACGCGGGCGGCAGCACTGGGGCGTTCGGCGGAGCTCCCTATGGGGCCACGAAACGTGAGAGGGGTGTGCCGAATTGGGTGTGCGTGACGCATGCGGGCGGCAGCACTGGGGCCTTCGGCGGAGCTCCTATGGGGCCACGAACGTGTGAGGGGTGTGCCGAATTGGGTGTGGGTGACGCATGCGGGCGGCAGCACTGGGGCCTTCGGCGGAGCTCCTACGGGGCCACGAGACGTGTGAGGGGTGTGCCGAGTGGGTTGGGCTGACGCGGAGGGGGAGGAGGGAGGAGGGGGCAGAGGAGGAGAGGAGAAGAGGGGAGAACGCGGGGACGTCTCTTCAAAACGAGGACCCAACACCACAGGATGGTTGGGAACAATATAAACATAAACTTTTGGCGCTCCGCGCGAATTTCTTGGATCCGCGCCTGGGCCCCCCGGCGGCGCCTCCGGCGCCGCCCCTGGCGCGCTCCGCGCCCCAGGGAGGGGTGTGCCGAATTGGGTGCGCGTGCCGCACCGGGCGGCAGCCTGGGGCCTTCGGCGCTCCGTATGGGGCCACTAAACGTGTGAGGGTTGTGCCGAAATGAATGTGCGTGACGCATGCGGGCGGCAGCACTTGGGCCTTCGGTAGAGTTCCCTATGGGCCCACGGAGCTGTTGTGGAGGGGTGGGAGCCGGGACGCATGCGGGCGGCAGCACGGGGGCCTTCGGTGGGGCTCCCTATGGGGCCACGAAACGTGTGAGGGGTGTGCCGAATTGGGTGTGCGTGACGCATGCGGGCGGCAGCACTGGGGCCTTCGGCGGAGCTCCCTATGGGGCCACGAAACGTGTGAGGGGTGTGCCGAATTGGGTGTGCGTGACGCATGCGGGCGGCAGCACTGGGGCCTTCGGCGGGGTTCCCTATGGGGCCACGAAACGTGTGAGGGGGGTGCCGAATTGGGCGTGCGGGACGCATGCGGGCGGCAGCACTGGGGCCTTCGCGGAGGTGTGGGTGACGCATGCGGGCGGCAGCACTGGGGCCTTTGGAGCTCGTATGGGGCCACGAAACGTGTGAGGGTGTTGGGTGTGGGTGACGCATGCGGGCGGCACACTGTGCCTTCGGCGAGCTGGTCCACGAAACGTGTGAGGGTTGCCGATTGGGTGTGGGTGACGCATGCGGGCGGCAGCACTGGGGCCTTCGGCGGAGCTCCCTATGGGGCCACGAAACGTGTGAGGGGTGTGCCGAATTGGGTGTGGGTGACGCATGCGGGCGGCAGCACTGGGGCCTTCGGCGGAGCTCCTATGGGGCCACGAAACGTGTGAGGGGTGTGCCGAATTGGGTGTGGGTGACGCATGCGGGCGGCAGCACTGGGGCCTTCGGCGGAGCTCCTATGGGGCCACGAAACGTGTGAGGGGTGTGCCGAATTGGGTGTGGGTGACGCATGCGGGCGGCAGCACTGGGGCCTTCGGCGGAGCTCCTATGGGGCCACGAAACGTGTGAGGGGTGTGCCGAATTGGGTGTGGGTGACGCATGCGGGCGGCAGCACTGGGGCCTTCGGCGGAGCTCCCTATGGGGCCACGAAACGTGTGAGGGGTGTGCCGAATTGGGTGTGGTGTGACGCATGCGGGCGGCAGCACTGGGGCCTTCGGTGGAGCTCCCTATGGGGCCACGAAGCGTGTGAGGGGTGTGCCGAATGGGGTGTGGACGCATGCGGGCGGCAGCACTGGGGCCTTCGGCGGAGCTCCTATGGGGCCACGAAACGTGTGAGGGGTGTGCCGAATTGGGTGGGTGACGCATGCGGGCGGCAGCACTGGGGCCTTCGGCGGAGCTCCTATGGGGCCACGAAACGTGTGAGGGGTGTGCCGAATTGGGTGTGCGTGACGCATGCGGGCGGCAGCACTGGGGCCTTCGGCGGAGCTCCTTATGGGGCCACGAAACGTGTGAGGGGTGTGCCGAATTGGGTGTGGGTGACGCATGCGGGCGGCAGCACTGGGGCCTTCGGCGGAGCTCCCTACGGGGCCACGAAACGTGTGAGGGGTGTGCCGAAGTGGGTGTGGCTGACGCGGAGGGGGAGGAGGGAGGAGGGGGCAGAGGAGGAGAGGAGAAGAGGGGAGAACGCGGGGACCGTCTCTTCAAAACGAGGACCCAACACCACAGGATGGTTGGGAACAATATAAACATAAACTTTTGGCGCTCCGCGCGAATTTCTTGGATCCGCGCCTGGGCCCCCCGGCGGCGCCTCCGGCGCCGCCCCTGGCGCGCTCCGCGCCCCAGGGAGGGGGGTCCAGCCCGCGGAGCGCCAAAAGTTTTTTTGTTTGTTGATGTTTTTTTCCCCCTCCTAGATCTGAAGTCGAAAAGTATCGGACGCAACGCTTTGTAGTAGTTCTCGGCCTCCTCGGGCCTCCCTGGCCTCTTTCTCGGCGTCTGTTTGGGGACACCTGGGGGCCTCTCGAGGCTTCTCGGAGACGTCCTGGAGCCTCCGTGGTCTTGGGCCATCTTGGGCTGGTCTGCGGCCATATTGCAGCCGTTTTGGGGCCGTCTCTGGCCGTTGTGAAGGTGTCTGGGTGCCAGAGCGGACGCTGTTGAGCAAACGTAAACTGGTGAGGAGGGGATTCTTGCTCGTCGGCCCTTCGTGCCTGCGGCTGAGGCTGACCAGTGCGTCAGCCGAACTCTTTCGCAAGCTGTCGTGTTGAATCATCGCCGCGAGCCTGCTGGTCTGCGAGCCAGGTGTTTCGCGCTGCCGTGGTATGTTCTGCCCCGACGGGCCGCTGGTCTGGAGCTCCTCCACAGGCCCGCGTCTTGGTACCTTTATACGCCGCTGTTCAGTCGTCGTCGTCGTCGTCGTCGTCGTCGTCGTCGTCGTCGTCGTCGTCGTCGTCGTCGTCGTCTTCGTCGTCGTCGTCGTCGGCCTCGGCCTCGTCCTCGTCCTCGTCCTCGTCCTCGTCCTCAGCCTCCTCTACCTCGGCCACCTCCTTCTCCTCTGCACTCCTTTCCTGCGCTCGGCAAGCCATCGCCGCAGGCACCGACCGCACGCTTGTCGCCGCCTCCATTCCACGACCTCCGACGCACGGATGCCTACCACGACGTGGCCCCCCCTTATGGACCCATGGGCCTATCTCGTAGAAGGAAAAGCGGCGTAAACAATCTTTGGACGGTCCACGCGGATTTCTTAGATCTGCGCTGGACCCCCCTCCCTCCCTCCCTGGCGTGCAAAGCGCGTCAGGGGCGGCGCAGAAGGCGCCATCGGGGCGGCCCAGCGCAGATCCAAGCATCCCGCGCGGGCCGTCCACAGTGTTTTGGCAGTTTTCCTTCATCCTTCTCGACCCCGTTCTGAGAGGCTGGGCTTTCATATCTTGGGCCCGTCTTCTGGCGGTCCCTGGTCGGGAACCGGAGCACATGCACTACCAGCGCCGGGCGGTTTTTCACTCCCAGGACCTTCTTGAGGGTCGGGGACGACGTTGGGGTGGTGTGGTGTATACTTTTTTTCTTTGTTTTCCTGGGGAAACAGCGAAACATGTATACACCAGGACCCCGTATACACCAGGATCCGCTTTCTCGTGAGAGGTTCTGTGCAGGGCTGGAAAAAGCGTTGGTGTATAGAGTTCGGTTCCCTATCTGGGGGTCCGAGTCGGGCATCTGGGGACCCAAACAAAAATAAGAGCCTGGCCGCCTCGATCCCATTGCGACGCGCGGAGGTCTGGGTCCCATGACCGCCCGCCCCTCTGAAGCGTTGCGCTGATCACCGCCTGGCGCCCGCGCTCCGGCAATGGCGCTGCCGGCGACGCCCTCGCGAACTCGCACCAGGTGCGCCGCGGGAACTCTCGAAGAAGACAACGGCATGCGCATAAACTCGGAGTTCCACGTGGATGTCATGGATCTGCGCCGGGCTGGCGCCTCCAGCGCCGCCCCTGGCGCGCTTCGCGTGCCAGGGCGGAGGGAGAAGCGGGGATCCAGGAGATCCGCACGGACCTCCCGCAGTTTATGTTGATGTCGTTCTCTGTTCCTCTCTATTCGCAGGATTTGAGCCTTCGGGGGGAGCGGAACGTCGGAGCTGAGGGGGGTGAGTGCGGGCGAGGGTCCTGCAAGCGCCGATGGACAGTCTGAGGACGAAGTTCGAGGGCGAAGAGGGAGGAGGACGGAGGAACGCGTGGAGTTCCTCTGGAGCCTGCCCGTGGGGTCGGCAGAGGAGTGGGAAGAGGGTCAGGAGAGAAGCACAGGCACGGACACAACCGTGCGTTCATTTCCAGCCAGGTTTCGAGATCTCAGACAACGGATGGAACTAGGAACACCCCCAAACATGTAGTAAATGCATGGGGAATCCTGGGATCAGTGTCTACTCATTTCTTTTGTGCCTCCTTGGGCTCCTCTGGAGGAGGTTGATGGCTGAGGGAACAAACGATGATACAAACATCAAGCTCGGAGGTCCGCGGGGGTTCCTCGGCGCGGCGCTGGACTTGGCGCGCGGAGCGCGCCAGGAAGGCCAAGCACCCGTGCGGGGCACAGGAGAGAGTGGGAAGCGCGGTTGCCGCAAAAATCGGCCTGGGAGCAGGGAGAGCAGGTGCAGGTGCCTTGGGCTACTGGGCCATTGGGGCCCTGGAAGAACTCCCTCGCTTCCAGCGACAGGGGGGAGAGCCCCCCCCCCCCCTGGTGCCGCCGACTCCGCCGCCGCGGCTCCACACCCCGTGCTGGGCCCCACCCCACCTTTGGAGGGCGACCGAGGCACCGCCTGCGGCTTCACCCAACAGGCCGAGGAGGGGCCCAGACAGGGCGGGCGCACCCGAGGGAGGAGGTGCATTGGAGGAGGAGATGGCAGACGAGCAGGAGGATGAGCAGGGGGAAGAGGAAGAGGAAGACGAGGGGGATGAGGAAGGATGGAGGACGACGGCAGCTGGCTGGAGCTGGAGTGGAAGGGGCGGGAGGAGCAGGAGGACCAGGGGAGGGAGGCGGAGGTGGGGAGATGAGGGGACCGACAGCGAGGAACAAAGGCTCGGGTCCAGAAGCGTGGCCCGCGCTGGGGCGGGAGCGCAATTCTGCAAGATGGGAGCAACGTGCCGACCCGAACACGGGGCCCACGCTGCAGCGGAGACACCAGTTGAAACACGGAGACGCAATGGGAGTGCAAGCATCCATAAGATGATCTCTGCTCGAAATCCGATGTACCAGAACCATACGCGGAGAAGGCCGACCATCTACGGGACAGGGTTAGTCGAGGAGAGTAGTAGTCATGATGTGTACATGTAGAGACAAAACGGGGATGATGATGATGATGATGATGATGATGATGATGATGATGATGATGATGATGATGATGATGATGATGATGATGATGATGATGATGATGCTGATGATGATGATGATGATGATGATGATGATGATGATGATGATGATGATGATGATGATGATGATGATGATGATGATGATGATGATGATGATGATGATGATGATGATGATGATGATGATGATGATGATGATGATGATGATGATGATACTGCTGCTGCTGCTGCTGCTGCGGCTGATGATTATGATCATGAAGATGATGATGCTGAGGAGGAGGAGGAGGAGGAGGAGGAGGAGGAGGAGGAGGACTGAGAGGAGCGAGCCCCACCGCGGACGGGCCTAACATCGTGGATGGACTGGTACACGCCAGTCGTTGAAAGTAGGTGTTTTGGATTTCCAGATCCCTATTTATTTCAAGTGCCTTCCTACCTCAAGAACCGATATGCTTTTGCTGTGTTCTGTTATTCCCTTGGAGGGTCCGAGCCCAATCCACTTCATCCGCCTTCCTACTTCATGTGTTTGCCGTTTTTTTTGAACAACAGTGAACTTATTTATTTTTCTTCTTCTGTCCTCCTCTGCTCTAGGCCTCCTAGATGTGGTCGGAGTAGATGGGGTCGGAGGATCGCGCCGCGTCGCCGGTGCATCGACGATGGGTCTCGATGTGGAGCCCGATTTTCCCCACGCCGGCACCGCGGATGCGTCGCCGACGTCGCCGATGCGTCGCCGATGCATCGCCGATACATCGGCGATGCATTGACGAGGCGGCGCGATCCTTCGACCCCGTCCACTCGGACCCCATCTAGGAGGCCTCTACTTTCGCGCATCCCCCTCGCGTGCGGCCACGGTCGCGAGGGCTGCTCGCGCGGACGTCTCGGATCGGCTCTCTGCACGAGCTGACGACTAACTCGGGGGAGGAATAATGTTTTACTAGCACTACCCTTCCCTCGTTTTCGCCTTTCTAGGTCTCCTGGGAGGCCCTCGTCGCCACCGCTGGATTCGCTTCGAAATCCTGGTCAGAACGCACCCCGGGAGAGGTCTGGGAAGTAGCGGTATCGGTATCTTCTGGTTTCCCCACTAACATCATTTTGATATGTCCCTCAGATTTCTCGGGGTGGAAATCGAAATTCTGACGGGGGGCTATGGGTGCGTGTTGTTGGACCCCCCTCGGGGTCCGACAACTCGCACCCATGATTACCTAAAGCGCGTTCATCGCCTGGACCTTCCCCATTCCTCCTCCCTATAGGTTTGAATGTGCGGTGTTCGTTGATCATCTGTCTCGGATCGGATTTCTCAGATCGGATCGGATTTCTCGGATTTTCTCGCGATATGAAAGCCCAGCTCCCTGGAACGGGGTCGAGAGTGGAGGTGGAAGACTGCATAAACATTGGTTGTCCGCGCGGGATTCTTGGATCTGCGCTGGACCCCCTCGGCGGCGCCTCTAGCGCCGCCCCTGACGCGCTCCGCGCGCCGGGGAGGGGGGTCCAGGGCAGATCCAAGAGATCCGTGCGGACCGCCGAAATTTGATGTGTCTGTAGTTTGCTCTTCTCATCCCAGCGCCGTGCCCTCGTCCTTGTTCTCCTCATCCCTCCCCCCGCCTGAGCATGATGGGCCTGTTTTCCACCACCACCATAAGCTGGAGGGGGAGGTAGTCCTCCTCCTCCTCCTCCACCTCCTCCTCCTCCTCCTCCTCCTCCTCGTCCTCCTCCTTCCCCCCTCCAAACAATGGTGGTGGTGGTGGTGGTGGCAGAGCATGCTGAGGGGGAGGAGCATAACCGCCTCGCGACGTTGCTGGCGTTCCGGAAGGCTGTTTGCCCGCCCCCTCCGCGTCTCGCCCAGGATGTGTTGCCGCGTGGTTTGCGGTGTCTCACGTGGGATGATCGGGTATAGCCAGGACCCCAGGTAAGGGGACCCGGTTAGCAATAGGGCCTTGGAGCCCCTAAATGGGCTTGACTCACTAAACCAGGTCTGCTGTAGCTCGTGTTTTTTTCGGGTGACGGCAGTTCTGGTTAGTGGAGCGGGGCGGGGGGGGCGTCCTCCAGTACACATCACTAAACCAGGTCCCACTAAACCCATCTCTGCCAACGCCCGAGAGGAGTGGGGTCGAATTAAGTCGGGCATGTCCCTCTACAGGAGGAGTCTGCAGATGGAAGCTTTATATTCAGGTGACGATTTTGCGTGCTATTGTGACTATCCTTGCTCATTTGCTGGGTCATTTTGAATTTTCGATTTTTCTTCCCAAATCCTCTTGTAGGAGGACATGCCCGACCTAAGGGTCGAGGAAAGGAGGTGTCCTTCGGAGATGTAAACGGAGGAGCGACTGCTCGCTTACTTTTTTCTTGTCTCCGCCATGCATCATCCGTCCGTTACCGCCCTGGTCGGAACCACTTGGCTCAGGCAATCTGTGGCCAAAGCCTCGAAATTACGGCAGTGCCTCCTACGGCGCAGGCGCAATAGCACTTTCGAGATGGCCTCGTTGGCGTCCGTCTGTTCGTATGAGGAGGCGTCGGAATCGGAGCAGGCTCACATGAAGAAGTGCCGGCATATTGAAATCAAGGGGCTGATCGTCGTGAATCCGGTGGTCTTCCTCACCTCCTGCATTTTCCTGTGGGGCTTCGTGATCGCCTGCTGCGTCGAACCAGACTACATGAAGTACGCCATGGACGAAGTCGCCTGGGGATGGATTCCAGAGGTGTGGACATGGATTTACATTATCTCTCAGGACATCTGGGTTGTTGTCCTCCTCTGGGCGATGTACGCGCACGGCAGCCTGAAGCTGGGAAAGGACGAGGACGAGCCAGAGTTTAGCACTGCCACTTGGTTCTCGATGCTGTTCTGCTGCGGTGTCGCAACAGGCCTGTTCTACTACGCGGTGGCGGAGCCAATGTGGCACTACAAAGGTTGGGGATCGCCGCGGTTCATCTCTGGGGAAAAGGGCTACGGTACTCTGGACGAGGACGCGACGCATGCGCTGATGGTGAGTGTCTTCCACTGGGGCTTGCACGGCTGGATCCCCTACGTGGTGATGGGTGCCGTGCTGGCCATCATGACTTACCGGCGTGGATACCCGATGACCGTGCGTTATGCGTTCGTGCCTCTCATCGGTGACCACGTTTACGGCTGGATGGGTGACTGCGTAGATGCCCTCTCTATCGTAACTTCTATCGCGGGTGTCTGCACCTCCCTCGGCCTGGGGGCCATGTCGATCAACGCTGGGCTTCAGCGACTCAGCTGGGGGTCATTCCGTGGCGTGAACTACGCCATTCCAGACGAATCCAGATATGCCCGTCCTGGGTGCAACGGCCAAGGATTCGCCTGCAAGGATGGAGAGGAGTCTTTTGGCGTCCAGCGAAACACGGAGACCCAGATCTTGGCCATACTCATCATCACCAGCCTGTCCACCGTGTCGGTGGTGCTGGGCATCGGCCGTGGCATCAAGTTTCTCTCACAGTGTGTCTTCGCGATGGGCACCTTTTTGATGCTGGTCGTAGCGCTGAACGGCGAGACTTACCTCATCCTGGACAACATTGTGCAGGTTACCGGGTACTACTTGTGGTACATTCAGGTGCCTGCGGCAAGTTCGCCACCGTGCTGGCGAGGCACCGCCCCAGAAGGCCATTTCGTGCGACATCTTCTCGTCTCCATTTCTTGAGGAGCTCTCGTGGAAGCTGCTTGGGCCGTCTCGGCCTGTCCCGGGGTCCTGTCGGGCAGCCTTGAGGGTCCCTTGGGGCTGTCTTGGAGCCCTGTCGGGTTGTTTTGAGGCCCCATGGGGCCGTCTTGCGGCCCCCCCAGCCATCTGGGGGGTCTCTTGATGCCGGCGTGGGGTTGTCTTGGCGCCTGCTTGGGCCTGGTTCGAACCCCCCCCTCCCCTCGCACTCAGGAGGGGGTGCCCCCCCCTCGGTTCGATCCCTCCCCCTTGGGCAGTGGTGGAGGGGGGGCTTCCGCCGGTTCGATACCCCCCCTTGGGAGGCCGGTGTCCAGGGGGGGGCCCCCTCCGGTTTTCCAGGCGGTGCTCCATGTGTTGGGCGGGGGGCTCCACCCCCTCGGTTCCAACGTGCCAAGGTTTTCTTTTCTCAGGCAAGCGTCCATGAGACGCGTTTTTTGTTGTTTTTCTTCTTCTCTTTCTCTCTCTTTTTTTTGTTCGCACTCTCTCCCTCTCTCTTTCTTTCTCTCCCCGCACACACACATATATGTATATATATATATATATATATAAATATTTATAGCACCCCGCAGTTGCGGATAAGAGTGAGGGGGCGGGCGCGGGGTGGGTCGCGGGTGGGTCGCGGGCGAGTCGCGGGCGGGTCGCGGGCTGGGTCGCGGGTGGGCTGCGGCTGGGTAGGGGGTGGGTCGCGGGTGGGTCGCGGGTGGGTCGCGGGTGGGTCTCGGGCTGGGTCGCGGGCGGGACGACGACAACAAACAACAAACAACAAACAGCAACCAACAAACCAAGAACAGCATCAACAGCACCAACAACATCAGCAGCAACAGCAACAACAACCACACCAGCAGCAACAACACCACCACCAACAACAACACCACTAACAACACGAACAACAGCATCACCAACACGCGCCAACACCGATAACAACACCAGCAGCAACATCAACAACAATCCGCACCGCGGAAACCCACTTCAGCCACGCACCCAGGGACAGTGAATGATCGTTCGCCCCCTCACCCTGATATACACACCAGCGTATCTGTGTACACATGTATACACATGTGTGAATACACAGCCGTAAGACACCTACACGCATTGAGCATGTATGCTGTGTGCATATCGAGAGCCTCTCAGAGAGCGTCTCGGAGGAGTCTGGGGGCCTGCTGGAGGACTATTGGGCCCCATCGGGCGCTTCCTACGGGCTCTTGGGAACGTCTTGAGGCAATGGTGGGCGAATTTTTGACGCGTAGCGTATCCCCACCAGCCCTCTTCTCGTCGCCGCCTTCTCCTCCCTCCCTCGTCGTGGTGAGCTGGCGCCTTCTCGGCGACTCCTCGCCTTCTCGACGCTAAGTTGCTTCTCCCTGAATTTTTCTCGTGCAGGGCAGCTGCGAGCCTGCTTGCAGGTGCGGTCGGCTGTCGCCAGGGCGGCTCGATTCGCCAATTATCTGGCTCTGTGCCCCAGACGCCCTGTTCTGCATGTTGCATGTATGGTCGGCTGTCGACAGTGACAGCTGGGTTCGCAAATTATCTGGCTCTGTGCCCCAGTCAGCCCGATTGACACGCCCTCTGGACTCTTCCTTGCGGGCCGCTGATCAAACAAGTATCCCCACCAGTTAGGCGATTAGTTCTGCTCGTAGCCCGAGCCGACCCGTGACGCCGCCGGCGCCTTCGCTTGCGGTTGCGACAAACAAATCCACACCAGCCCATCCAGACGGTCGCCAGGTGAGTTTCCTTGTGATGAGGGCAGCGTAGAAACATACAGTTCGACAACCGTTCTGGATGCCTTTCGGGTGTGCGGGGAGGGCAGGAACAGTTGGTGTCTCAGTCGTCAAAAGGCAGGTTGAACAGGTCGACCCGGCGCTGGCTCCGTGGGTGTCTTCTTGGGGTCCCCTTCGACGAATGCTGACCTGCCACGGTTATGCCATCGGAGAGGGGCTCTTTTACCACCATGTTGCCAATGCTTTTCCGAACAGCTTTGGAAACACATCAGATCATTGCCCCGACTGGGACACGAGGAGGTGGAAGGAGAGGAGGATGAGGAGGAGGAGCAGGAGCAGGAGGAGGCGGAGGAGGAGGAGGAGGAGGAGGAGGAGGAGGAGGAGGAGGGGGAGGGGGAGGGGGAGGGGGAGGAGGAGGTTTCACGCGGCCCTGAATGTGCTACTCCTTGCCGATGCTTTTCCGAACGGGCTTAGGAAACACATAAGATCATTTTGCCCCGAATGAGAGAGGAGGAGGAGGCGGAGGAGGAGGAATATGATGATGATGATGAGGAGGAGGATGATGTTGAGGAGGAGGAGGAGGAGGAGGGGGAGAAGGAGGAGGAAAGGTCTTGGTGGTCCTTGGGGCCTCCTTGAGCGTCTTTGATGCTTCGAAGGAGCCTCTTGAAGCCGCTTTGGTCTCTCGTGGGGGCCTCTCTGGGGGCCTCTTGAGGGCCTCCCTGGGGATCCTGGGCGCCTCCATTGGTGGTGCTCTTCGCCCCATTCGGGCTCTCTTTGGACCGTCTTGGAGGAGACCGATCAAACAGGGGGGCGGGTCCCAATTGAGGTTCCCCCCTTGGAGGCTCCAAGATTCAGGCGATCGCAAACATGGTTCAAGGGGGCGTGGATTAGCGACGGGCACCGTTTCCATGGGAAATCGCCGATATCCGCCGCCGAACGAGGCGCACCGGCCGCATTTTGGGGAGTGCCCCTCACCCGATCCATGGATTTGGCGACCGCGCGCCAAATCCATGGATCGCTTCTCTTGGGCGCTCTCTGGGCCGTCTTGCGGCTGTCTTGGGCCCATCGCGGGCCTCTCTTGGGGCCATCTTGAGGCCCACGATGCTCATCGGAAACGACATAGCGAGATGCCACACCACGTTGCTATTCTGTAGATTGTTTGAAAGATTTTGGCCTCTTGGGAGGTGCCTGGGAATGCTCGAAGGGCACTCGTAGCCGTCTTGGGGCTGCCTTAGGCCGTCTTGAAGGCATTTTGGAGGCTATCTTGAGTGATGTTGAAGCATCTGGAATCATCGTCGAGGTCGTCTTGGCCTGCAATTTCTCGGGTGGCACCCTGGCGACCTTCCTGGGTCGTCCTGCCAGATTTCGAAGGCTCTGGAGAGCGCCCCAGGGAGGCGCGGGGGCGCCCGGGAAGCGCCGGGAGCTGGGGGGGGCGGAGCACGCAGCGGTGCGAGAGGCGAAGGGGACGCCTCAGAAGGTTTCCGCTGGCCCTGCCAGAGGGCCGTTGCTTGGCGTCGCTCGGACGTGTGAATTTTGCCTTCGGCGAGGACCATCGAGGAGCATCCTCGATCATTTGGCGAAAAAGCCACGCACGAAACCGAGCAAAACATAGGAAATGGACGTCCGAGCGATGGCCAGGGCCCTGCCAGAGGGCCGTTGGCGCTCTGCCACGCCTCCACGTGCCAGGGGGCACGGCGGCGGATCGTCAAGATCGGCTTCCACTGCGACGCTTGGGAGCGTCTCGGCGGGAAAGACATGGGACTCGGCGGGGTTGACACAGGTGGCGGTGCCACGTGGATCATCGACTGGACCATCTTTTATTGGGGCTGGTGGATCTCCTGGGGCCCTTTCGTCGGCACGTTCATTGCGAGGATCTCCAAGGGCAGGACCCTCCGTGTGTTTATTCTGTCCACGCTCATCGTGCCCACCCTTTACAGCATTGTTTGGTTCTGCGTGTGGGGGACCGAGGGCATCCGCATGCAGCGCATGGCAGACACCAGCGGCCTCTGCACTCAAGCCTACGCTGGCAATGGGGACTGGGCTGCACAGTACGATCTGGACACGAAGAAGAACTTGACCCTGGGCTGGACCCCCGCGTGCGTGCTTGATGACGCGTACCACGGCGGCTACGGCAGGTGCAAGAGGGCGAAGTTCACCAGTTACGTGGACCCTTCCAACGACGGGAACGGTAAGAAGTGCGTCAAGACCACAAACTGGGTAAGTGTTCCTTGCGGCGGTGCAGCTGATCCCACTTTTGTTGATACGACGTACGCGAATATCTCTGGCACTGAATGTGCCAACTACTTGAGCGAGATAGAAGCACTCGCCGCCGATAATTACAACCAGTTCCCGGTCGCCGAGCAGCAGGACTGCTTCGTCCCCCTGCAAGACGGCACCGTGTGTTTGTACAACAGGGACACGGCGGATATCCTCTTCGATCAGATATCCAGCTACGCCCCGCGGGGCTACTCCGACATGCTGTGCGCGCTCACGCTCATCATCTTGACGTTCTACTTCGTCACCTCGTCAGACTCTGGCTCTTTCGTAGTGGACATGCTGGCCTCCAACGGCCACCCAGACCCGCCTATGTTCCAGCGCGTCTTCTGGTCCTTCACAGAAGGGGCCACCGCTATTGCCCTGCTGTATTCGGGCATCAACCATCCGAACGCAGACGCCTCTCTGAAAGCTCTGCAGGCTGCGTCCATTATCACCGGCCTGCCCTACACGTTTGTCATGTTCTGGGCCACGCAGTCGCTTGTCATTCTTGTCCAGGAGGAGAGCGGAGCGCTCGACCCCAACCGAAAGGCTTTCACGACCTTCATCTTCAACATGGATTACATTGTGAATCATTTGAAGCACACGGCCGTTCCCGGCATTCAGATGGCCCGAACTGTGGTCGAGGTTGGCAAGTGGCCTTTCAGCGGCTTGGGCCAAGGGCCCACCTTTGTAATCTGGTGTGCCTTCTTCTCCTTGCTGTACTACGCCAGCATCATCATCACCATCTGCAGCGCGGCCATGTACCAATGGGCGCTCATCGGCTGCGCGCTCTACATCGGCTTCGGCACCTTCGTGGGCCTGCTCCGCAACCACGTGCGCGTGGCTCGACTCATCAAGAGTGGCGACCTCCTCACTGACCTGATGTGTGGCCTCCTCGCGCCCATGTTCACCCTCACCCAGATCGAGGTGGAGCTGCAGCGTGGGCCCCCCGAGAAGAAGGACGACCCTGCGGTCGATGACAAGGAGATCTGACCGCTCGTCTTGAGAGCTGCGTCCACGTCTCTTCATCCGTCCCGTTCTGTCCCTTCTCGCCCTCGTGCTTCCTTGTTTTCTTCTCCAATCTCCTTCCATCCTTTACCTCTCTTTTCTTCCGCCTCCTCCTCATGATCCGTCTTCATTTCTCACCCCTTCCTCGTCCTCGTCTTCCTCGTCCTCCCCCTCTTCCTTTCGGCCTCCCTTGCATGTGACTTGGAAGCGCGCGTCGAGAAACATATGATCACCGGCGACCGTGCAACCACAGACCTTCTAAGACTCATATTTTGTCGCGCTGGTGACGAAGCGTCGCCGCGTTGGTGTTGCACGATCCCCCGTTCCCCGTGATCCTCTCGCTTCCCCGTTCGCTCTTCTTCGATATTTGTGCATGTGTACTTGTTTGTTGTGCCGACCTTCTGTCTCCCCCTCTTTGCCAATTCAAGCTTCGCGCGGCCCGCTTGGTTTCGACCGGAAGAGGTGCGCTCTCGACCCGCGAATGAACAAATATTCGGTGTGCCGTGCACGTCCAGGGGGACCTGCTCAGGGGCGGGGGGCATCGACTTCCAGTGCCACCGCCAGGACATGTTCCGCATCCACCGCCTCGGAGTCTCGCCTTGCCATGGGGACTCGGGGTGATGGGTGTGGATCTCTGGCCACCCGCACGGGCGGGCGGGTGTCCATGTCCACCGCTCCCGGAGTTCCCTCAACGCGACCCCATCGGCCCTGGATATAGACACATTCTGGCGTCACAGCAGTCGCCTGCTCGGGAATGCGGGGATTTCCCCATCGGGGGCCCGCTGCGCCAATCTATCGGCGATGTACCGTCGAGTCTCGGCCACCTGCGCGCAGGCCTCCCAGATTGGGTCCGAATAGATGAGGTGGGAAGATCGCGCCGCATCGCCGATGCATCGGCGACGCTCCTCGATGTGGAGCTAGATTTTCTACGGGCGGACGGCGCAGCTGCATCGCCGACGTCGCCGATGCATCGCCCATACAGCGGCTATGCATCAGCGATGCGGCGCGTTCCTCCGAGCCCATCTTCTCGGACCCCATCTGGGAGGCCTTTATTGCTTCCCTCCGCCCTTCCCTCCTGCACCCCCGTCGTCGCCCTGTCTGGCTTTCGAGCCATTACTAGGCTCTCTGATGGCCGTTCGCCACGATCCAGGCACACCCAGAGCGCTCCCGGCGTGGCGCAGCCGCAGGGAAGCATCCCGAGTCTGGAAAGCCGCCGGGAACCCGCGAAAACGTCCGAACCTCGAACCCGAAAGCTCCCTTCCTCGGCCCCCTCGGGGAGGGCCCGCCCTCCCAAAGAGGCGGCGGTGCACCCTCCCCCCCCCCAGGGGGCCGAGCTCCCCGAGGGGGGCCCGTGCTGGCCGAGGCCTGGGGCAGCTGGTACCGCCGGCTGGCCGTGTGCAGGCGGCTTCTTGCCCCCACGAGCGGGGCAATGACCACCCATCGGGACAACGGAAGTGGGGACGGACTTATGGGTACAAACACCGACAGCAGTTCCTGGTCATTATGGACAGGGCTCGCAGTCGGTGTCGCCGCGGACGGTGCTCATTTGAGACACAAGACCGCCTGCCCGACAGCGGCCGCTGTTGGTTTTGGACGACAGTTGCTGTTGGGCATTGTACCCATTTTTCCCGTGCGCACTTCGGGCGTCCAAATTGCCAGGCGAGCAGGGCTCGTGTTCCAGTCGGCAGGCAAAGAGTGGCGTAAAAGCATAGGCTTTCGGAGCTCCGTGCGGGTTTTCTGGATCTGCGTTTGGGCCCCCCTGGCGCCGCCTCCGGCGCCGCCCCTGGCACGCTCCGCGCGGCAGCGCCGACACGAGACTCCGAAAGTTGGTTTTCATGCTGTCTGTTGTCCCTCTGTTCAGGCGAGCAATGGCCTCCACGCGAATAGCGGTCTCCTGTTGCGTGGCTTCTCGGCGAGCAGTGGGCTCCACGCGAATAGCGGTCTCCTGTTGCGTGGCTTCTCGGCGAGCAGTGGGCTCCACATGTATCAAGGCTGGCGCGTCGCCGCTTACTTCACAGCTCCCACAAGAGGAGCACATTGCAGGCATCGCCCTGTGCCCCTCTTCGCTCATGGTGCGTGTGTGCCTTTGTGTGTGTGTGTGTGTGTGTTTTAATGGCATGCTGTCTCAAGCAAAGACCTTCATGATTCGAGTAGCTTGCCAAGATTGCATCGTCTGAAAAGTTGCCACGACCTGCAGCATGTGGATAGGCGGAGAAGGGAAAGGCATGATTTGACGCCCATGCGAGGGGGACAGCGAGGGAGAGCTCCACCCTCTCGTGCCCAACGGCTACAATGGGGACTGAGAAAGAGGAAGGAGGTAGGGCGGAAGAAAGAGGCACAATGATGATGTTGCTGCTGGTGGTGATGATGGTGGTGATGGGTGATGATGGGTGGTGATGGAAGTGGTGATCGTACGAGGTGGTAATTATGTTGATGACGATACTGATGACGATACTGATGACGATGACGATGCCGATACTTACACTGCATCTGATGCTCACGAGACCGATGACGACGATGATGCAACTAATGATGATGATGCTGATGATGATGATTATGGTGATGATGATGCTGATACTGATGATGCTGACGATTATGATGCTGATGGTGCTGATGATGATGATGATGGCGATGAGGCGGAGGAGGAGAACGGTGATGATGACGATGAAGATGGGTCTGATGATGATGAGGATGATTATTACGATGATGATGGTGATGATGATGCCGATGATGATGACGATGATGATGCTGATTATGCTGATGATGCTGATGACGCTGCTGCTGCTGATGCTGACGATGCTGATGATAATGATGATGATGCTGATGATGCTGATGCTGATGCTGCCGAAGATAATGCTACTTATGATGATATTGGTGGTGATGATGATACTGATGCTGATGCTGATGATTATGATGATGCTGATGGTGAGGATGATGCTGATGATGCTGATGCTACTGATGATGATGATGATCACGAATGATGACGATGAGGATGACGTTGATGATGATGGTGGTGATGGTGATGGTGATGCTGATTGTGATGATGATGTTGTTGTTGGTGGTGGTGATGATGATGATGGTTTACTCCTGCGAACTTACCAGTGCTCCTTGATCATCCTGCTTCTGCGAGCTCCTCGAGAACCTTGATCGCTGCGAGCTCGACCAGTGTGTAAACACGTTGCACGGCGCGCTTTGCACTGGGCCTCATGCGCGTAGGCGGTACGTGAGTTAACGGTCGTATCTTCCAGACATAATTCGACAGATGATACTCTGCGTTCGGAGGTACACGCCAGTCCGATCCGATCCGATCTTCCCCTTACTAGCTTCTACCTCTTCCCTTCTTTTCCTTCTCCTCCTCCTCCTCTTCCTCCTCCTCTCCTGAACGGGAACGAGGAGGATGAGGATGAGGATGACGACGAGGATGAGGATGAGGATGAGGATAAGGATGAGGATGATGCTGCTGATGATGCTGATTATGCTGATACTGATGCTGAAGCTGATGCTGATGCCTGATGCTGATGGTGATGCTGATGCTGATGCTGCTGGTGATGGTGATGATACGGATGCTGATGATGCTGATGATGATGATGATGCTGCTCATGATTCTGCTGCAGATGATGATGATGGTGATGGTTATGCTGCTGATGATGATGCTGATGCTGCTGCTGATGATGATGCTGATGATGCTGATGCTGCTGCTGATGCTGATGCCGATGATGACGATTGATGCCGCTGCTGCTGATGATGCTGATGCTGATGCTGATGCTGCTGATGACGCTGATGACGATGCTGATGATGATGATGCTGCTGATGATGCTGATGATGATGATGCTGCTGCTGATGGTTATGATGATGACGATGAGAAGGTGGAGGAGCATGAGTATGAGGATGAGGAGGAAGAAGCTGTCCTTCCTCCCTCGCCCCAGCCCGAGGAAACGCGAGCGTGGCGTTGCATCTTCGGGAGACCTTGCCTGTCCTGGAAGTGGCCGTCGTTCCTGCATCCGACCTGGGTTCGGCGCGGACTCGACACGCTCAACGGATTGGGCGCGGGGTCGACGCAGGTCGCGGCGCGATGGGACAGGCAGGGCCCCCCCGAAGCTGCAGCTCACCGAGCGCACCCCCCGCTGCCCTGGAGGAGGAGGAGGAGGAGGAGGAGGAGGAGGAGGAGGAGGAGAAGGACGAGGAGGAGAAGGATGGAGATAAAGGAGGAGGAGGAGGAGGAGGAGGAGGAGGAGGAGGGGGGAGGAGGAGGAGGAGGAGGAGGAGGAGGAGGAGGAGGAGGAGGAGGACCCACCACCCCGCCGCGGGAGGCTCAAGTCGCCGGCGGCGGAGCAGCGCCCCCTGGACGGCCTGCGCGAACAGCTCGCGCGGCGGCCTCTGCCCGTCGTCGTCGTCGTTGTCGTCTTCGGCGTCGGCGTCGGTGCCGGCGCGCTCTCTCGCGCCAGGGGGCGCGCGTGGATGATGATGCTGATGATGAGGAGTAGGAGGAGGAGAAGGAGGGGGAATGACAATATTCAAACTAATATTAAGAAGGCTCTTACTCATTCTATTATGATTCATACTATGAATAAGAAGCGTACGAATAACAAGTATACGCATACGAGTGCGACGACTAATAATACTACTAATACTAACAGACGTAGGAATCATCATAAGGAAGCGAAGGCGAATGTTAATACTCATTGAACGAATACTACGGCTAATACCGATACCACTAGCAATACGAATAACGATGCAACTACACTTAGTAATAATAATAACACTACGAATAATCATATTAATACGAATCAGACTATTCAGAATAAGCAGAAGGAGAGGAGGAGGAGGAGGAGGAGGAGGAGGAGGAGGAGGAGGAGGAGGAGGAGGAGGAGGAGGAGGAGGAGGAGGAGGAGGAGGAGGAGGAGGAGGAGGAGGAGGAGGAGGAGGAGGAGGAGGAGGAGGAGGAGGAGGAAGGAGGACGAGGTGGAGGTTCAACATAATCAACAGGTGTCTCCGGGTCCTACCTCTACAATGTAGAAGGGACCTGTCAAGGCTGTCTGAGGACCCTCGGAGGAGGGGAGGCGGGAGGGGTAGGGGGTAGGGGGAGGGGTGCCAGGTGCCATCGGCGGCCCATCCCTTGATCCTTGCTGCCCCCCGTGGCCCCAGTGGTGAAGTCGACCGCACGTCTCGATGCGCGAGAGTCTAGGGGCAGCAACTGTGGTGAAGTGCTTACAATGGAAGCCCATGTCAAGAAACACCCTGCTTGCCTCCAGGGTGCCCTGGGCTTCTTGGGTTTCGGTGGTTCTGCTGTGGAAAGCGTGGCGCTCCCACGCCAAAAATGAATGGGCGTCCTGGGGTCTCGGGGTTGGGGTTCCTGTGGAAGGTTTCTCGTGGTCGAGCTCCTGCTGTATGGATCCTCCCTGCAGGGAGAGCCTCGCCAGCTTCGAGTACGAGCGCTCCTCCCGCCGCACCCTGGAGGCGCTGGCCTCGCAGGTGGCCTCGCTGCGCGGCTCCTTCGAGGCGCTCGCCGGCAGTGCGGGGCTCGGCCCCGATCGGTGCGACCGAGGCGGGTGTCCAGTAATGTTAAGTCGGGCATGTCCCTCTACAGGAGGAAGATGCAATAATTGTAAAGCAATGTGGGGACTGGCTCGTGCTCTTCTGACTATGGCTGGAGGATATTTTGACGATTTGGTGTTACTGTTCTTCCAAGATCCGCCTGTAGGAGGACATGCCCGACCTAGCAGTAATGGGTGCTTTCTGGCGGCTCACAGGACGGTGGCGGCTGGAAATCGCAGCTTTCGCGCGGGATGACGTACAAGTGGCTGGAGAGCGCTGCTATCCTGCATCGATCCGAGTCTGGGTCTCCACCCCTCGGGCCAGCGCTGACCCGAGCTGCTTGAGGCCCAGTTTCGAGCTCGAGCCCCAGTAGCGGGCTGGTTGCAGAGGCGGCTGCATGGAGCATCGAGGATCGAGCCTTGCCGTCCTGGGGCCTCTGGAGGGCTCAAGCCTCAGGGCACCCTCGGGGGAACTTGGGACTTCGAACACCTCCAGAGATCTCCGCAGGGTCTCCAGAGGGCCTCCATCTCCGCCTCCCCCTCCTCGCCCTCGTCCTCGTCAGACTGCTACCCTGAGCTCCTCCCTTCCCTCCCCCTGTTCTTCTCTTCTTCTCCCCTGCTGTTCCTGCTCGTCCTACGACTCCTCCGCGTCACCCCCTCCCCTCCACCTTCAACTCCTCCCACTCCCCCTCCTCCTTCTCCTCCTCCTTCTGCTCCTCCTCCTCCGTGTCGGGGAACCTGGAATCGATTACAACGCATTGGAGTTGAGCCTGAATGGAAATGAAGCGAAGCTTCGGGGGACCCGCGCGGCCCCAGAATTGACAAACTGGGGGTTCTGGCGCAATAGCTGCGGGGTGAGAGATTGGGGAGGCGCTGGTCGGCGTCTCTCTCCAGACTTTCCTTCTCCGGTGTCATCATCTGACGGTCATCTAGGCTGTGAACACGTAGTCATGTCGCATGGCAGAGGAGGGAGGAGGTAATGCTACCAAGTGATGCAGAACTGCCAGGGGGGGTCGCAGCTCCCCATTGGGAAGTGGGCGATTCAACATATTTTCCCAGTTTGTCGTCGTCGTCGTCGTCGTCGTCGTCGTCGTCGTCGTCGTTGCCGTCCAGGCGTAGTCAGGGCGCATGGCAGAGGAGGGAGGAGGTGATGCCACCAAGTGGTGCAGAACTGCCCGGGGAGGGTCACAGCTCCCCACTGGGAAGTTGGGCGACTCAGCTTATTTTTCCTCCCAGCTTGCCGTTCGCCGCCGCCGTCCAGGCGTAGTCAGGCCACAGCGACCAGAGCCAGAGCTGTGCTCTCTAACCCCTCCCAGCGGAGGGCGAGCGAGCGAGCACGCAGCGCCGCGGGCGAGAGCGCACGCCCAGCGTGCCGTGGGCGCGCCGAAGGCGAGCCCCGTGCGGCGGACGGCGGGGAGGGGGCCCTTGCGCCCTCACCGCCCGTCCTTGCTATGGTTTTCGACTGGGGGTGCACCCTGCATCCTCTTGCGAAGGCCGAGCGCGCACGACACCGCCATTCCATGGAGGAGGAGGAGGAGGAGGAGGAGGAGGAGGAGGAGGAGGAGGAGGAGGAGGAGGAGGAGGAGGAGGAGGAGGAGGAGGAGGAGGCGGAGGAGGAGGACGAGGAGGAGGAGGAGGAGGAGGAGGAGGAGGAGGAGGAGGAGGAGGAGGTGCACCCTGGATCCTCTTGCGGAGGCCGAGCGCGCACGACACCGCCATTCCCCTGCGCGGGGGGCGGGCGCCCGAGGGCGCCGGCCGCGGCGCGCGCGCCCGAGGGACGCCGCCGGGCCTCGGGGTGTGCGGCCGCGCGCGGCCCGCGGGCAGACTCCGCTTGGCATCGCTCGGACGTGTGCATTTTTCTCTCGGCGAGGACCATCGAGGCGAAAAAGCGTTTGGCGATCGTTTGGCGATCAAACTTTGTGGTGACCACGCCGCGTGGTCAGTCAGTGGGGATTCGGGGACGGTCGGGTGACCACACCACACCGCACGGTCGGGCGTTCCCCCACCGCCCCTCATGACTTCAAAGGTCCTCGCCGGGCCCCGGGACCGTAACAAGCATTACCCTGACGATGTGCCCAACCTCGATCGTTTGGCGAAAAAGCCACGCACGAAACCGAACAAAAACACAGGGGACGGGCGTCCGAGCGATGGCCAGTCCGCGGCCGGGGGCGAGTCTGTAGGCGTTATCGTTATCCCTCGCTCTGCCGATCGGCGCGGGCTCTCGCATCCCTCCCTCGCTGGGAGCCGCCCTGGTGCTCGAAGGTCCTGGTGCTCGGAATTTTTCCAGGCGGTCAAGGCCAAGGTAGGATGGAACACCACACACCGAGGCGTGGCGATCGTTTTTTGATTCATCGTTCTGCCCATCCGCGCGGGCCCTCGCACCCTCTGCTCCCCCGCCCCCCCCGTGGAGTAGATCTTGGCCGTTCTTGGCGCCCGTTTCAGGCAGGTGGAGTCTCTCCCCCCCTATCGGGGCGCACGGTTGCAGACAGTCGCGCTAGGCAGAGGTCGGGAGCCAGGGCGCCCCCTTTCCCCCCCCCCCCCTTGCGCCCACTGCCGAAGCGCCGAGTCAGAGCAGGTTCGATATGCCCGGTGAGAGGCTTTGCGATGGCCATGCGCCAACTGACTTGAATTGCGGAGAAGTCTCGAGCGAGAGCGCCGTTTCTTCAGTTCGGGGGCCTTTCTGGCCAGGGTGTCTCGGGATAAATTGTGAGGGCCTTCGTGCAGCTGGCCCGAGGGGGCGTTTCGAAGCAGTTCCTGGGAGGTCAAGTTCTGATCTGCCCTGGTCCGAAGTCAGACTTCATCCGGCTGAATCCCGTTCTTACTCAGATTCTATAGGCTTGCGCCACATCCGCCGACCCCTCTATAAACCACTGCGCGTCCAGGACTGCATTACACGAGGCTTGTCCGATTCCTGGGAGGTTCTTGGGGGCGTTTGGGGGCTCGGTTCGGGCTCCCTGGGGGCTTCCTGGGGCGTGTTGGGGGCTTCTTGAGGCAACCTGGGCGCGTCCTGGGGCCGAAGGCTGGAAATGTGGGTTCGGGTTGCCCCCTGTGGGCCCCCTTTTGGCGCCGTCCGGGGGCCCTCTGGGGCCGTCATCGGGGCTTCTTTGGCGGTCTTGGGACCCTTGTGGGCCGTCTTGGAGCTGGCCTAGGTCCTAGGTCCTAGGTGTCTTTTGGCTCGTCTTTCACGGTATGAAAGCGCAAGAGGCGAATATGTTTAAACCAGACGTCTTCCAAAGGGGATGAGGCAATTTTCACTTCTTCGGTGTCTTTTGGGAGGCCTCTTGGAGGCCTCTTGGGGCGTTTTGGCGGCATATTGGGCCGTCTGGATGCCATCTTGGGCGTCTTGGAACGATCATTCGACGATTCGGGGCCCTGTTGGATCGTCTTGGGGCTCACTTGGGGCCCTCTTGGCCCGTTTTGGGGCCCTCTATGCTCCCGTGACGCGTTCGTCCGGGGCCTGGCGCGTTCGTCTGGGGCCGTGGGGGGGTCAAATCTCCGGTTTGGGGTCCCTGGGGGGTTATGGGGGGGAACAATCTCGGATTGAATTGGGCAAAATCCCGCTCAATCCCGCATAATCCGCGGCCTAGTCCGAAGTAGCAGTTCCCCAATGGGACTTAATTCTCCTTCATCCTTCCGACGAAGACCTTTCAGTAGTTGCCTTCTAAGGCACGCTGGGCGCGATGGGGAGTGCTTCGGATGAGGAGAAGGTGCTGTCACCGCTGCCCTTCCCTCGTTCTCGCCTTCGTGGACCTCCTGGGATGCCCTCGTCGCCGCGGCTGGATTCGCCTTGAAATCGTGGTCATGACGCGCCCCAGAAGAGGTCTGGGGAGTCTTGGTTGTGTCGTGGGTATCGGTTCCGCAGTTAGGTCTTGAGTCGGGGTCTTGGGTCTTGGAATCTTGGGTCTTGGGTCTTTGGTATCGGTGTCGTTTGGTTTTCGCAGTTACCTTGGGCGCGGGCGGAGTGGTGGAAGGCATGTGTGGCGACGAGTCTACACGTACTGATACTACCAGGCTGCCACCCTTGTGGTGATGAGGAGGTTGCGTGAGGAGGGGATAGGAGGCAACTGAGAACACGTATCGATCTCACTATCGCTCCCACTATCGATCGCATGATCGACCTCCTTCTATCTATCGATCTCACAATCTGTCGATATCACAATCGACCTTACCATCGATCTCACTTTCGATGTATGTATATATCGATCCCACTACCGATCTCACCCCCTATCTGCCAATCGATCTCACTGCCGATCTCACTATCGACCTCACTATCGACACCACCATCGATACCAGTATCGATCTCCCTCTACCCATCCATCTCGCTACCAGTCGATCTCATTATCGACCGCACGATCGTTCTCTCTATCAGCCTCACTATCGACTCGTTTTCTAGATCTTACTATCGATCTCGGTATGGATCTCACCACGGATCTCACTACCGATCTCACTCAATCGATCTGCACTGTGGTCCTCACGGGACACCGCTGGACTCCACGGGACACCACGGGACACCGCGCCACGGGACACCTTGTTCGACACTTCGCTAGCATGTCGGGCAGACACTGTTTCGATATGTTTCGGGGCGCTCGACATGATATGTTCGGATGTTGTCGTTGAGCACGATGCGAATAACATAATATTAGACGTAAGAGTTACCTCTCGCTGGAGTGACCTTCGGTGCGGGCCCAATGGGGTCCCCCGATCGCTGAGCGCGAAGCGGTAGCTGCGGCGTGCGCGCCCAGGTTTGGCCACCCCGCGTCCACCGTTAAGCCGCGCACCAAAGGTCACTCCTCCCTAGGGTCACTCTTGCGTGTAGCTGACAAACCCGGATCCTCACTCCTGGCGTGTAGCCGACACATTTGGATCATCGATCTTCGTGGATCCTTCAACCTAGTCGATCTTCGGTTCGGTTGGCACGAGGGTTTAGAGCAGCCCTGGCTGTCTAGGAGGACCCTCAGGAGGCCACATGCGAACCCTATCCCGCCATCCCACGAGTTCTAAGGGGGGAGGTGGGGTTCACTTCAGCGTCTAGAGTCTCTAGAGCTGCCCAAGCGCCGTGTGTGAGGCGAGGCCTCAGCCGAGGATCTCCCGATCGAGCAGCAGGATATGCACCGTGTGGGGCTTGAGCTGGTGCGTGAGGACGAGTCGCGGGGGAGGAGGGAAGAGAGAGGGGGAGGATGGAGGGAGTGGGAGAGGGAGGGGGTGGTAATAGTTACGTGGGAGGAGCGGAGGGTGGGAGGAAGCCAGGCAGGGAGGGAGGGAGGGAGGAGAGGGGAGTGCGAAGTGGAGAGGTGGAGGGCAGATGAACGAGGAGACCCCTACTCAGCGTAGCCTGGTCGCGCCCTTCCGAGGCGTGCACGCGGAGCTCGACCGCGGGAGGACCCGGCGGGTGCGCGGTCTCCTCCCCTCGGCGGGGCGGCGGCGACGCAGGCACGCCTGCATTTTGGCGGCACCTCTTTTGGGTGTCGTTCCCGAAGGTCGTAAGCACACGCACACACACACACACTCGGAGGCCCGCGCGGACTCCTTGGATCTCTACACCGACAGTGCGTGTTTCTGCTGTTTCGTCCTTCCTCCGGGTACACCTTGTGCCTGTTGCGGCGGCACCTCTTGGGGACCCGCAGGGGCCACGGACATGCACTGCGTGTGCGGGTGTGCTCTGGCGCCCTCCGTCTCACATCCCCCTCCCGCCCAAGGTTCGAGCAAGAGATCGACCACAGAACTGATGCACCTCAAGACTGGTTGTTCGTCGAACCAGACACAGAACGGTCGTGGATCTACGAAAGCGCACGTTGTTCTACAGTAGATCCGGCGAGCATATCAATTCTGGGATAAGTCGATCCTGTAGCCGATCTCCAGCTGGACAGGTAATTGCTCGCCTCCGGCGGCCCAGCGTTCACGAGCCCGTCCCTGCTTGTCCGCCCGAGGAAGGCTAACGGTGGGGACCCATGCCAAGAAACACCCTGCTTGCCTTCAGGGTGCCTTGGGTTCTTCTTGGGTTTCGATGGTTATTTGATATGGACAGCGCGACCTCCCCACACCAACAAAATTCTGTGGACGTCCTGGGGTCTCAGGGTTGGGCTTCTTTGGGAAGGTTTCTTGTGGTCGAGCTCCTACTAGCTATGGACAGCGCGACGTCGACACCCCAAAAATCAATGGACGTCCTGGGGTCTCAGGGCCGGGTTTCTTGTGGAGGGTCTCTTGTGGTCGAGCTCCTACTGGACGGGGGGGCGCCGCGCGATCCCAAAGGCCCAGCGCCCTGGGGTCTCAAGGTCTCAAGGTTTGGGTTCAAGGGTGGGTCTCAAGGTTGGATTTCTGGCGGGTGGGTCTCAAAGTTGGGATTCAAGGTTGGAGACCAAATCAACGGACGGTCTGGGGTCTCAAGGTTGGGTCTCTGGTGAAAGGTTTCTTGTGGTCGAGCTCCTACTGTCAACAGCACGTCCCTCTGCGCTGCTGCTGCTGCCCGACCCCTCGTGCCCAGGGCCTCCGTCCCCGGCGGGCCCCTGCCGCGTGGTGGCTGGCGGCGGCTGCTGCTGCTCGCTCTCCTCTCCGCTGCTGAGTAGGATTAAGTCGAGCATGTCCCTCTACAGGAGGAGTATGCAAGAATGGTACAACATACTCTGGTGACGACTTTTTTCTCCTTGGTCATGTTTGATTCTTTTTTGACTAGTTTGAGATGCTTCTTTCAAACTCTTCCCGTAGGAGGACATGCCCGAGCTAAGAGCAGGAGATCGACTGCATAATTCATTTGCGCCAGGATTGTTTTTTTCTCCGTCTGATACGCACGAAACACGTAGAATGTTCCGCAGATCTTCGGAGCGTTCGATGTGTTTTTCGTGTGCTCAGAGGGAAGATCATTCCTGGGGGCCATCAACCCTGTAGTCGTTCTCATACTTTCCTCTTGGCCACCCAGGTATTTTTGGAATGTCTCCCCTTGGGTGTGCGGCCACCCATCCTCTCTTTCCCCCATGCACTTGAAACGTCAGCCGGGTACATTTTGAATGTCTTGATGCCCAACGCGAGCTACGCTTGCAGAGGGCTTTGGCTTGTTGTTGGCACAAGGTCCCAAGGTTTAGCTCAGCTCAGCTCGTTGCCTCCCTCTTTCGATACCGATCATCTGTGGCTGCCGCTGCCACTCTACTTCCTTGGCGGCTAGACCGTCCTACGCACTATCACAGTGTTCGTTGCGTTGCCTGGTGTTTGCTCGTGGATCGTCAGGTGGTCCGACTGTGTTTGTCTGGGAGACACATGCGGATGTGATGTGCGGTCAGGCGTTAGCTAGACAGCAAGGGAAACTCACCGAACGCCCTCTCCTCCTTCTCTTCAGCCTCCTCCTCCTCCTCCTCCTCCTCCTAATCATCCTCGTTGGGGGAACTTAGAACCTCCTAGGAAAGAACAGGACCGTTTAAGACTCTGCTTCTCCCTCCTCCCCCCTTGGATTTTGGGCATCCAGGTTTGCCGCCTCCGGTGGCTAGATTTCCCCGTTCGAGAGATCCTGGATGTGCCAGGCGCTTGCCTCGGCGCTCGTCCCGAGGGGGCCCAGGGGCCCAGGGTTGACCCTCGCTCCCGGTGTGAGCATTGCTTCGAATCCTCTGAGGATCCTCTCCTCCCTCGCCTGGCGCCTTCCGGTTCGATCGTCCCCCTTCGATCTCGAGCTCGCCGGGCTCGATCCGATCCAGTTCAGACAGCGATCCGCTGCGGCCTGATGCCCGCGAGGCGCGAGGCGCAGGTTTGCCTCCCGGCGCGGCCGATCCGATCCGACCGCGACCCTCTTGTGCCGATGCCGCCCGAGCCGACGCACGTTCCCCGATGCGGCCCGGTGCTTCCCGCGTCGACGCAGGGCTGCTCCTGCCCTGCCGTCGTCGGCGAGGGCACACTGGTCAGGGCAGGAAAGGGTACGTACCCAGCGCTACCCTTCCCTCGCTTTCCCTTCGTTTTCCCCCTTCTCTCGTTTTCCCCTTCCTCGTGTTTCAGAGAGTGGTCAGAGCTCTACACTTCCCTCGTCTTCCGAGTATTATTATTATTATTATTATTATTATTATTATTAGTAGTAGTAGTAGTAGTAGTAGTAGTAGTAGTACTAGTACTAGTAGTAGTGGTAGTGGTAGTGGTAGTAGTAGTCGTAGTAGTCGTAGTAGTCGTAGTAGTCGTAGTAGTCGTAGTAGTCGTGTAGTCGTAGTAGTCGTCGTAGTAGTAGTAGTAGTAGTAGTAGTAGTAGTACTACTACTAGTACTAGTAAGTAGTAAGTAGTAAGTAGTAAGTAGTAAGTAGTAAGTAGTAAGTAGTAGTAGTAGTAGTAGTAGTAGTAGTAGT
>CAUYUJ010017048.1:771303-889978 GCA_963575745.1 Prorocentrum cordatum | reverse complement strand
GAGATTCTCGATCTACGTCTTCGCCCGAGGTCGTCCTCGCCCTGGCTTCGCCTCAGAGAGAGGGGGGCAGGGAGAGCTCGGCGGGGGAGCGGGAGGGGCGGGGGCCCAGCACCGCGGATGCGGACAGCCCTCAAGTCGGGCCTGTCCCTCCACAGGGGGAATATTCCCAAATTGTTTAAAAAATAGTTCGGGGACTATTTTTTAGTATGTTTGGGCATCTTTTTTTGGCATGTTTTGAATCTTTTTTGAGTTTCGTCCAGAATCCCCCTGTAGGAGGACAGGCCCGACCTAAGACAACCCCTGGAACGCTCTCGTCGGCTCTACTCTACGGTAGCTTCGTGTCGTGTCGACCAGCGGCGACCCCGCCGGCGGTGTCCACTTTTTGAGCGCCGCGGGCGACCCAGAGTCGTGCGATGTGGAAGGACTTGGACGCTGCGGAAGCGGCCGACCGTTCCAGGCTGAAGGATCCCCGCGGTGTCAGAAACCAGCGCCGAAGTCGGCACGACGCGAACCTGACGTACACGCAGGGGGGGAAGACGAAAATCACAAAAAATAGATGGGAACATATGGGGAATCTGTTTATATTCGTGTGCATTTGTTTTTGTGTGTGTGTGTGTCCTGGGGCCCCTTCTAACCTCTCGGACGAGGACGAGGACGAGGAGGAGGGAGGAGGAGGAGGAGGAGGAGGTAGGAGGAGGAGAGGATGAGGAGGAGAGGAGAGGAGATCGGATGGAGGAGGGAGGAGGGAGGAGGAGGAGGATGAGGAAGAGAGGAGGAGGAGGAGGAGGGAGGAGGAGGAGAGGAGGAGGAGGAGGAGTGAGGAGGAGGAGGATGAGGAGGAGGAGGAGGAGGAGGAGTGGCTGGGCACGAGCGACCTCCGCTCCGCGGCCTCCGGGCGCCGCCGGGGGGGCCGAGGATCCAGGCGCGCAGGGCCGCTGCTGCCGCCTCGCGCTCTCTCCGCGGGCTTCGGGGATCGGGGGGGGGGGGCCCCACCTGGGCCGGCACCAGGCCCAGACAGGATCGCGTCGTCAAACTCTGCACGCACGAACTGGGTACTGAAAGAATGGGTACAATGCCCAACAACAATTCCTGTTCATGTTCAACAGGCCTCGCTGTCCACGCCGCAGCGGCCTGTGTCCATTCGAGGCAGGAGGCCGCCTGCCCAACAGCGGCCGCTGTTGGTTTGGGACAACATTTGCTGTTGGGCATCGTACCCATTTTTTCGGTACCCATGTCGGGCGTCCAAAAACGAATCAGGACGGGAGGCTTTTGGCTATCTTTGGCGCCTCGGGGGGCCCTCGCTGGGCCTCGGGACCGTCAAGAACCGGCTCAGGACGAGACGCCGGCCCCGGAGAAAGGGTCGGGACTTCCAGGGACGCCGTCCCGGAAAAAAAATCAGGACGTCGCAGGTCCGGGGAGGTCCCTCCGGCGAAGGGGGGCACTCCTGCGCGTGTGGCCGACCTCGGCGAGGCGCCGCTGCAGGAAGGGAGGGCCTCCCCGGGCCGTGGAGTCTCTCCGGGAAGGGCGACGAGAGCGCCAGGCGAAGCCTGGAGCCTCTCGGCCGTCGATCTTCCCGATCGGCCGCTGGAGGCCCGAGTGATGGTCCGAAAGCCGCTCGGAGCCCAGGTCTCCTCGCGTCGTGGAAAACACACAGAAGGACAGGCAGAGCCACCTTCGGCCTCGGGGGGCTCTTCGCTGGGCCCCAGGACGGTCAGCGAGAGCGACTCGGGGTGAGAGAGCAGTCCCAGGGACGAGGCTGACCTCTGGAGGTCCTCCCTGTGGAAAACAACGGCGCCGGACGTCTGGGGAAAAGGGGAGGGATTGGCACTAGTTCACAGGTGGGCTCAGGAGCAGATCCTTTTTGATAAGACCAGGCCCCCTTGGGCAGGGCTGACTGCGTGGGGAGCGCCCGGATCAAAACCTCCCACTGGAGGGTCAGAGGATCGGGCGCGCGCTAACATGGATCAGTGGTCCGTGGATCTCGCGCGTTGGCGCCAGATCCGTGGACCGGGGAAGGCCCCCGCAAAACACGAGGCCCGTAGCGCGACGTGTCGCTGCTCCACGCGCGAGTTGAGACAGCGGCCAGCTGGCCTTCGGGGCGCGCGCCCGCCGCCACGGCGAGAGGCTGAGCGCAGCTCGGAGGACTGGCGCGTTTTTTCGGTCCTCGGGAGGCGTCCGGTGGCCGACCTTGAGATGCCGTTGTCGCAATTCGCCCTGCTCCGAGAGGGCAGCGAGCCCACGGAGCTGTAGAGTCAAGCACCAGCTCAGGGGCATTCCTCTCCCCGCTCCTTCATGTCCTCGTTGCTGATTGGTTCGGAGGAGGAGAAGGAGGAGAAGGTGGAGGGGGCGGATGAGAAGGAGCATGAGAAAGAGGATAATGTATCAGAATGAGCCCAGCGAGTGACCGGATGATGTCAGATCTTTGCTCGCTGTTTGGCCCTCGGCTCAATGTGTACCATGCCATTGTTCACGCTCACGTCGCAGAGCTGGGCCATCGCGCAAATGGTCCTTCTTGGCATCTTGCAGTGCAAGCAGGATGCGCGGAAGAGGAAGCGCTCAGCAGCACGGCCAGCGACAGCACGGATGACATCGGAAAGCTGGAGCGACGATATCAACGCCTTCCTTCACCAACACATTTTAGACCTCTAGTAGTTGCGACCCACTCCTACAGTAAAGGTCACTCAAACGACTTAATGGATGCACGCCGCCTCATACGCCATCACATGGTCGACTGTCACTGCGATGATGCTACCGCTTAGCCAACCCTTGCGTCGGGCAGCTAATGAGCAATCCCTCAACGGCGGCAACCCTACTGGAAGCGCACGCCGACGTCGGCATCAACACACTAAAGTGCACCGTGTTTTTTTTTCCATGTTAGGTGTTGCCGAACATTTTTAATGTGGCACCGTTGCCAACATATTCGAATGACGACGGCTTCATTCATGTGGTCTCAGCTGGGCCCAGACGCCTGTCCACAGCGGTGGACTCGAACTCACTCGCGTACACACGCACACACACACACACACTCGGTCCTCCACTCTTCTCCTCCTTCCTCCACAAGGGGGCTGTTGAGAAGATGCCACCACCATCCGAGGACCGACAGCAACGACAGAGCGTTGAGGACTCAGTGCGTCTGCAGTGGATGCAGGGCGGGGGCAGGGGCGGCGTGGAGGGTTGGGAAGGAGGAAGAGTGTACTGCACGCCGGTCGTTGAAAGTAGGGTTTCCTGGATGTTCGAGTCCCTATCTACTTTAGGCGCCTCCTACTTCACTCATCGAGTGCTTTTTCCTTTTCCTTCCCCTTCAGGGGGCGGGCGGAAGATCAATCTACTCCCAGCGCCTATGGATCGGGACGAGTGACGGAATTTGTCACCAAGGCAGAGGAGGACGGAAGGCGAGAAGCAGGGAGTATCCATTGTCTTCGGCCCCTTTCTGTGCCTTCTGTGAGCGCCGATGCATCGCGCGGGCCTCCCAGGGGAGCTTCGAGAAGGCTGCGATGAAGGGGCTGCAGGAGAGTGGCCGCGTGCAATGCCGGGAGACGGTGTGGGGGAGGACGGGGAGGAGCCCGCAGAGATGCACGGGGAGGCGAGAGACGAGACGACGGCACCTGCCCGCCCTCGCGCCGGCAAGGCCCATGCGGCTCTTCCAGGGCACGCGCGTGCACTCACTCAGAGCGTGAATTACCTACCCCGCTTTCGCTTCCAGGCAAAACCAAGCCATACCACGCGCCTCCTCGTCAAGCGGCCTGACCAGTACAGGCTGCAATTTGGCATCGTTGGGTATCTCTTGGAAGCGAGGGTGGTCAAAAGCGAGGTAGGTTTGTTTCCCCCCTACTCACACCTGTTCTAGAGGAACAAAAAGTGGCATAAACATACGGAGCTCCGCGCGAGTTTCTCGGATCGGCGCTGGACCCCACTCGCTGGTGCGCGGAGCGCGCCAGGGGCGGCGCCGGAGGCGCCGCCGGGGGGCCCCATAGCGCCGATCCGAGAAATCCGCGCGGACCTCCGAGTTTTTATGTTTGTGGCACTTTTTGATTGTTCCCCGAGGTCACACCTGTCCGTTTCCAGATCTGCGTCGATCTTCGTCCGAGTGCTCGACGCCGCGGGGTTCGTTGGGCTTCGGGCTGTCTGCTTCTGCTCGCCCGCACGGTCGGCCTCTCCCAGGGCGGGGCCTCCCAGGGCGGGGGGGGGGCGCGGCCCCGCGGCCCCTGCTCGGCCCCTGCCAGGCCAAACGCCCCCAGGGCACTCCTGCCAAGGGCCTGCGCCGAGGCTGGCACTTCTCTCCCCCGATCCTCGAGTTGCCCTCGCTCGATTGCAGCGTGGCCTCGTTTTTCGTATTTGGGCGCCTGTATGCACGCTCCCTTCCATCGTAGGCCGCTAAGGCCTCATTGACCCCGCGAGAGGTGGCTGACGTCGACAACTCTGCGAGCCTCCGTACCGCGTTCTTGTTGTGAGCATTCTCCTTCTCCGTATTATTATTCGTAGTACTGGTGATTTTTATGTTTATGGTGATTATTGTTCTTGTTATTCAGATGTTTGTTTTAGTGTTCTAGTATTAATTTTATGTAGTTGTTTATTTTTATGTTCATATTCTGACTGCAATCAGTCTTAGTTATTTCGTGTTGCTAGGACCACTAGCATCCTTACCACCACCACCCGCATTGTTACCACTTTCATCCTTATATTATTATTATTATTAGTATTATTATTTATTTTATTATTAACTATTATCATTGTTTTCATTCGGTATTCGCATATTGTATAATTTCATGTTGCAGCACAGTATTACTCGTGCTATCATTTTCGTATTCTTATTCTTTGTATTGTTATTCGTTATCCGTAAGGGCTTCGCCCCATGCCGCCGGCCCCCTGTCTCGGATAATGGGAGATGCAAAAGCTAAATTATGAGGTTTGGGCGCCGCCGTGAAGCAGTGTCAGGACCTGTTTGTTTTTCGACCCTGACCCTACGGATCTGCGTGAGGGGTGCCGCTGAATTTCAGAAATGTGGCAAATCCCCTGTGTTGTTGGACCCTGACCCTGCCGATCTGCGTGAGGGGTGCTACCGAATTTCAGAAATGTGGCAAATCGCTAGTGTTTTTGGACCCTGACCCGGCCGATCTGCGTGAGGGGTGCCGCCGGATTTCAGAAATGTGGCAAAACCCTTGGGTTTTTGGACCCTGACCCGGCCGATCTGCGTGAGGGGTGCCACCGAATTTCAGACATGTGGCAAATCCCGTATGTTTTTGGACCCTGACCCTGCCGATCTGCGTGAGGGGTGCTACCGAATTTCAGAAATGTGGCAACTCTCATATGTTTTTCGACCCTGACCCGGCCGATCTGCGTGAGGGGTGCCGCCGGATTTCAGAAATGTGGCACATCCTTTGTGTTTTTGGCGTGAGGGGTACCAGCAAATTTGAGAAATGCCAGCGAATTTAAGAAATGTGGCAAATCCCAAGAGTTTATGGACCCTGCCCCCGCCGATCTGCGTCAGGGGTGCCGCCGGATTTCAGACATGTGGCGAAACCCTTGTGTTTTTGGACCCTGACCCCGCCGATCTGCGTGAGAGGTGTAACTTCTTACCCACCCCAGCATTTCAGACAACGCGCTCAGGTCGTGGTAGAAATGCCCGTTTTGGGCCTCCCCCCCTCGCGCGGTCCATCAACAAGGAACAGTAAGCAGCAAGAAGTCAACAAGGAACAGTAAGCAGCAAGAAACATGTTTGTAAGAGTGGAAACTGGAAGCTGCAGCTGGTACAGGAAACTGCGAAGCTTCGGCCTACAGCCTGGTGGTTTCACAAGGGGGCCGGCGGATTATCATTTCTACTACTAGTACTACTATTATTATTATTGCTATTACTATTATTATTATTACGATTACGATTACGATTACGATTACTATTACTATTACTATTATTATTACTATTGCTATTACTATTACTATTACTAGTACTATTACTGTTACTATTACTATTACTATGACTATTACAAGTACTATTACTAGTACTATTACTAATACTTTTACTATTACTATTACTATTACTATTTTTATTTCTATTCGTATTACTATGACGATTACTATTACTATTCCAATTATTATTATTATTACTATTACTATTCCGATTACTATTACTATTACTATTACAATTGCCATTACTATTACTATTACTATTATTATTACTATTACTATTACTATTACTATTACTATTACTATTTCTATTACTATTACGATCACTATTATTATTACGATTACGATTACGATTACCATTGCGAATACTATTACGATTACTACTACGATTACGATTGCGATTGCTATTACGATTCTTATTTTATTACTATTACTATTCCTATGCCATTACCATTACTATTACTATTACCATTACTACTTCTATTTCTATTACTATTCCTATTCCTATTCCTATTACTATTACTATTACTATTACTATTACTATTACTATTACTATTACTATTACTGTTGCTATTACTATTACTATTACTATGACGATTGCTATTATTATTACGATTACTATTGCTATTACAATTCTATTACTATTATTATGACTATTAATATTACTATTACTAATGACTATTACTATTACTTTACTATTACACATATTATTACTATTACTATTACTATTACATATTATTTCTATTACTATCACGATCACGATTACGATTACGATTACTATTACTACTACTACTACTACTACTACTACTATTGTTACTACTATTACTACTACTACTACTACTGTTACTACTACTACTACTACTACTACTACTACTACTACTACTACTACTACTACGACTACTACTACTACTACTACTACTACTACTGCTGCTACTGGTACTACTACTACTACTACTACTACTACGACTGCTACTACTACTACTACTACTACTACTACTACTACTACTACTACTACTGCTACTGCTACTACGACTACTACTGCTACTACTACTGCTACTACTACTACTACTACTACTACTACGACTACTACTACTACTACTACTACTACTACTACTACTACTACGACTACGACTACGACTACGACTACGACTACGACTACGACTACGACTACGACTACTGCTGCTGCTGCTGCTGCTGCTACTACTACTACTACTACTATTTCTACTACTACTGCTACTAGCACTACTGCTACTACTACTGTTCTTGTTATGCTCATTATTCTTACCCCCGCTCGAAACTGACTGGCCGTTTTTGACAAGAAGGGGAACTCGGGGATACACCCCCAGGGCGCTATTCGGACGAAGCGCTGTCGGGGATGGACGCCCCCCCCCCCCCATCGTGCATCCCCGAGTAAGGGCCCCACTGTTTTGTCCAGTCGGAGGCCCCGGAAAGTCGGGGACTGGGGCCTCCACGCCCCACGCCAGAGTCGTTCCATCGTTGTCGTGTGGTCCCTCGCAGGGGCGCGAAGCCATTCGCGCCCCTGCGGTCTGGACCAGGGAGCTGCCCTTCTCCAGGGGGAGGCCGCGCTTCTCGTGGCGCGAGAGGGAAGCTGGGCGACCTGGTCTTGACGCTCGTGCTGCCTCGCCGGGTTCCAGGCGCTGCGTTGTGTTCCCGCCGGCGTTGTGCCACCCTCGTGATCTTGGCCTCCTGCTGCCTCGCTTGTCCGCTGCACGGCGCGCGCGCGGATGCCGTTGCCTTTTGCATGGGGGGAGGCCCAGGTGTGGACCTGGAGTCCGAAGCGTGTCGCCATCGAAACAGAACGTCGTCCGTTGATTCGGCTGCAACCAGCCTCCTGCTTAACTAATCCGGCTTGATCCCGCATCTGCGGCCTAATCCGGCGTAGAAGTCCCCCAATGGGGCTCTTTTTTCCCCTAATTCTTCCGACCCAGTAGCTGCCTGCTAACGTTTCCACTTCTTGCTTGAGGCCGTTCGTCGTCTGGTGGCCTGGGATGTGGCAGCTTCAATCCAGGGGCCAGCCTTCTTCAGGTCTCGCCAGGCCCCTCGTTGCAGCGCTCGACCTCAGCTGTGTTTGGGCTATTTTGTTGACCGTGGTCGCTTTTTGTTTTCGAAAGAAAACAGGACGAAGACGGAAGCCACTGTTTGGGTCGAGCCCTGCCCTCATGCTCGGGCTCGCAGCGCAGCGGGGGCGCAGCGCCTCTTCCCACTCTCCTGCAACCGTTTCCGACTCATGGTGGGTCGGATTGGGCGCCGGCCCTGGCTGGTACTTACCCAGTGCTGATCCGACCAGGTTTAGCTCGCCTCGGCTTCATTCGGCATGGTGTGGCTTGATTGCTTGCGCAGTCCTGCTTGACGCGGCGCAGTTCCTCCACAATGCGCTCCCGTGCAGGGAAGCAGCTCCTGCTGACCGTGCCCGCGAAGAAGTCCCAGCCGTGACCCCCCCGGAGGTCCGACAGAGGGAAGGCTTTGAGCGGGTCCAGAGGCCTGCCGAAGAGGAAGGGAAGCCTCCTCCTTCTTGACCCCCTCGAGGGTCGAGGAAGGAGGCGCCAGGCAGCGGGCGGGAGCCCTCTCTGCACCCGCGCGGTGGCCGTCACGAGGCCCCACCGAGAGGTAGGGTCAAATCGGGCATGTTCCCCTACAGGAGGAGTATTCAAGAATAGTAGACATAGTCAGGTGATGATTCTTCGTGCTCTCCTGAACATGGATGTTTATTCGTTGACTATTTTTTATTTTTCTTTCAGAATCCGCCTATAGGAGAACATGCCCGACCTAGTAGTAAGGGTGTCCGCCAGGGGGGATCGCAGCCACTTTCTCCCGTGGTGTCCCGCCAGGGGAAGCAGCGGCTGCGATCCTCGCGTCCCACCCGTCCCGTCCCGTCCCGTCCCCCCCGCCGCACCCTCCCCTCCATCGACTTCGACCGCTCGCTCCTCCCCCTCCGCCCGATCCACCCCCGCCAGTATCTCCCTCTGCCCCCCTCCCCTTCTCTCCTCTCCCATCCCCTGGGCTCCCCTCCCCCGTCTTCCCCTCCCCTCGCCCGCTCCTCCGCCCCCTCCCCCCCTCCTCCTCCTCCTCCTCCTCCTCCTCCTCCTCCTCCTCCTCCTCCTCCTCCTCCTCCTCCTCCTCCTCCTCCTCCTCCTCCTCCCTTGATCATGTTGCGTGGCTCCTCGCCGATGAGCGAGCGGCCTCTCGTGCACGCGTGGAGGGAGGTCTCCCCGTGTGGGGGTGGAGGGCGGCCCGTTCTGTGATGAGGCAGTATTCTCGTGTGAGGCAGTCCTCTCGCGCGGGTGAGCTTCTCTGCTCTCCATGGCTCCATGGTTCCGTGGCTCCTCCTCCTCCTCCTCCTCCTCCTCCTCCTCCTCCTCCTCCTCCTCCTCCTCCTCCTCCTCCTCTCACGAGTGATCATATGATAGGAAATCGTCCGAAAACGACGTTCCGGAGCACACAGCTCCCTTCCGCCCCTTTCCTACGGCCGCCGAGGGTGCGAAGTCGGTCGCGCTTCGCGGCCTGGGCGTTTTCAGGGCGAGGCGTGAGTCCCTCCTCCTGTGGGGGGTGGTGCGGGCGGCGCGAAAGCACGAACATCATCGCGCCTCGCGCTTCGCGGAGCGCGACGCGCGAAGGCACTTGCCCGAATTTCCCGCGTCGCCCAGGCATGCGTGCTTCTGCTGTGCGCGTGTCGGCCACATACGGCATGTGCATGCTTTGAAGGTCGCACATTGTAGGCTCCGCGGCTTCACCGAAGCGAAGTGTGGCCCCTTAACGTCACGCGTTCGCAACGGAGGATGCCCAGGCTTATCTTTAGGAGGCGGAACGAAGAACAATTCTTGACGCCTCGCGTATCCCCACCAGCCCATCCAGAATTGTTTGCCAGCTTTCTTGGGGCCTCGTTGGAGGCTATCTTGAGCCATGCTCGGCGGAGGATCCGCGAGCCTCAGGAGGAGCCGGTGCCGACCCTCCCGCCGCGGGGGGCCCCCTCGCTGGGTGGGCCCCCCGACCACCGCGGGGGCCCGTCCCTCGGACAAGGCCCCCGGCCACGGGCCTCCTCAGAGGACCCCGAGGAGCAGCAACTCCTCGCCGTGCACCCAATTCTTGCCGCCCTCGAGGTCCTTGACCCGGGGCGGTGCCAGCGCGAGCAGCAGCCAGCGCTCGAAGAAGGCGTCCAGCAGCGCCTCCAGGCACACGATCCCGCCCAGCAGGCGGCGCGGGCGGCGCGCGGCGCGCGTCGCAGCACGGCGCCTCGAGACGAAGCGCTTGGCCTTGATCTGCCGCGCCATCGGGCCGTCTCCAAGGCCACGCGCCGCCACGAGCGCCGCCGCGGGCAGGGAGGGGGCGGTCAGCACCGCGTCCGCCACTTCGAGCATCAGGTGGCTCGCGCCGGAGGCGCCCAGCGGCCGGCCGCCGCGAGGGGCCAGCGCGGGCGGGAGGGGCGGCTCAACCCCGAGGGGGAGCCGCCGCCATGGCTGCCCTTCCTCAGCCTCCACCGCCCGCCACCCCCGGCGCGAGAGGGCGACGGGCGGCGGGCAGGTCCGTGCGGGCCAGGCGCCGGTGGCGTCGGGCAGGGGGCGGCGGGCCTGCGGCCCCGACCCTGAGCCGAGCCGGCTAATGCTCGGCGGAGGAGGAGGAGGAGGAGAAGGAGGAGGAGGAGGAGCAGGAGGAGGATGATGATGATGCGGAGGAGGAACAACAGAAAAGGAGCAGGGAAAAGAGGAGGAGGAGCAGGAGGAACGCGGCGCGAGGAGGATGAGGAGGAGCAGGGAGGCGGCAGGAAAGAAGCAAGGAAGGAACGGACGATGACAAGGGGGACGAGAAGTGGGGCTTTGGGGATATGTTGTGGTGAGGGGTTCTTCGGAGACTCGTAATGCCATTTTGGCGCCATCGTGGGGCCCTCTTGGGGTCCTCTTGGAGGAGGAGGAGGAGGAGGAGGAGGAGGAGGAGGAGGAGGAGGAGGAGGAGGAGGAGGAGGAGGAGGAGGAGGAGGAGGACAAACAGAAAAGGAGGAGGGGAAGGAGGAGGAGGAACAGGAGGAACGCGGCGCGAGGAGGATGAAGAGGGCAGTGAGGCGGCAGGAAAGACGCAAGGAAGGAACGAACGATGACAAGGAGGACGAGAAGTCGAGCTTTGAGGATATGTTGTGGTGAACAGTTTTTCGAAGACTCGTGATGCCATTTTGGCGCCATCGTGGGGCCCTCTTGGGGTCCTCTTGAGGCCTTCTTGGGGCCCTCTTGAGGATCTTTTGGGTGAGTCTTGGAGCCCTCTTGGGGCTCTTTGGGGGGTCTGGGATGCCTCTTGGGGCCGTCTTGGGAACCATGGCTCAAAAAGAGGGGGGGGGAGAAATTCGGGTCCCCCCCCTCGGAGGCTCTCAAACGGCATCTTGGGGCCCTCTTGGAGCGCTCTTGGGCGCCTCTTGAGCGATCTTGGGGCCGTCTTCGGCCTTCTTGGGCCCCTCTTGGGCCTCTGTTTGGCCATCTTGGGGCCATCTTGAGGCTTCCAAAGCCCATCGGACGCGAAAAGGCGATAATGCCAAAACCATTGATTTTCCATAGGTTTTTGAACGGTTTTGGCATCTTGGAGGGCGCCGTGGAGGGCTCGAATGACACTTGGATCTGTCTTGGGGCTGTCTTGGGGCCTCTTGGGGGTATGTCGGAGGCTATCTTAGGCTATCTTGACCCATCTTGAAGTAGCATGGGCCATCTTGGAGGCCATCTTGCGACTTCGAAACCCTCTTGGAGCAATCTTGGGCCACCTTGGACGCTCTAACGCCTCGGTACCCCCCCTTCCTGGTCACAGGGAGGGGGTAGGGGGAGGGGTTTCAGTGGAAGAGAGAAGAACAAATTCGTTATACCACCTGAGCCCAGAGGGCTGGTGGGATTTCAATGAATGGCGTGGGTAGTATCGGTGGTGATTGCGCCGACGTAAACACCGACCCACAGTCATTACACTCATGCGCATCATCTGGCAATTGGTAACGTGCGCATCTGGAACCCTCGGGCCGATTTCCCGAGAAGCGACCTGGGCAACAGAGGAACACCTACAGGCATCTCATGTTGGTTCGTGGGTACCCGGGCAAAGACTACGCAAATGCTGATGGGTTTCCAAGTTGCAAGCATGAGCGTACGCCGCTGGTGGGATTCGCACGCGATGTTTTGGGATCCGGGCTCTTCAAACAATACCAAACAAGCATTTGGCTCGAGGCTCCCTTGGATACGCAGCGCGCAGAGCGCGCCGCCCTCGAGCTGGCGCGCGCCGCCGCAATGGCCGCCTCGTCCATGCTGTTCCGCCTGTCGGCGCAGTCTTGGGAGATGGAGGGCAGCGCCGCCGGACATTGGGAGACGGGGCCAACCGCCCCTGCGCCCTTCCTGGGCTCCGAGCCTCTTCAGCCACGCCCGCCGCCCGGAGCGCGCGTTGACCTCGCCGCCGCCCTCGTTGGAGCAGCGGGGCGGCAGCGTGGCTAATTCCCGCTCCGGGCGGCGGGGGGCCCAGCGATGCCACCCAGCCCTCAGGACTGGATTGGCACGAGGATGTGCTCAACAGCCCGCTGTGCGCGGCGGAAGGCGCCACCTTCGCGCGCGCGGCCTGCGTGCGCGTCGCGAAGTTGGTGCCCGTAGGACTCCAAGCCGCCCAGACGGAGAGAGAAGAGAGAGAGAGAGAGAGAGAGAGAGAGAGAGAGAGAGAGAGAGAGAGAGAGAGAGAGAGAGAGAGAGAGAGAGAGAGAGAGAGAGAGAGAGAGAGAGAGAGGAGAGAGAGAGAGAGAGAGAGAGAGAGAGAGAGAGAGAGAGAGAGAGAGAGAGATCGGACAAGTAGGCGGACCAGGGTCCGTCCGCGAGGCGCACTGCGGTGCGACAACTCGCAAGCACTATTTGCGGCGGTGCAGCCTTAAGATACGAGGGCGGGCAACAAAACCCCCTCCCCCGGCGCAGTGCGACTGACGCTACAGACGGCGGACAGACGATGAAGATCTCACCTGACAGACCGCGTGAGGTAAAAGGCCCCAACAAGAAAGGCGACGTGCTGGCACGTGGCTAGGCGGCTTGGCGGACCGCCAGTTGGGCGCATGGCCGCTAAGCGGCGCGCAGTGACGGGGCACCCCCCGCCCCCACGCCCTGACACCGTGGACGCGGAGCCACACGTACACACGGGCAGGCAGAAAGGAGGAGATCAGCGCGGGGCACCAGGTGGAGCGCCGCGGAACGATGACAACATAGCTTGGATGTTGAGTGACGGCACGACACCATCGGGCGAGGTGGTGAGCAGCTCGGCGAAGGCTCGCCCAGCGCTATGGAGGCGCTGGAGTAGAGGACCTTGACGAGCTTGGGCAGCGGCGAGGTCCGCGGCGAGAGCTAAGCACTTCTGCTGAAGGGCAGCCATAGCCTGTGACAGCTCGGTTTCACGGTCGGTGAGAGGTGGCTGCTCAGTGACATCCGCCGAGGATCTCGAGACAGAGGCGAGGTCCTCGGTACGCCTGTCCAGGTGGGCTAGCGGCGTGCGGGACCCTGAACGCTGACGTCCGTCACCGTTAAAAGGTGACTGGAGGGGCCGGCGCGACCCCAGGGCTGGAGCCGCTAGGGCCGCGCCCCGAGAGGTCAGGGGAGCCGCTTCCTCTCGCTCAGCAACGGAGGAAGCGTGGGTGGGGCACGAGGGCCTGTCTGGTTTAGTACCCTGCGGGGGGGCTGAAGCCGCCCCCGCGGGTCGCTGACGATGGGAAGGTGAAGTGGTATGCACGGTGGGGCCAGTCGTGATGCCGTGCAAGGCCGCTGAGGTCGGTCGCGTAGAGGGTTGGTGACTCGGTGGGGCGGCATGGTCGGCAGCGTGTGGTGTCGGCGGTGCGTCCTCAATGCCACCCAATCCTCGGGGGGCACTCGGGTCGTGGTCGGCGTCCTGGCGGTGACCGATATCATCGTATGTGGGCGTTAACGCTCTTGGGGACGGCGTCGCAGTAGGGTTTGCGAGGTTTCCCGACGGGGCGGGGTTTTCGTTGGCTGGTCCGTCGTCCAAAGCGTCCGATCCCCCACCGAGGCTGAAAAGGTCATCGTCCTGCTCATCAGCGTCTTGAAAAGGAACGGCGTTGTCATGTGGGTGGGCTGACGCACTCAATGGCGGAGTCGGGGGCGCCGTGCGGGTGCCCGCCGGGGCAGGGTTGGCGCTGGCTGACTCGTCGCCCAGGAAGTCCAAACCTCCACCAAAGCCGAACGGGTCGTCCTCCTGTTCGTCGAATAACCCCCGTTGGGCCTCGGCCCAGAGCTCGTCGGGGTTTTGTGGGATGTCTGGTCCAGCCACGGGTGGAGCCTGGTCAGACAGCAGGGGATTTGGTTCCATTTTGTTTAGTTCTGCAGCAGTGAACCCAGCCCTGCGGTGTGGGAGAGGAAGTGTACGATGTCTCCGCTCGTAGATGGCAACGGCGACTCCATGGAGCACGGTCGCTTGGCGGTGTCGTGCTTTGGCAGCTTCAACGATGTCGTCTGGAAGGTTATGAGTACGTGCCGCCGCTGTGGCGAGGGCGTCGGCCTGACGATTGAACTCCTCCGCGATGGGCCCGATGAGCCCGAGGTCGATGCCCGTGTCGCCCTGGTGGCTAGCGACTTTCTCTACGCGGAACATGTTTGGCTTGGCCATGACACATCGGTGGACCTTTTCCCAGAACTCCACGTGCGTGCCCTGCGGAGGTGAGTGTCCGTCGATGATCCTTTGGAAGCCGTCGACCACCGCCTGGTTGTCCACGAAGACGTGTACGGGCCGTTCAGCACATGCCGTGAGGTGGACAATGGCGAGGGTCTCCGCAAGCTGTGCGTTCTGCGTGATGCCGTGAACGCGCGCACTGTAGTTCATGCGGTGGTCGATGCCGTAGTAGACGCCGTAGCCCGCTCTTGCAAGCAAAGGGATGGCTTGGTTGGTGCATGCACCGTCCGTGGCCGCGTAGACCCATGTCCAACCAGTGTCGTGGTCGAGGTAAGTGGTGTAGGAGTCCTGGGCTGAAGCCGCAGGATCTCCCTCAGGCGGGGGCCGCGGTATGGGTTGAGGTAGCGGGTCCCTCGCGAGGTCGGCTTGCAGATCGAGGAGGGCTGGGTCCTCATCGAAGAGCCCGCAATGTCTTGTGTGCGGAGGAAGACGGGCCCACTGCTCGTCACTGATGAGGGTGGTGAGAGGGACTCTTTCACGGGCCCAGCACTTGCAGTCACGCGCAGTGTGCTCCTGAGTTTCCTCTTCCTCATCACAGTAACGGCAAATAGGGCTGGGATCAGCGGACGTATTTGATCGAGAACGTCGCTGTTGGGTGTGGTCCCCGCCCGACAGGTAGTTTAAGAGGAGCGCCAGCTGCCATGCGTTGCATTTGGCAGCTCCTTTGGTGCGGGCGAGCCACGTGCTGGCGAAAAGGTCGAGGCCCTGTCTGACCGAAGCAAGGTGACCAAGGTCATGACGCCGTGGCTTGATTTTTCTGAGAAAGGCTCTGCGTTGCGAGGCGCGCAGCATGTGAAGGAAGGCGTTTTGGGGAAGGTTCAGCCAACTGATCTGACAGCCCCAGTCGTCGTACATGGTGCCAAATGTGGGCCAAGTCCAACGGAGCTGCTGAAGCGTCTGAACAAGTCGTCCAACAGGTCCTCCGCCAAAAAGGGTCTGGACATGGTGTTGGAGATCCCTGACGAGGCCGCAAAGAGTGGCGTCGCGGTTGACCTGTCGCCGCAGGCACAGGAAGACTTCACGCTGCATAATGGCGTCAATCTCCAGGGCGTGCCCTGGGACGCACACGGCCATGAGAGTCCAAAACTCGACCCACCTGTTTCCCTTGGGGCGGATAGCCGCCTTAAGGGCATGGTTGTAGGCAGTTTTGACGGGGCCTGATGGGGCTTGGATGTCAGTGCCCGTGGTACAGACGCTGGCAGCAAGGGAGCGGGCGTGCCGCGCCTTAATACGCATCGGAGATGGGAGCTTGCCAATACGCGGCAGGCGACTAGTCGCCCTGCGAACACGGGCGTCAGCGGTGGCCGTGAGGTTGAGCGCGGCTGGAGCCGGCGCTGCCTCGGCGTTGATGTAACTTCCGACGAGCTTGAAGGAGTCGACCACGCGTAAGGGCCGTTCCGCCAAGGTGAGCTGGGTAACGGCGGTGTGAAGCTCGTCAGTAAGCGCCCACCCCGCCACTTTTCCAGGATGAATGCGTTGACCAGAAAATCGATCAAACTTGGCGGTTTCATCAAGAGATTTCTGCAACTCGGGCGCGGTGTGGGTAGTGGAGTTGCTGTCGTCAACAAAAGTAGTGCTGAGTGACCGCGGCACGTAACGATGCTGTCTCTTGGTCCAGACGCACATGAGCAGCTTAATGTCGTCCAGGGACCAAGAGCTTCCCTGGAGGTGACCGTTTGTCCTGGCCAGTTCCTTAGAGTACGCACCGTTCATGCGGATGTAACGTTTGTGGCGCCTGTAGAAGTTTCTGCGGACAGTAACGATGTCTTGGGGACACCCCGCGTGAAGCGCGAGGTTAAGGCATATGTCCGTGATGAGATAGTCGAAACACTTCTGACGGTCCAGGGCAGCTCCAGCCAAGGGAAGGAGAAGGGCTCTGGCGTGTTCGATGCGAAGGGCGAGAGAAGTGCTGACGTCCCCAATGGTAGCTTTGGGGACAGCGCCAAAACTCGTGGCGTGGGTCCATCCTTTCCGCCATTCCGTGAGGCTGCGGTAAGCTGGTGCTTCCCACGCGTACATCCAAACGGAAAGCACCGAGAGAAGTCGTTGGTCCGTTGGGAGTTCGCCTCGGCCTTTTCGGAGGCACGGGTTTGGGACGTGGAGGAGGGGTTCTGGGATGGTGCCAGTGCGTTGCATAGCTCGTAGAACGCTGGCGAAGAGGCGAAGAATGTCGTCGGGAAGCTCCTTTGCCTCCTTAGTAGTCCAACCGTCCAGACCCCCCGCGCGTCTCGGTGAACGGGTGCGAATGAAGTGGATGAGTTGGTCGTCGGTGAGGTGGAAAGGGGTAGCTGGTGATGGCGTAGGCAGCTCCTGTCGGTACTCGTCGTAGAAGTCGGCCCACGTCGGCATGGCTTCGGCATCATGTCCCGCACGTGCGCGGTACCTGCCCAAGATGGGCTCCCAGGTGTCGACCATGAGCTTCAGCATGTCCTTGATGTTGGCAACAATGGCGTTGGCAGGGAGGATGTCGGGGACTTGCGCAGGTGGTGGTTCACGGGTGTGGTGTTCGTCGCTGTCCGTGTCGGGCGAACTACCGTCGCCGGGGCTGAAGCCGCCAGCTTCGGTGTCAGCGTCGCTGTCGTCCGTGCAAGCTTCGTTAGGTTTGAAGGCGTTGGTGTCGCAGTGGAGTTGCGTATCGTCAGGAGTGGTAGGCGTGCGGAGATACGCCGTGGGCGAGCTATCAGCAGCTCGTGCGTATATGGCCGCCTTTCGCCCGCTTGGCTCACGGACGCCCTCGGCCCATATCCTGATGCGTTCCGCCTTGGCACGGTTCGCGCGTCGCGCCAGCTCTAAGTCGAGATGTTGGATCAAAACGTCAAGGTGCTCCCCGTGCGGCACTGGCTCGTCTGGGGCCCAGGCCTCGGGGAATTCCAGGAGAACCGTGGGGCGCAGCTTGTGGCATAAGAGGCGGGCCGCGGCCCACGTGCAGTCGATGCGCTGCGCGAGGTACGGGGGAATAGCACGGCAATCAAGATGGTGGTGCTGTCCGATGAAACGGAGCTCGCAGAGTTGCCGATGAAGCTTGCGCAGTCGGTTCATGTGAACCGTGGAAGCTCCGTAGGTGGGGAACGCGCGGGGGACAACTGGTCGATCCTCGAACGTAGGCGTGAGCCCGTGCATGGTGGGGGGCTTCTTTTTTGGTTGGTGGGGCGGTGGAGGTGGCAGATCGCGTAGACGGGTGAGATGGTACTCATGACTGGCCTCGTTAGCCAGGGTGAACATGCGCTCCACGTCGTCTCGTGCGTCGGCCTGCTCCATGCGGTCCTGGTACCGCCCAGCGATGAGGGTCCCAAGTGCTTGCAGCTCGTGCCCCTCATGAACTCCATCGTCGGGCGGGTAGGGCGTAGGGGCAAGAAGACGTCGGGCCGTATGGTCGAGGCGACTGAGGTCAAGCGTGACCTGCAGGCCAACGTGAGACTTCGCAGGCAAGTCGCGAAGGTAGCAGAAGTCGGTGACAAGGGATCGCGCCGCCTGGTTGGCAATGATATAATCGATGCGCGAAGTGCGGGGGCACTTGGTGACGCGGTCCCAATCAGGGATATTGCCATAGGTGTGCATGGTGTGATCTGGTGTGCCCTCAGCGACGTTGGACCATCCGTGCTGCAACATGTGCAGAAGGTGTGGATTGTCGTCAATGTTCGTGTTGGCGTCCATGCAGATGAAGTAGGGTGCTGAGCCGACCCTAGCGGCGGCACAGTCAGCGAGCCGAAAGAGAGCTGTGCTGTCTCCTCCAGCAATCCCGTAAAGGCTCGCTATGTAGATCCCCGCGGGCCCATGGTTATTTCGTCGCCGCCTACGGCGGTGTTGAGTGCAGAGTGGGAGAAAGACCTCATGCCATCTTTTCTTGGCCTTGAGGGCGGCGATACAGGGCGCATTGTCGTCGACAGTGGAGTCGACGATGGCATCCTTAGAGAGAATGGCGACCCCTCCCGAGGCGCCAGTGTTGCCCACAACGGTGTGATCAGTGCCGCCGTGGGCAGCTCTGCGCTGGGCTCGCGCCAGATCAAGGTCAGGCCCAAGACTGGCGTGGTATCCACCGTGGAGAGGATTGGCGGCGCTGGTAGCGATGGCTTGCCTAGTCGGCTTGGCATGTCGGGTCTCCTGCAGTGCTATGACAGCGGCGTTGTGGTCGACACCAAGGGCGGTGATGGTTGGCCAGTTCGCTGAGAGACTGGTGATGTTAAGGCTGACGAGGTGTATGGAGCGACCTGGCCCGTCTCCATCGGTGGAACTGGGGTTTGCGCGCCCCGCACGGTGAAGGTCAGCTTGACCCTCGCCCCAGTAGGATGCTTGGCCACAGTAGGAGCTCATGGCGTTACTATGGGCTAGCTTGATCGGGGCTGAAGCCGCCGTCAGGCCAACCATATAGGAGGGACACGGTCGGCACTGCGCCAGGGGGGGTTCATAAATATTAGTAAAAATGTCACGAAAATTCCTCCTCACTCCTGTACTATAGGGGACGAGGGGAGGAGAAGTGAGACGGCAGCAGTGGGAGAGGGAGGCGACTCCTCGATCCATCCTGCCGAACACAAAGACAAAAACGAGACAGCGGCGGCGGCCAGGCGCGGCGGCGGCACAACGCACGCGCATGTACTGCGCACGCGCCACCGCTGGTCCCTCCTGCGGTGACACGCCCGCCCCGTCAGTGTCTTGATGAGCAGCATCTGGTGGAACGGCTCCAGCAGCACGATCGGAGGCCTGACGCTGGGCCTCGTCCATGCCCGCTGCCGTGAGGCCCACGTTGCGTACAGGGCTGATTCCCCGCGGGGCCGCAGCTGCCGCGGCAGCAGCCGAGGTGGCGGGGGCACCGCCCCGACTCTGAGGTGAGAGCGGTGAGCCCCCGCCAAAACCCGCCACAAGGTTCTTGACACGGTACTTGTTCTTGAACGGGTCGAAGGTTGGCGCCTCGTCGATGGGGACGATCACGCGGGTGGGCAGCTGCGGCTCGTGGTCCGTGGACGGCGTCGGCTCGAGGTCGACCTGGCTAGGGTCGATGACGCTGGCTCCGAAGCGTGGCACCACTTCGGGGGGTCGGGCATCGGCCTGAGTCTCGCGAGGCGGCGAGCTCGTGGAGCTCCCTGGGGCCTTGCGTGAACTGTGGCGGCTGCAGGTCCTGCTGCGCGGGACGCGCCCGCCCGTGTGACGGTCGCGTGGCGAAGTCGCCTGGGCATTAGCGCGCTCAGAATCCGCCCTGCTCGGGGATCGGATCGGCGCCGCGCAGGGTGATGGGCTGGGCTGGCGAGAGGCGCTTGTGCCGCCTTCCGCCGTGGCTGTGGCCTGGTCGGGGTCGGCCGCGTCTGGGCGGGGGCTGACGTGGTGGCGCTTCCCTCGCTGTGCCTCGGGGAGGCGCTGCGATGCGCCTGGATGCGCGTGAGGACGAGCGGGGTGAGCGGCTGCCTCTCCCGCACAGGTGGGGCAGGTTTGGCCTGGGCAGGGCGCAGTGCTGCAGCTACATTTGGCGGGGGCGTGTGCTGGCGCGGTTGCCAAGCGCGCACGTTCGCATCGCGCCATCCTTCGGGGCGCCCAGCCCTGCCACGGTATGTTGCAGCCCCTTGGGCTGAAGCCGCAGGGGTTATCACTGCAGGCTGGTTGCTGGAGGGGCCCTCATGTCGGCCTGAGTAGAGGCCCCAGGCGCGCGTGGACCCTGGCACTGGCGAGGTGGCCCTTAGGGCATGTAGGGGTGCACGCGAGTAGCCGATGGCCGCTGGGTGAACCCTGGCGTTGGGGGCTTGGCCGTAGCTGGAGGCGGCTGCTCCAGCAGCCGCAGGCATGGCACCTATGGGACCACGGTGGTAGGCGGCAACCCCGTCGTAGGCCGTGTTACCGCCTGTCGGGACTCGCGCAGGGGAGCGGTAGCGTGGTGTGCCCTGCTGTCGTGCATCACGTTGGTCCCGCTGCTGGATGCGCTGCTGGTGCTGTTGGTGGCGCTGCCAGTCGGCTCTCGAGAGGGGACGGGTGTCGGGGAGGATGGTGGGCACGTCGGGCCGCTGCCAGCCCCGATAGACGTGCTCGAAGGCGTGGTCAGGGTAGGTCTCCCCTACGGGTGAGTATCGTCGCGCATACTCCGTGTAGTCGATGTTCTGCGGCTCTGAGATCGCCGTAATGTTGATGGCCCGCTGGTGCGCTGGTCCGTAGAGGCAGAAACTACCACGGTTGCTGCGGTCGTGGTTTAGCTCAGCTTCGGTCGTGGCACGGCTCACCATGGCGTCACAGAGTCGCATATCGTAGTCGAGAGCTTGAGGCCCAGGACCACCCTCGGCGTCCCAGTACAGTACCACATCTCGCCAGCGGGTGCGGGTCATGTGGGTGCGCTCGGCGATCAACTCGCAGACGATCCTGACCGTGACGCGATCCCTGTACATGTTGGTAATGGCTAGGGAGAAGGGTCGGCGGACCGTCTTGTTGAAGGTGAGTTCCTCCTTGAGGGCCTGATGGGGGCTGAAGAGCACATAGCCTTCCCTCCAAAGCGGTTGGTCGGGGGAAGGTTCTTCGGGCATCCCCGTTCCTGTGAATCCAGGTGGCCGCGTTGTGCCGTCAGGCAATCCCTGCCTGGGGACACGCCGCGGCTGTGGTGGGAGGTACCATTGGCCCTGGTAGCCTACTTGCCCTGGTTGTGGAGGTTCTCCCCCGGGGCCTGAAGGCGCTCGGGGGGGTTCCTTGAGGTCGTGGAGGGCTGGCGCGTTGCCGAATTGGCGGGCAAGGATGTGCGGCGGCATCCCTGTGGCACGGACGTCGAGCTGGTTGTGTGGCCTGGGAGGGTGGGGACACCTGCTGGACAGGCAGCATGTGTCAGAGTCCCTCTTATTGGTGCTGTATGCACACGTCCAACTGTTGCACGAGTAGTCCGTGGACCAGTCCATAAGTGTACGCAGTCCGCTGCGGCCGCAGTCTGGGCACGTTGGTTGGCCCGAGGTGCCAAGCTGTGTGTTGCGGCGAGCCGCGCAATATTGGCAGCATTGGAATCGACACTGTAGGCAAGACCAGCGTCCTGGTAAGGGCGGTAGCGCATGCTCGTTTGTGCCTGGGTCGTCTGGGTGGGGTCTCGGGCGATCCCACAAGGGCCAGACGTCAGCAAACCAGGATTGGCCTGTAGTGCGGACTACCTCGGCGGGGAGGCGTGCGTCCTCGGCATGGCACCTGATCCACTGGGGCCCCATATCCGCTGGTACCATGACGGTGCGCCAGGAGTCGTCCCCCTTAACGTGGACTTGGGTCGGTGCCCAGAGCTTAGTAGTGGTGTCGCCGTGATCATGATGGAGGATGACCCAGCCGTCACGCCCGTCCACCGTAGGGTCAATGACGCGGTAGCCCATGACTGTCGTCCCCCACGGTAAGTAGGCGCCATCGTGGTGATCACCAGGGTCGAGCCAGACCTCGATGCCAGGGGCGTTGACACGGGACCGCACATCACGCACGTGGTAGGCGAGGACGTGGTAGGCAGTCGGCTCCTCCTCCGTCACAATGTGCTCCCACGTCTCGATGCCGCTGTTGTCGGAGGTGGAGTTCCCGTCGCTCTGTCGTGGCGAGCGAGAGGCAGATCGTCGCGCACGGGCGCGGCCTCGGGCGAGGGCGGCGGCCGCGCTGATGAGGGATGGCGTTCGGCGTTCGTCGACTCCAGATGACGTCGATGAGGGGTCTGGACTGCGGGCTAAGGCTGTGCCTGCCTTGTGCGTGCGTGGTGGGTCCGACGCGGCCCCAGGGCTGGAGCCGCTGGGGCGCGACCCGTGTGCGTCAGGATGCCCCCGCACGGGGACAGCTTGCAAGCCCGTGTACACCAGGTCGATGAGTGGTTTCGGGTCCAGCTGGAGTATGTGGAGCGAGACGCGTGGTCGAGGCTGATTAGGGTCGTCCCTGGTGGCTGCTTCCGTGTCGTAGTGCTGTTTGGCCCATGCTCGCGCCGCTTCTGGCGAGTATAGCGCCTGCGGTGGTGGCCATGCTGCCGCGATGGTTGATCTGCGCCTGGTGCTAGCTTCCTGGTCGTGAGCTTCAGCCGCCTCACGGAGATCTGGATGATCGTAGCCAGCAATGTGGAGGGCGTGCGCGCAGTCACCCATGCCATAGGCGTGTGGGAGGGCACGGCACCTGGAAGCAGCTTCTGTGGGGGCGCACCAGTCCATGCGGATGAGGAGGCTCAGGACCCGAGGGTAAATGAGGCGCGCTCCGTGGGCCTCCCCTTTCACGTAGTTGTGCCTGTTTTCCCCGCGCGGTGGTTGGGTGGCTTCGCACATCCAGAGTGCGATGGGTCCCCACGCGAGGGTGTCGTCTTCGAGGCTGTAGGGCGGGTGGGGCGGTATCGCGTACCACGCGGCCAGCGAAGGGTGCACGCTCACGTACGTGCGGCCAACGTTGGTGCCAGTTCGACCCTTCGTTTCACGGCGGGGGCCTGGCAAGAGGTGCCCTCCACAGGCAGCAAGACGGGCCGCAAGGTCGCCGCGGGTCCCATGCCAGAAAACAGTGGGCGCGTCGGTGGTGGGTTGACGGAGGTCCCACGTGAGGTATGGGAAAATTGTCTCGCCCGAGTTGCCGCCCGAGTCTTCCAGCGCCCAAGTGAGGCGGTTCGGTGGCCTCTGCATGATGTCCGTCCACGGCCCCAGCACTTGGAGTGTTGGGTCGTGAGTGAATCGAGGGTGGTCGTGGAGTCGTAGAGCGTCTTTGATGTCCTCAGTGGACACGCCACTGTTCCCTAGCGCGAAGCCGTTTTGGTACAGGGCGTTAAGTATGCTCTTCGGCGGCTCGGGGACCGCTGGGTCACGCTGGATGGTGTTGCGTGGGTTGCGTGTCGGTGGCTTGAGGGCAGTGTAAGGCGTACCAGGGCCTGAAGGCGCCTGGGGCCTGTCAGGTGATGCATAGCGTGCTCGCCGTCGTGGTGGTTGGGTGTCCGCGTCGGAGGAGGAACCACGAGCGTCAGCATGTCGGAAGATGGACCACGGGCTGCCATGGGTGCGTTCTCTCGTTTCCCTTGGCTCGGTGTCGCTACCGTGTGCTGTGGCATCCTCGTTGGTTGGTAGGTTGCCGAATGTCGTGCCGTTCTTGGAGCCGTCTCGTGGCGTCGGGCTGGTCGATCTTGGTGTGACCGACGAGGCTCGCGATACGGCGGCTGTGACTTCCGCGATGGCGGCGGTAGTGGCGGTGGTGACGTCGGCGACTGCGGCGGCAACAGCTGCGGCGTAGTGTTCCTGTAGCAGCGGATGTCGGAGTGCGTGCACCTGCTGGTCGTCGTGTTCGTCGGCGAGCGTGCACGGCATTTTGTGTGTGGCCTCGTCCTTCGGCTTCCTGCTCGGTTGGCAGCAGCGGAGGCACCAGTGGGCAGTGGATGAGTCCAGGGCCCGCGCACATATGCGGGCGCCTACGTGTCCGACAGCTCCCTGGGCAAGGAGTTTGGCACCGACGAGTAGAAGACCACAAACAACTCCACCCGTGGCTATGGCCCCTAGCTTGCCGCTGGCCCATTTAAGGACGCCCCCGAAGCCGCTCCCGACTGCAGTGGCTCCGCCCGAGACACCATCTCTGAGTTTGTCGCTGGTCCATTTGAGAGTGGCCCTCAATGTGGACGTGACATAGTATGTCGTTTTGCGTCGGAATATAGTGGACACCGATGGGCCTGGTGCGGTCGCTTGGCGTCGTCGTCGTTGTCGGTAGCTGGGGTCTCGGCTCGGGGTCGGCAAGTATCCATCGATCTGGTCCTTGTACGGCATTGCTATCGCGATGGCGTACGTGGCCACCAGGAGGCAGATGAGGCAGCCACAATGTCGTGATGCCGCTGAGCTGTGCTGGGGCTCGTGGGGACCGCTGGCATCTGAGTGTTCATCATCGATGGGGTCGTTGTCGATGTCGGCCTGCCAGTGGTCGATGGCACTAGGGTTGGAGTCAGTCACGTTGTCACCTCCTGCGGTCTGGGGATGTCCAGGTCTAGCCAGTGGTGCAGCGGGGCTGAAGCCGCCACTGCACGGCCTGGCATGAGCTGGCGAAGCAGTGGAATGGCTAGTCACATCAGCGGCAGTGACGCCTTCAGCGTCGTTAGGCCGCGCAGAAGGGTCGGCCTGATCTGAGGTGTGGGGCGCACTGCGTTGCCACGGGGCGAGCCCAGAGTGAGGCTCACTGTCGCGGTCACGCTGAGCCGAGTCGCCTGATGGTATCGTGCCGTCTCGATCCTGGATATCGATGTCGTCCTGGCTATCCTCCGACGCGTGGAACGAGTCCATGGAAGTATTGCCGATATCACTGGCCGCGATGTGCTGGAGCAGCCATGATACGGGATCTTCTGCGGCCTGATCGGTGCCGTCCGTCGGCGCCGCCGCGAGCTCCGCCTCGACGAGCGGCAGCATGTCTGGCGGTTGGTGCAGGATAACATCAGCGAGGTACGCCATGGCGTCATGGTCGGGTGGAGGGAGACCTCTTGGCAGCAGAGCATGGGCCCGTGAGAGGTATGGCGGCAAAGGTGCCATGAAAGCCTCAGGGCCAACGAGCGTGGCACGAGCGCCCTGGTACTCCAGAAGGAGGCCGAAATAGCGGGTGGCGTACTCGCGGCTGCTCTGGATCCGAGTGAGGTTGCGGTTGATGCGCTGCCTGTCGGGGCCCGCTCTGTGCCAGATGTCCTCGCACATGTCGACCGCGGTGCGATGACGCAGGGCGTCGGTGGTGTCCTCGGACGCCTCAAGGAAGAGGTGATCGTACTGTGGCAGATGGAGCGTCGCCAGGATGTACGGGACGCAGTCCTCAAGCCATGCCCAGAACATGTCCTGGTTATCCTCACCTGGTGCCCACGCCGCAGCACACGGTATGAGCCGGGCGCGGATCATCATCAGGTGCCAGAAAGCAGGGTCTTCCTCGGGTTCGCCCCTATTTCGCATGGGAGTGGTGGGACCCGTAGGGCAATAGCGGGGCACAGCAGCGGGGCTGAAGCCGCCACTGTGTGCCTGGCCAATACTGCACGGACTCGCGGCAGCGGTGCCGTTGACGATCGGGTCCAAGATGGTGCAGTGATCGTACTTGTAGATGCTGTCATCGTAGAGGTAGAAAAGGGACGCACGTTCGACGTGCTGCAGAAGAAACCCACCTCCATGCTGGGGCGCACCGCCTGAAGACGGGTGTGCTCCAGCGAGCGAGGGGAGGGCCAGGCTGAAAGCAAATCGCCACATGATGGCGAGGCCTGGCAGGCGGCGCGAGCGATGAGCCAAAAGCTGCATGTCAGCACGCATCTTTAGGTACCCCTGCATGCTCATGTACATTGCAACAAACACTCCCACAGCAAGATGACAGGTGTCCCTACACCAGGTAGCTTGCTCGTGCTGCTGCCAAAAATGACATGATATAGCAAGGAGGAGTACGACGAGAAGTGAGAAGGGATGCCTCTGAAGGCGCTTCCTCGGAGGGCTGAGGCGGGCCCTCTGAGGCACCTTCAATAGGGTTCCTGTGTGGCCCGCCCTTTGTCTTTGCCTTTGTCAGCCCCTGGGGGCCCCGTCCCTGGGGTGACCTGGCCTGGCTGGTCGATCCACCCGCAGACAGCCACGGGATCGGCAACTGGTGCAGCTTCCTCCTTTTTGGTATCGAGGGTGGCCACCTGGGGCAGGTGGATGGTACCTCCTGTGAGGTGCCCGAGGAGGGCCTGGATGTCGCCGCGCAGTGCAGCAGCTTCGGTAGTTGCCGTCTGTTGCTGAGTGACGACGGTGGCAAGCCCTCGTTCCAAGCCTGTAACGTGCTCCGTGAGTGTGGCCTGGGATGAGAGAACGCCCGCAAGCTGGACCTGCATGTTGTCCACCGTGTTGGCAAGCAGCTCGTGCTGTTGTTCCATGTGTTGGATGCGGGTCGTAGCGGCATCTGACAGCTTAGGGGCCGTAGCGAAGCGTTCGCCGAGGGTGTTCGGTTCGCGCGATGCCACGCTGAATTCATCCTCTGATGAGAGGATCTCGACGTCGCCTGGTACCTCGGCGGCTGCGTCAACGTGCCCTTCCGTGTGGCCTCCACCTTCGGCCGCCCCCGTGCCAGGTTGCGGGTCATGCCCGTCCCCACCTGGTCCTTGGACGGCCGTCTGCTCGGCAGCTCCATCCGTGCCGTGCGGGGGTGCAGAGGAGCTGCGGCCTGGAGCGCCGTGTGATCTTGCGTGCGGCGTGGCGTCGCGTTTCCCGCTGGAGGATCGGTGGCGCTTGGCTAAGGGCTCCTCCTTGGGGATCGGGAGCGGTGCGACGCCCTTGCCTTTGGGCGTGGCAGTCATGAGGTCGTGGAGGTAGGGGCTCTGGGCCGCTTTGGTTAGGAGTGTGCCCGTGGCGGGGCTGAAGCCGCCACCACGGGCGGGCGGCGTCACAGGCTCTGTGATAGTGGTAGGGGTGACAATGGTAACGTTGTCCCTCTTCGGCACGACCTCAGCCAACGGGGCCTCGGTGATGCTCCACGGGATGGGGCACCCTGCGACCTGTACCGTATATGTGGGTGGGGGACGATGAGCGCGCACTAAGGCAAACTGCGCCGAAGTGGCTGGGTCCCAGGCGGTGTGGTAGACCTCACAGTCCCATTTGACGGACGGGCCCGTGAGAGTCTTGGCAAGCTGAGTCAGCGTGGCATGGCGTGCCGCAATGCCCGTGATGCGGTATCGCGTCTTGGCGAGAGTGGCTTCGCAGCCACGGATGCTGACGGCAGCGGCCTTGGCGGCGTCTGACCCACGTGCAACACGGATCCCCAATAAGCCTGACTTGCCGTGCCTGACGACTCCTAGGGCTTTGAAGTCCACCGACTTCTGGAACGCCTCTGCCATCGTGATGGGCTGGTCCTCGGGAAACCACACGGTCTGGTACTTGTCTGCCGTGGGCTCGTCCGCACCTACGTTGCTGAGGTCGTAGGTGGCGCCGAGTTGCCCCGAACCCGCCAAGACCTTGTCAACTGCTTGAAGACTGACGCCGAAAGTGGCAGCCAGGGACCTTTTTCCGACGCCAGATCCGTACCTGCCTAGACTTTTGCAGGGTTCGAGGATAGTGGCGGCTTTAAAGTTGCCGTGGAAAAGGGCCTTGAAGGTGTCCTGCAGCTGACTGTCGAGCTCCTGGCGGCGAGCGTCTTTCTTAGACTCCCTGTGCTTTTGGTTTTGGCGCGCCTTGTCCTGTGGAGCGGAATCCCCTCGGAAAGGACCCTTGGCGCGTGGACCACCGTTCACGGGGGCGCCTCCCGAAAACTTATCCTCGAAGGCCTGATGCATGGAGGGGACTGCGGCGATGGCTTCGGTTTCATGTATGGTCACCCGAATCCAGCATACGTGGTCGGCAGGATCAATGGTGGCGACGGCTACTTTTTCCGTGCAGGCGACTTCCTTGGTGCCCAGCTGGTACACGGTCACGGGGACGTGCGTGTGAACCACATTGGGCTCCTTGGGGTGGCGCTTCAGCACGGGAACGGCGAGCTCGGTGCCGACGTAGTTGTCGTTTTTTGGGCCCATGACAGCGATCGCGAGCTGACCCGTGGTACGCTTACCCTGCTCGAGATGGTGCTGCAGCAGCCGCTCGCCACTCTCGTAGTCGTGGAGGCTTATGCTGGGCTTGCACGTCTTGCCGTCGCCAGGACTGGGACCTTCCAGAAGGCCGGGTCCAAGGCAATAAATTTGGCGTCCGCAGCCTGAAGACGTGCGGACGCAGCTGGTGGATAGGTTGTGTCACCACCATTGCGCTTAGGCTTGCTGCGCTGGTGGTGATCCAGCGTGTAGCTGATTTGGTTGGCGGCACACATGCGAATCAAGGCACTGCCGAGCTTCTTGGTGTTAGTCTTGTGCATGTCGTACGTGGCCTGCAGCTCGTCCGCGTTCAGCTCGGCGAGCCCGTTGTATGCGGCTGTGGGGCGGTCAGACCCCGCTTGCTTGAAGGCTGCATTGCAGTCCTGTTTGCGTTGGAGGAGGGATCCTTCAGCTGCAGGACGTGAGCTCGGCGGCTGCTTGGAAGAGCGACGGCGCTCCGGCTTGGCGGGGGCCATTGCGGCGGGCGCTCTGGTGGGAGGGAGGAGGTGACGCAAATCAGTACCGCGCTGCTGGCGCGGTTCCGGTCTCGCGAGGCCTGGAGTCGGGACTCCGGAGCGGGGCGCTTCGCGTCGCGGCTACGCTATGAGTGCAGGGCACTCTCGAGCCGAGACTAGAGAGAGAGAGAGAGAGAGAGAGAGAGAGGAGAGAGAGGAGAGAGAGAGAGAGAGAGGAGAAAAGAGAGAGAGAGAGAGAGAGAGGAGAGAGAGGAGAAGAGAGAGAGAGAGAAGAGAGGAGAAAGAAGAGAAGAGAGAGGAGAGAGAGAGAGAGAGAGAGAAAAATTAGAGAGAGAGAGAGAGAAATAAATAAGAGAGAGAGAGAAGAGGAGAGACGAGAGAGTAGAGAGAGAAAGAGGCGAGAAGCTAGAGAGAGAGGGAGAGAGAGAGAAGAATAGAGAGAGAGAGAGAGAGAGAGGAGAGAGAGAAAGAGAAAGAGAAAGAGAGAGAAAGAAATGGAAGGAGAGAGAGGGGGAGAGAACGAGAGAGAGAGAGAGAGAGAGAGATCGGACAAGTAGGCGGACCAGGGTCCGTCCGCGAGGCGCACTGCGGTGCGACAACTCGCAAGCACTATTTGCGGCGGTGCAGCCTTAAGATACGAAGGCGGGCTACAAAACCCCCTCCCCCGGCGCAGTGCGACTGACGCTACAGACGGCGGACAGACGATGAAGATCTCACCTGACAGACCGCGTGAGGTAAAAGGCCCCAACAAGAAAGGCGACGTGCTGGCACGTGGCTAGGCGGCTTGGCGGACCGCCAGTTGGGCGCTTGGCCGCAAAGCGGCGCGCAGTGACGGGGCACCCCCCGCCCCCGCGCCCTGACACCGTGGACGCGGAGCCACGCGTACACACGGGCAGGCAGAGAGGAGGAGATTAGCGCGGGGCACCAGGTGGAGCGCCGCGGAACGATGACAACATAGCTTGAATGTTGAGTGACGGCACGACACCATCGGGCGAGGTCGTGAGCAGCTCGGCGAAGGCTCGCCCAGCGCTGTGGAGGCGCTGGAGTAGAGGACCTTGACGAGCTTGGGCAGCGGCGAGGTCCGCGGCGAGAGCTAAGCACCTCTGCTGAAGGGCAGCCATGGCCTGTGACAGCTCGGTTTCACGGTCGGTGAGAGGTGGCTGCTCAGTGACATCCGCCGAGGATCCCGAGACAGAGGCGAGGTCCTCGGTACGCCTGTCCAGGTGGGCTAGCGGCGTGCGGGACCCTGAACGCTGACGTCCGTCACCCTTAAAAGGTGACTGGAGGGGCCGGCGCGACCCCAGGGCTGGAGCCGCTAGGGCCGCGCCCTGAGAGGTCAGGGGAGCCGCTTCCTCTCGCTCAGCAACGGAGGGAGCGTGGGTGGGGCACGAGGGCCTGTCTGGTTTAGTACCCTGCGGGGGGGCTGAAGCCGCCCCCGCGGGTCGCTGACGATGGAGAGGCGGAGTGGTATGCGCGGTGGGACCAGTCGTGATGCCGTGCAAGGCCGCTGAGGCCGGTCGCGTAGAGGGTTGGTGACTCGGTGGGGCGGCATGGTTGGCAACGTGTGATGTCGGCGGTGCGTCCTCAATGCCACCCAATCCTCGGGGGCCACCCGGGTCGTGGTCGGCGTCTTGGCGGTGACCGATATCGTCGTATGTGGGCGTTAACGCTCTTGGGGACAGCGTCGCAGTAGGGTTTGCGAGGTTTCCCGACGGGGCGGGGTTTTCGTTGGCTGGTCCGTCGTCCAAAGCGTCCGATCCCCCACCGAGGCTGAAAAGGTCATCGTCCTGCTCATCAGCGTCTTGAAAAGGAACGGCGTTGTCATGTGGGTGGGCTGACGCACTCAATGGCGGAGTCGGGGGCGCCGTGCGGGTGCCCGCCGGGGCAGGGTTTGCGCTGGCTGACTCGTCGCCCAGGAAGTCCAAACCTCCGCCAAAGCCGAACGGGTCGTCCTCCTGTTCGTCGAATAACACCCGTTGGGCCTCGGCCCAGAGCTCGTCGGGGTTTTGTGGGATGTCTGGTCCAGCCGCGGGTGGAGCCTGGTCAGACAGCAGGGGATTTGGTTCCATTTTGTTCAGTTCTGCAGCAGTGAACCCAGCCCTGCGGTGTGGGAGAGGAAGTGTACGATGTCTCCGCTCGTAGATGGCAACGGCGACTCCATGGAGCACGGTCGCTTGGCGGTGTCGTGCTTTGGCAGCTTCAACGATGTCGTCTGGAAGGTTATGAGTACGTGCCGCCGCTGTGGCAAGGGCGTCAGCCTGACGATTGAACTCCTCCGCGATGGGCCCGATGAGCCCGAGGTCGATGCCCGTGTCGCCCTGGTGGCTAGCGACTTTCTCTACGCGGAACATGTTTGGCTTGGCCATGACACATCGGTGGACCTTTTCCCAGAACTCACGTGCGTGCCCTGCGGAGGTGAGTGTCCGTCGATGATCCTTTGGAAGCCGTCGACCACCGCCTGGTTGTCCACGAAGACGTGTACGGGCCGTTCAGCACATGCCGAGAGGTGGACAATGGCGAGGGTCTCCGCAAGCTGTGCGTTCTGCGTGATGCCGTGAACGCGCGCACTGTAGTTCATGCGGTGGTCGATGCCGTAGTAGACGCCGTAGCCCGCTCTTGCAAGCAAAGGGATGGCTTGGTTGGTGCATGCACCGTCCGTGGCAGCGTAGACCCATGTCCAACCAGTGTCGGGGTCAAGGTAAGTGGTGTAGGAGTCCTGGGCTGAAGCCGCAGGATCTCCCTCAGGCGGGGGCCGCGGTATGGGTTGAGGTAGCGGGTCCCTCGCGAGGTCGGCTTGCAGATCGAGGAGGGCTGGGTCCTCATCGAAGAGCCCGCAATGTCTTGTGTGCGGAGGAAGACTTGCCCACTGCTCGTCACTGATGAGGGTGGTGAGAGGGACTCTTTCACGGGCCCAGCACTTGCAGTCACGCACAGTGTGCTCCTGAGTTTCCTCTTCCTCATCACAGTAACGGCAAATAGGGCTGGGATCAGCGGACGTATTTGATCGAGAACGTCGCTGTTGGGTGTGGTCCCCGCCCGACAGGTAGTTTAAGAGGAGCGCTAGCTGCCATGCGTTGCATTTGGCAGCTCCTTTAGTGCGGGCGAGCCACGTGCTGGCGAAAAGGTCGAGGCCCTGTCTGACCGAAGCTAGGTGTCCAAGGTCATGACGCCGTGGCTTGATTTTTCTCAGAAAGGCTCTGCGTTGCGAGGCACGCAGCATGTGAAGGAAGGCGTTTTGGGGAAGGTTCAGCCAACTGATCTGACAGCCCCAGTCGTCGTACATGGTGCCAAATGTGGGCCAAGTCCAACGGAGCTGCTGAAGCGTCTGAACAAGTCGTCCAACAGGTCCTCCGCCAAAAAGGGTCTGGACATGGTGTTGGAGATCCCTGACGAGGCCGCAGAGAGTGGCGTCTCGGTTGACCTGTCGCCGCAGGCACAGGAAGACTTCACGCTGCATAATGGCGTCAATCTCCAGGGCGTGCCCTGGGACGCACACGGCCATGAGAGTCCAAAACTCGACCCACCTGTTTCCCTTGGGGCGGATAGCCGCCTTAAGGGCATGGTTGTAGGCAGTTTTGACGGGGCCTGATGGGGCTTGAATGTCAGTGCCCGTGGTACAGACGCTGGCAGCAAGGGAGCGGGCGTGCCGCGCCTTAATACGCATCGGAGATGGGAGCTTGCCAATACGCGGCAGGCGACTAGTCGCCCTGCGAACACTGGCGTCAGCGGTGGCCGTGAGGTTGAGCGCGGCTGGAGCCGGCGCTGCCTCGGCGTTGATGTAACTTCCGACGAGCTTGAAGGAGTCGACCACGCGTAAGGGCCGTTCCGCCAAGGTGAGCTGGGTAACGGCGGTGTGAAGCTCGTCAGTAAGCGCCCACCCCGCCACTCTTCCAGGATGAATGCGTTGACCAGAAAATCGATCAAACTTGGCGGTTTCATCAAGAGATTTCTGCAACTCGGGCGCGGTGTGGGTAGTGGAGTTGCTGTCGTCAACAAAAGTAGTGCTGAGTGACCGCGGCACGTAACGATGCTGTCTCTTGGTCCATACGCACATGAGCAGCTTAATGTCGTCCAGGGACCAAGAGCTTCCCTGGAGGTGACCGTTTGTCCTGGCCAGTTCCTTAGAGTACGCACCGTTCATGCGGATGTTACGTTTGTGGCGCCTGTAGAAGTTTCTGCGGACAGTAACGATGTCTTGGGGACACCCCGCGTGAAGCGCGAGGTTAAGGCATATGTCCGTGATGAGATAGTCGAAACACTTCTGACGGTCCAGGGCAGCTCCAGCCAAGGGAAGGAGAAGGGCTCTGGCGTGTTCTATGCGAAGGGCGAGAGAAGTGCTGACGTCCCCAATGGTAGCTTTGGGGACAGCGCCAAAACTCGTGGCGTGGGTCCATCCTTTCCGCCATTCCGTGAGGCTGCGGTAAGCTGGTGCTTCCCACGCGTACATCCAAACGGAAAGCACCGAAAGAAGTCGTTGGTCCGTTGGAAGTTCGCCTCGGCCTGTTCGGAGGCACGGGTTTGGGACGTGGAGGAGGGGTTCTGGGATGGTGCCAGTGCGTTGCATAGCTCGTAGAACGCTGGCGAAGAGGCGGAGAATGTCATCGGGAAGCTCCTTTGCCTCCTTAGTAGTCCAACCGTCCGGACCCCCCGCGCTCTCGGTGAACGTGCAGTGCGAATGAAGTGGAGTGAGTTGGTCGTCGGTGGGTGAAAGGGGTAGCTGTGATGCTTGGGGTGGTGGTGGTATGGACGATTTCGGTGCATCCCGTGTGGTGCATTTTTTGGTTGTGTTGTCTTAGTATTTTTGCTTGCTGGTTGGTTTGTTTTCTTTTTTTTTTTCTTTGTGATTGGTGCTTGTTTGTTTTGTGTTTTTTTGGGTGTTCGTGTTTGTGGTTATGGTGGTGATGGCGGGCGTAGGCAGCTCCTGTCGGTACTCGTCGTAGAAGTCGGCCCACGTCGGCATGGCTTCGGCGTCGTGTCCCGCACGTGCGCGGTACCTGCCCAAGATGGGCTCCCAGGTGTCGACCATGAGCTTCAGCATGTCCTTGATGTTAGCAACAATGGCGTTGGCAGGGAGGATGTCGGGGACTTGCGCAGGTGGTGGTTCACGGGGGTGATCCTCGTCGCTGTCCGTGACGGGCGAACTACCGTCGCCGGGGCTGAAGCCGCCAGCTTCGGTGTCAGCGTCGCTGTCGTCCGTGTAGGCTTCATCAGGTTTGAAGGCGTTGGTGTCGCAGTGGAGTTTTGTATCGTCAGGAGTGGTAGGCGTGCGGAGGTACGTCGTGGGCGAGCTATCAGCAGCTCGTGCGTATATGGCCGCCTTTCGCCCGCTTGGCTCACGGACGCCCTCGGCCCATATCTTGATGCGCTCCGCCTTGGCACGGTTCGCGCGTCGCGCCAGCTCTAAGTCGAGATGTTGGATCAAAACGTCAAGGTGCTCCCCATGCGGCACTGGCTCGTCTGGGGCCCAGGCCTCGGGGAATTCCAGGAGAACCGTGGGGCGCAGCTTGTGGCATAAGAGGCGGGCCGCGGCCCACGTGCAGTCGATGCGCTGCGCGAGGTACGGCGGGATAGCACGGCAATCTAGATGGTGGTGCTGTCCGTTGAAACGGAGCTCGCAGAGTTGCCGATGGAGCTTGCGCAGTCGGTTCATGTGAATCGTGGAAGCTCCGTAGGTGGGGAACGCGCGGGGGACAACCGGTCGATCCTCGAACGTAGGCGTGAGCCCGTGCATGGTGGGGGGCTTCTTTTTTGGGTGGTGGGGCGGGGGAGGTGGCAGATCGCGTAGACGGGTGAGATGGTACTCATGACTGGCCTCGTTAGCCAGGGTGAACATGCGCTCCACGTCGTCTCGTGCGTCGGCCTGCTCCATGCGGTCCTGGTACCGCCCAGCTATGAGGGTCCCAAGTGCTTGCAGCTCGTGCCCCTCATGAACACCATCGTCGGGGGGGTAGGGCGTAGGGGCAAGAAGACGTCGGGCCGTATGGTCGAGGCGACTGAGGTCAAGCGTGACCTGCAGGCCAACGTGAGACTTCGCAGGCAAGTCGCGAAGGTAGCAGAAGTCGGTGACAAGGGATCGCGCCGACTGGTTGGCAATGATATAATCGATGCGCGAAGTGCGGGGGCACTTGGTGACGCGGTCCCAATCAGGGATATTGCCATAGGTGTGCATGGTGTGGTCTGGTGTGCCCTCAGCGACGTTGGACCATCCGTGCTGCAACATGTGCAGAAGGTGTGGATTGTCGTCAATGTTCGTGTTGGCGTCCATGCAGATGAAGTAGGGTGATGAGCCGACCCTAGCGGCGGCACAGTCAGCGAGCCGAAAGAGAGCTGTGCTGTCTCCTCCAGCAATCCCGTAAAGGCTCGCTAGGTAGATCCCCGCGGGCCCATGATTATTTCGTCGCCGCCTACGGCGGTGTTGAGTGCAGAGTGGGAGAAAGACCTCATGCCATCTTTTCTTGGCCTTGAGGGCGGCGATACAGGGCGTATTGTCGTCGACAGTGGAGTCGACGATGGCATCCTTAGAGAGAATGGCGACCCCTTCCGAGGCGCCAGTGTTTCCCACGACGGTGTGATCAGTGCCGCCGTGGGCAGCTCTGCGCTGGGCTCGCGCCAGATCAAGGTCAGGCCCAAGACTGGCGTGGTATCCACCGTGGAGAGGATTGGCGGCGCTGGTAGCGATGGCTTGCCTAGTCGGCTTGGCATGTCGGGTCTCCTGCAGTGCAATGACAGCGGCGTTGTGGTCGACACCAAGGGCGGTGATGGTTGGCCAGTTCGCTGAGAGACTGGTGATGTTAAGGCTGACGAGGTGTATGGAGCGACCTGGCCCGTCTCCATCGGTGGAACTGGGGTTTGCGCGCCCCGCACGGTGAAGGTCAGCTTGACCCTCGCCCCAGTAGGAGGCTTGGCCACAGTGGGAGCTCATGGCGTTACTATGGGCTAGCTTGATCGGGGCTGAAGCCGCCGTCAGGCCAACCATATAGGAGGGACACGGTCGGCACTGCGCCAGGGGGGGTTCATAAATATTAGTAAAAATGTCGCGAAAATTCCTCCTCACTCCTGTACTGCAGGGGACGAGGGGAGGAGAAGTGAGACGGCAGCAGTGGGAGAGGGAGGCGACTCCTCGATCCATCCTGCCGAACGCAAAGACAAAAGCGAGACAGCGGCGGCGACCAGGCGCGGCGGCGGCACAACGCACGCGCATGTACTGCGCACGCGCCACCGCTGGTCCCTGCTGCGGTGACACGCCCGCCCCGTCAGTGTCTTGATGAGCAGCATCTGGTGGAACGACTCCAGCAGCACGATCGGAAGCCTGACGCTGGGCCTCGTCCATGCCCGCTGCCGTGAGGCCCACGTTGCGGACAGGGCTGATACCCCGCGGGGCCGCAGCTGCCGCGGCAGCAGTCGAGGTGGCGGGGACACCGCCCCGGCTCTGAGGTGAGAGCGGTGAGCCCCCGCCAAAACCCGCCACAAGGTTCTTGACACGGTACTTGTTCTTAAACGGGTCGAAGGTTGGCGCCTCGTCAATGGGGACGATCACGCGGGTGGGCAGCTGCGGCTCGTGGTCCGTGGACGGCGTCGGCTCGAGGTCGACCTGGCTGGGGTCGATGACGCTGGCTCCGAAGCGTGGCACCACTTCGGGGGGTCGGCCATCGGCCTGAGTCTCGCGAGGCGGCGAGCTCGTGGAGCTCCCTGGGGACTTGCGTGAACTGTGGCGGCTGCAGGTCCTGCTGCGCGGGACGCGCCCGCCCGTGTGACGGTCGCGTGGCGAAGTCGCCTGGGCATTAGCGCGCTCAGAATCCGCCCTGCTCGGGGATCGGATCGGCGCCGCGCAGGGTGATGGGCTGGGCTGGCGAGAGGCGCTTGTGCCGCCTTCCGCCATGACTGTGGCCTGGACGGGGTCGGCCGCGTCTGGGCGGGGGCTGACGTGGTGGGCGCTTCCCTCGCTGTGCCTCGGGGAGGCGCTGCGATGCGCCTGGATGCGCGTGAGGACGAGCGGGGTGAGCGGCTGCCTCTCCCGCACAGGTGGGGCAGGTTTGGCCTGGGCAGGGCGCAGGGCTGCAGCTACGTTTGGCGGGGGCGTGTGCTGGCGCGGTTGCCAAGCGCGCACGTTCGCATCGCGCCATCCTTCGGGGCGCCCAGCCCTGCCACGGTATGTTGCAGCCCCCTGGGCTGAAGCCGCAGGGGTTATCACTGCAGGCTGGTTGCTGGAGGGGCCCTCATGTCGGCCTGAGTAAAGGCCCCAGGCGCGCGTGGACCCTGGGACAGGCGAGGTGGCCCTTAGGGGATGTAGGGGTGCACGCGAGTAGCCGCTGGCCGCTGGGTGAACCCTGGCGTTGGGGGCTTGGCCGTAGCTGGAGGCGGCTGCTCCAGCAGCCGCGGGCCTGGCACCTATGGGTCCACGGTGGTAGGCGGCATCCCCGTCGTAGGCCGTGTTACCGCCTGTCGGGACTCGCGCAGGGGAGCGGTAGCGTGGTGTACCCTGCTGTCCTGCGTCACGTTGGTCCCGCTGCTGGATGCGCTGCTGGTGCTGTTGGTGCCGCTGCCAGTCGGCTCTCGAGAGGGGACGGGTGTCGGGGAGGATGGTGGGCACGTCGGGCCGCTGCCAGCCCCGATAAACGTGCTCGAAGGCGTGGTCAGGGTAGGTCCTCCCTACGGGTGAGTATCGCCGCACATGCTCCATGTAGTCGAGGTTCTGCGGCTCTGCGATCGCCGTGATGTTGACGGCTCGCTGGTGCGCTGGTCCATAGAGGCAGAAACTACCACGGTTGCTGCGGTCGTGGTTTAGCTCAGCTTCGGTCGTGGCACGGCTCACCATGGCGTCACAGAGTCGAATATCGTAGTCGAGAGCTTGAGGCCCAGGACCACCCTCGGCGTCCCAGTACAGTACCACATCTCGCCAGCGGGTGCGGGTCAGGTGGGTGCGCTCGGCGATCAACTCGCAGACGGTCCTGACCGTGACACGATCCCTGTACATGTTGGTAATGGCTAGGGAGAAGGGTCGGCGGACCGTCTTGTTGAAGGTGAGTTCCTCCTTGAGGGCCTGATGGGGGCTGAAGAGCACGTAGCCTTCCCTCCAAAGCGGTTGGTCGGGGGAAGGTTCTTCGGGCATCCCCGTTCCTGTGAATCCAGGTGGCTGCGTTGTGCCGTCAGGCAATCCCTGCCTGGGGATGCGCCGCGGCTGTGGTGGGAGGTACCATTGGCCCTGGTAGCCTGCTTGCCCTGGTTGTGGAGGTTCTCCCCCGGGGCCTGAAGGCGCCCGGGGGGGTTCCTTGAGGTCGTGGAGGGCTGGCGCGTTGCCGAATTGGCGGGCAAGGATGTGCGGCGGCATCCCTGTGGCACGGACGTCGAGCTGGTTGTGTGGCCTGGGGGGGTGGGGACACCTGCTGGACAGGCAGCATGTGTCGGAGTCCCTCTTTTTGGTGCTGTATGCACACGTCCAACTGTTGCACGAGTAGTCCGTGGACCAGTCCATAAGTGTTCGCAGTCCGCTGCGGCCGCAGTCTGGGCACGTTGGTTGGCCCGAGGTGCCAAGCTGTGTGTTGCGGCGAGCCGCGCAATATTGGCAGCATTGGAATCGACACTGTAGGCAAGACCAGCGTCCTGGTAAAGGCGGTAGCGCATGCTCGCTTGTGCCTGGGTCGTCTGGGTGGGGTCTCGGGCGATCCCACAAGGGCCAGACGTCAGCAAACCAGGATTGGCCTGTAGTGCGGACTACCTCGGCGGGGAGGCGTGCGTCCTCGGCATGGCACCTGATCCACTGGGGCCCCATATCCGCTGGTACCATGACGGTGCGCCAGGAGTCGTCCCCCTTAACGTGGACTTGGGTCGGTGCCCAGAGCTTAGTAGTGGTGTCGCCGTGATCATGATGCAGGATGACCCAGCCGTCACGCCCGTCCACCGTAGGGTCAATGACGCGGTAGCCCATGACTGTCGTCCCCCACGGTAAGTAGGCGCCATCGTGGTGATCACCAGGGTCGAGCCAGACCTCGATGCCAGGGGCGTTGACACGGGACCGCACATCGCGCACGTGGTAGGCGAGGACGTGGTAGGCAGTCGGCTCCTCCTCCGTCACAATGTGCTCCCACGTCTCGATGCCGCGGTTGTCGGAGGTGGAGTTCCCGTCGCTCTGTCGTGACGAGCGAGAGGCAGATCGTCGCGCACGGGCGCGGCCTCGGGCGAGGGCGGCGACCGCGCTAATGAGGGATGGCGCACGGCGTTCGTCGATTCCAGATGACGTCGATGAGGGGTCTGGACTGTGGGCTACGGCTGTGCCTGACTTGTGCGTGCGTGGTGGGTCCGACGCGGCCCCAGGGCTGGAGCCGCTGGGGCGCGACCCGTGTGCGTCAGGGTGCCCCCGCACGGGGACAGATTTTTTTTGTTTTTTTTTTTTGTCTTGTTTTTTTTTTTTTTTTTTTGTTTTTTTTTTTTCTTTTTGTTTTATTTTCTTTTTTTTTCTTGTAGTTTTTTTTTTTTTTTTCGTTTTTTTTTTTTTTTTTTTTATTGTTTTTTTTTTTGCAAGCCCGTGTACACCAGGTCGATGAGTGGTTTCGGGTCCAGCTGGAGGATGTGGAGCGAGACGCGTGGTCGAGGCTGATTAGGGTCGTCCCTGGTGGCTGCTTCCGTGTCGTAGTGCTGTTTGGCCCATGCTCGCGCCGCTTCTGGCGAGTATAGCGCCTGCGGTGGTGGCCATGCTGCCGCGATGGTTGATCTGCGCCTGGTGCTAGCTTCCTGTCGTGAGCTTCAGCCGCCTCACGGAGATCTGGATGATCGTAGCCAGCAATGTGGAGGGCGTGCGCGCAGTCACCCATGCCATAGGCGTGTGGAAGGGCACGGCACCTGGAAGCAGCTTCTGTGGGGGCACACCAGTCCATGCGGATGAGGAGGCTCAGGACCCGAGGATAAATGAGGCGCGCTCCGTGAGCCTCCCCTTTCACGTAGTTGTGCCTGTTTTCCCCGCGCGGTGGTTGGGTGGCTTCGCACATCCAGAGTGCGATGGGTCCCCACGCGAGGGTGTCGTCTTCGAGACTGTAGGGCGGGTGGGGCGGTATCGCGTACCACGCGGCCAGCGAAGGGTGCACGCTCACGTACGTGCGGCCAACGTTGGTGCCAGTGCGACCCTTCGTTTCACGGCGGGGGCCTGGCAAAAGGTGCCCTCCACAGGCAGCAAGACGGGCTGCAAGTTCGCCGCGGGTCCCATGCCAGAAAACAGTGGGCGCGTCGGTGGTGGGTTGACGGAGGTCCCACGTGAGGTATGGGAAAATTGTCTCGCCCGAGTTGCCGCCCGAGTCCTCCAGCACCCAAGTGAGGCGGTTCGGTGGCCTCTGCATGATGTCCGTCCACGGCCCCAGCGCTTGGAGTGTTGGGTCGTGCGTGAATCGAGGGTGGTCGTGGAGTCGTAGAGCGTCTTTGATGTCCTCAGTGGACACGCCACTGTTCCCTAGCGCGAAACCGTTTTGGTACAGGGCGTTAAGTATGCTCTTCGGCGGCTCGGGGACCGCTGGGTCACGCTGGATGGTGTTGCGTGAGTTGCGTGTCGGTGGCTTGAGGGCAGTGTAAGGCGTACCAGGGCCTGAAGGCGCCTGGGGCCTGTCAGGTGATGCATAGCGTGCCCGCCGTCGTGGTGGTTGGGTGTCCGCGTCGGGGGAGGAACCACGAGCGTCAGCATGTCGGAAGATAGACCACGGGCTGCCATGGGTGCGTTCTCTCGTTTCCCTTGGCTCGGTGTCGCTACCGTGTGCTGTGGCATCCTCGTTGGTCGGTAGGTTACCGAATGTCGTGCCGTTCTTGGAGCCGTCTCGTGGCGTCGGGCTGGTCGATCTTGGTGTGACAGACGAGGCTCGCGATACGGCGGCTGTGACTTCAGCGATGGCGGCGGTGGTGGCAGTGGTGACGTCGGCGACTGCGGCGGCAACAGCTGCGGCGTAGTGTTCCTGTAGCAGCGGATGTCGGAGTGCGTGCACCTGCAGGTCGTCGTGTTCGTCGGCGAGCGTGCACGGCGTTTTGTGTGTGGCCTCGTCCCTCGGCTTCCTGCTCGGTTGGCAACAGCGGAGGCACCAGTGGGCAGTGGATGAGTCCAGGGCCCGCGCACATATGCGGGCGCCTACGTGTCCGACAGCTCCCTGTGCAAGGAGTTTGGCACCGACGAGTAGGAGACCACACGCAACTCCACCCGTGGCTATGGCCCCTAGCTTGCCGCTGGCCCATTTAAGGACGCCCCCGAAGCCGCTCCCGACTGCAGTGGCTCCGCCCGAGACACCATTTCTGAGTTTGTCGCTAGTCCATTTGAGAGTGGCCCTCAATGTGGACGTGACATAGTATGTCGTTTTGCGTCGGGATGTAGTGGACACCAACGGGCCTGGTGCGGTCGCTTGGCGTCGTCGTCGTTGTCGGTAGCTGGGGTCTCGGCTCGGGGTCGGCAAGTATCCATCAATCTGGTCCTTGTACGGCATTGCTATCGCGATGGCGTACGTGGCCGCCAGGAGGCAGATGAGGCAGCCACAATGTCGTGATGCCGCTGAGCTGTGCTGGGGCTCGTGGGGACCGCTGGCATCTGGGTGATCATCATCGATGGGGTCGTTGTCGATGTCGGCCTGCCAGTGGTCGATGGCACTGGGGTTGGAGTCAGTCACGTTGTCACCTCCTGCAGTCTGGGGATGTCCAGGTCTAGCCAGTGGTGCAGCGGGGCTGAAGCCGCCACTGCCCAGCCTGGCATGAGCTGGCGAAGCAGTGGAATGGCTAGTCACTTCAGCGGCAGTGACGCCTTCAGCGTCGCTTGGCCGCGCCGATGGGTCGGCCTGATCTGGGGTGTGGGGCACACTGCGTTGCCACGGGTCGAGCCCAGAGTGAGGCTCACTGTCGCGGTCACGCTGAGCCGAGTCGCCTGATGGTATCGTGCCGTCTCGATCTTGGATATCGATGTCGTCCTGGCTATCCTCCGACGCGTGGAACGAGTCCATGGATGTATTGCCGATATCGCTGGCCGCGATGTGCTGGAGCAGCCATGATACGGGGTCTTCTGCGGCCTGATCGGTGCCGTCCGTCGGCGCCGCAGCGAGCTCCGCCTCGACGAGCGGCAGCATGTCTGGCGGTTGGTGCAGGATAACATCAGCGAGGTACGCCATGGCGTCATGGTCGAGAGGAGGGAGACCTCTTGGTAGCAGAGCATGGGCCCGTGAGAGGAATGGCGGCAAAGGTGCCGTGAACGCCTCAGGGCCAACGAGCGTGGCACGAGCGCCCTGGTACTCCAAAAGGAGGCCGAAATAGCGGGTGGCGTACTCGCGGCTGCTCTGGATCCGAGTGAGGTTGCGGTTGATGCGCTGCCTGTCAGGGCCCGCTCTGTGCCAGATGTCCTCGCACATGTCGACCGCGGTGCGATGACGCAGGGCGTCGGTGGTGTCCTCGGACGCCTCATGGAAGAGGTGATCGTACTGTGGCAGATGGAGCGTCGCCAGGATGTACGGGACGCAGTCCTCGAGCCATGCCCAGAACATGTCCTGGTTGTCCTCACCTGGTGCCCACGCCGCAGCACACGGTATGAGCCGGGCGCGGATCATCATCAGGTACCAGAAAGCAGGGTCTTCCTCGGGTTCGCCCCTATCTCGCATGGGAGTGGTGGGACCCATAGGGCAATAGCGGGGCACAGCAGCGGGGCTGAAGCCGCCACTGTGTGCCTGGCCAATACTGCACGGACTCGCGGCAGCGGTGCCGTTGACGATCGGGTCCAAGATGGTGCAGTGATCGTACTTGTAGATGCTGTCATCGTAGAGGTAGAAAAGGGACGCACGTTCGACGTGCTGCAGAAGAAACCCACCTCCATGCTGGGGCGCACCGCCTGAAGACGGGTGTGCTCCAGCGAGCGAGGGGAGGGCCAGGCTGAAAGCAAAGCGCCACATGATGGCGAGGCCTGGCAGGCGGCGCGAGCGATGAGCCAAAAGCTGCATGTCAGCACGCATCTTTAGGTACCCCTGCATGTTCATGTACATTGCAACAAAAACACCCACAGCAAGATGACAGGTGTCCCTACACCAGGTAGCTTGCTCGTGCTGCTGCCAAAAATGACATGATATAGCAAGGAGGAGGTACGACGAGAAGTGAGAAGGGATGCCTCTGAAGGCGCTTCCTCGGAGGGCTGAGGCGGGCCCTCTGAGGCACCTTCAATAGGGTTCCTGTGTGGCCCGCCCTTTGTCTTTGCCTTTGTCAGCCCCTGGGGGCCCCGTCCCTGGGGTGACCTGGCCTGGCTGGTCGATCCACCCGCAGACAGCCACGGGATCGGCAACTGGTGCAGCTTCCTCCTTTTTGGTATCGAGGGTGGCCACCTGGGGCAGGTGGATGGTACCCCCCGTGAGGTGCCCGAGGAGGGCCTGGATGTCGCCGCGCAGTGCAGCGGCTTCGGTGGTTGCCGTCTGTTGCTGAGTGACGACGGTGGCGAGCCCTCGTTCCAAGCCTGTAACGTGCTCCGTGAGTGTGGCCTGGGATGAGAGAACGCCCGCAAGCTGGACCTGCATGTTGTCCACCGTGTTGGCAAGCAGCTCGTGCTGTTGTTCCATGTGTTGGATGCGGGTCGTAGCGGCATCTGACAGTTTAGGGGCCGTAGCGAAGCGTTCGCCGAGGATGTTCGGTTCGCGCGATGCCACGCTGAATTCATCCTCTGATGAGAGGATCTCGACGTCGCCTGGTACCTCGGCGGCTGCGTCAGCGTGCCCTTCCGTGTGGCCCCCACCTTCGGCCGCCCCCGTGCCAGGTTGCGGGTCATGCCCGTCCCCACCTGGTCCTTGGACGGCCGTCTGCTCGGCAGCTCCATCCGTGCCGTGCGGGGGTGCAGAGGAGCTGCGGCCTGGAGCGCCGTGTGATCTTGCGTGCGGCGTGGCGTCGCGTTTCCCGCTGGAGGATCGGTGGCGCTTGGCTAAAGGCTCCTCCTTGGGGATCGGGAGCGGTGCGACGCCCTTGCCTTTGGGCGTGGCAGTCATGAGGTCGTGGAGGTAGGGGCTCTGGGCCGCTTTGGTTAGGAGTGTGCCCGTGGCGGGGCTGAAGCCGCCACCACGGGCGGGCGGCGTCACAGGCTCTGTGATAGTTGTAGGGGTGACAATGGTGACGTTATCCCTCTTCGGCACGACCTCAGCCAACGGGGCCTCGGTGATGCTCCACGGGATAGGGCACCCTGCGACCTGTACCGTATATGTGGGTGGGGGACGATGAGCGCGCACTAAGGCAAACTGCGCCGAAGTGGCTGGGTCCCAGGCGGTGTGGTAGACCTCACAGTCCCATTTGACGGACGGGCCCGTGAGAGTCTTGGCAAGCTGAGTCAGCGTGGCATGGCGTGCCGCAATGCCCGTGATGCGGTATCGCGTCTTGGCGAGAGTGGCTTCGCAGCCACGGATGCTGACGGCAGCGGCCTTGGCGGCGTCTGACCCACGTGCAACACGGATCCCCAATGAGCCTGACTTGCCGTGCCTGACGACTCCTAGGGCTTTGAAGTCCACCGACTTCTGGAACGCCTCTGCCATCGTGATGGGCTGGTCCTCGGGGAACCACACGGTCTGGTACTTGTCTGCCGTTGGCTCGTCCGCGCCTACGTTGCTGAGGTCGTAGGTAGCGCCGAGTTGCCCCGAACCCGCCAAGACCTTGTCGACTGCTTGAAGACTGACGCCGAAAGTGGCAGCCAGGGACCTTTTTCCGACGCCAGATCCGTACCTGCCTAGACTTTTGCAGGGTTCGAGGATAGTGACGGCTTTAAAGTTGCCGTGGAAAAGGGCCTTGAAGGTGTCCTGCAGCTGACTGTCGAGCTCCTGGCGGCGAGCGTCTTTCTTAGACTCCCTGTGCTTTTGGTTTTGGCGCGCCTTGTCCTGTGGAGCGGAATCCCCTCGGAAAAGGACCCTTGGCTCGTGGACCACCGTTCACGGGGGCGCCTCCTGAAAACTGATCCTCGAAGGCCTGGTGCATGGAGGGGACTGCGGCGATGGCTTCGGTTTCATGTATGGTCACCCGAATCCAGCATACGTGGTCGGCAGGATCAATGGTGGCGACGGCTACTTTTTCCGTGCAGGCGACTTCCTTGGTGCCCAGCTGGTACACGGTCACGGGGACGTGCGTGTGAACCACATTGGGCGCCTTGGGGTGGCGCTTCAGCACGGGGACGGCGAGCTCGGTGCCGACGTAGTTGTCGTTTTTTTGGGCCCATGACAGCGATCGCGAGCTGACCCGTGGTACGCTTACCCTGCTCGAGATGGTGCTGCAGCAGCCGCTCGCCACTCTCGTAGTCGTGGAGGCTGATGCTGGGCTTGTACGTCTTGCCGTCGTCGAGTGATGTGGGTTCGGCCAGGACTGGGACCTTCCAGAAGGCCGGGTCCAAGGCAATAAATTTGGCGTCCGCAGCCTGAAGACGTGCGGACGCCGCTGGTGGATAGGATGTGTCACCACCATTGCGCTTAGGCTTGCTGCGCTGGTGGTGATCCAGCGTGTAGCTGATCTGGTTGGCGGCACACATGCGAATCAAGGCACTGCCGAGCTTCTTGGTGTTGGTCTTGTGCATGTCGTACGTGGCCTGCAGCTCGTCCGCGTTCAGCTCGGCGAGCCCGTTGTATGCGGCTGTGGGGCGGTCAGACCCCGCTTGCTTGAAGGCTGCAATGCAGTCCTGTTTGCGTTGGAGGAGGGATCCTTCAGCTGCAGGACGTGAGCTCGGCGGCTGCTTGGAAGAGCGACGGCGCTCCGGCTTGGCGGGGGCCATTGCGGCGGGCGCTCTGGTGGGAGGGAAGAGGTGACGCGAATCAGTAGGGTCCTGCTGGGACCCCTCCGGTCTCGCGAGGCCTGGGAGACTGGCTCCGAGGCGGGGCGCTTCGCGTCGCGGCTGCGGTCTGAGTGCAGGGCACTCTCGAGCCGAGACTTGAGCCAAAATGGCTACGGAAAAGAGAGAGAGAGAGAGAGAGAGAGCGGGAGAGAGCGAGAGAGAGAGAGAGAGAGCAGAGAGAGAGAGAGAGAGAGAGAGAGAGCGGGAGAGAGCGAGGGAGAGCGAGAGAGAGCGAGAGAGAGCGAGTGAGAGCGAGAGAGAGAGAGAGAGATCGGACAAGTAGGCGGACCAGGGTCCGTCCGCGAGGCGCACTGCGGTGCGACAACTCGCATGCACTATTTGCGGCGGTGCAGCCTTAAGATACGAGGGCGGGCTACAAAACCCCCTCCCCCGGCGCAGTGCGACTGACGCTACAGACGGCGGACAGACGATGAAGATCTCACCTGACAGACCGCGTGAGGTAAAAGGCCCCAACTAGAAAGGCGACGTGCTGGCACGTGGCTAGGCGGCTTGGCGGACCGCCAGTTGGGCGCTTGGCCGCTAAGCGGCGCGCAGTGACGGGGCACCCCCCGCCCCCACGCCCTGACACCGTGGACGCGGAGCCACACGTACACACGGGCAGGCAGAAAAGAGGAGATTAGCGCGGGGCACCAGGTGAAGCGCCGCTGAACGATGACAACATAGCTTGGATGTTGAGTGACGGCACGACACCATCGGGCGAGGCCGTGAGCAGCTCGGCGAAGGCTCGCCCAGCGCTGTGGAGGCGCTGGAGTAGAGGACCTTGACGAGCTTGGGCAGCGGCGAGGTCCGCGGCGAGAGCTAAGCACCTCTGCTGAAGGGCAGCCATAGCCTGTGACAGCTCGGTTTCACGGTCGGTGAGAGGTGGCTGCTCAGTGACACCGCCGAGGATCTCGAGACAGATGCGAGGTCCTCGGTACGCCTGTCCAGGTGGCCAAGCGGAGTGCGGGACCCTGAACGCTGACGTCCGTCACCCTTGAAAGGTGACTGGAGGGGCCGGCGCGACCCCAGGGCTGGAGCCGCTAGGGCCGCGCCCCGAGAGGTCAGGGGAGCCGCTTCCTCTCGCTCAGCAACGGAGGAAGCGTGGATGGGGCACGAGGGCCTGTCTGGTTTAGTACCCTGCGGGGGGGCTGAAGCCGCCCCCGCGGGTCGCTGGCGATGGGGAGGCGGAGTGGTATGCGCGGTGGGACCAGTCGTGATGCCGTGCAAGGCCGCTGGGGTCGGTCGCGTAGAGGGTTTGTGTCTCGGTGGGGCGGCATGGTCGGCAGCGTGCGGTGTCGGCGGTGCGTCCTCAATGCCACTCAATCCTCGGGGGGCACCCATGTCGTGGTCGGCGTCTTGGCGGTGACCGATATCGTCGTATGTGGGCGTTAACGCTCTTGGGGACGGCGTCGCAGTAGGGTTTGCGAGGTTTCCCGACGGGGCGGGGTTTTCGTTGGCTGGTCCGTCGTCCAGAGCGTCCGATCCCCCACCGAGGCTGAAAAGGTCATCGTCCTGCTCACCAGCGTCTTGAAAAGGAACGGCGTTGTCATGTGGGTGGGCTGGCGCACACAATGGTGGAGTCGGGGGCGCCGTGCGGGTGCCCGCCGGGGCAGGGTTGGCGCTGGCTGACTCGTCGCCCAGGAAGTCCAAACCTCCACCGAAGCCGAACGGGTCGTCCTCCTGTTCGTCGAATAACACCCGTTGGGCCTCGGCCCAGAGCTCGTCGGGGTTTTGTGGGATGTCTGGTCCAGCCGCGGGTGGAGCCTGGTCAGACAGCAGGGGGTTTGGTTCCATTTTGTTTAGTTCTGCAGCTGTGAACCCAGCCCTGCGGTGTGGGAGGGGAAGTGTACGATGTCTCCGCTCGTAGATGGCGACGGCGACTCCATGGAGCACGGTCGCTTGGCGATGTCGTGCTTTGGCAGCTTCAACGATGTCGTCTGGAAGGTTATGAGTACGTGCCGCCGCTGTGGCGAGGGCGTCAGCCTGACGATTGAACTCCTCCGCGATGGGCCCGATGAGCCCGAGGTCGATGCCCGTGTCGCCCTGGTGGCTAGCGACTTTCTCTACGCGGAACATGTTTGGCTTGGCCATGACACATCGGTGGACCTTTTCCCAGAACTCCACGTGCGTGCCCTGCGGAGGGGAGTGTCCGTCGATGATCCTTTGGAAGCCGTCGACCACCGCCTGGTTGTCCACGAAGACGTGTACGGGCCGTTCAGCACATGCCGTGAGGTGGACAATGGCGAGGGTCTCCGCAAGCTGTGCGTTATGCGTGATGCCGTGAACGCGCGCACTGTAGTTCATGCGGTGGTCGATGCCGTAGTAGACGCCGTAGCCCGCTCTTGCAAGCAAAGGGATGGCTTGGTTGGTGCATGCACCGTCCGTGGCAGCGTAGACCCAGGTCCAACCAGTGTCATGGTCAAGGTAGGTGGTGTAGGAGTCCTGGGCTGAAGCCGCAGGATCTCCCTCAGGTGGGGGCCGCGGTATGGGCTGAGGTAGCGGGTCCCTCGCGAGGTCGGCCTGCAGGTCGAGGAGGGCTGGGTCTTCATCGAAAAGCCCGCAGTGTCTTGTGTGCGGCGGAAGACGGGCCCACTGCTCGTCACTGATGAGGGTGGTGAGAGGGACTCTTTCACGGGCCCAGCACTTGCAGTCACGCACAGTGTGCTCCTGAGTTTCCTCTTCCTCATCACAGTAACGGCAAATGGGGCTGGGGTCAGCGGACGTATTTGATCGAGAACGTCGCTGTTGGGTGTGGTCCCCCCCCGACAGGTAGTTTAGGAGGAGCGCCAGCTGCCATGCGTTGCATTTGGCAGCTCCTTTTGTGCGGGCGAGCCACGTGCTGGCGAAGAGGTCGAGGCCCTGTCTGACCGAAGCCAGGTGTCCAAGGTCATGACGCCGTGGCTTGATTTTTCTCAGAAAGGCTCTGCGTTGCGAGGCGCGCAGCATGTGAAGGAAGGCGTTTTGGGGGAGGTTCAGCCAACTGATCTGACAGCCCCAGTCGTCGTACATGGTGCCAAATGTGGGCCAAGTCCAACGGAGCTGCTGAAGCGTCTGAACAAGTCGTCCAACAGGTCCTCCGCCAAAAAGGGTCTGGACGTGGTGTTGGAGATCCCTGACGAGGCCGCAAAGAGTGGCGTCGCGGTTGACCTGTCGCCGCAGGCACAGGAAGACTTCACGCTGCATAATGGCGTCAATCTCCAGGGCGTGCCCTGGGACGCACACGGCCATGAGAGTCCAAAACTCGACCCACCTGTTTCCCTTGGGGCGGATAGCCGCCGTAAGGGCATGGTTGTAGGCAGTTTTGACGGGGCCTGATGGGGCTTGGATGTCAGTGCCCGTGGTACAGACGCTGGCAGCAAGGGAGCGGGCGTGCCGCGCCTTAATACGCATCGGAGATGGGAGCTTGCCAATACGCGGCAGGCGGCTAGTCGCCCTGCGAACACGGGCGTCAGCGGTGGCCGTGAGGTTGAGCGCGGCTGGAACCGGCGCTGCCTCGGCGTTGATGTAACTTCCGACGAGCTTGAAGGAGTCGACCACGCGTAAGGGCCGTTCCGCCAAGGTGAGCTGGGTAACGGCGGTGTGAAGCTCGTCAGTAAGCGCCCACCCCGCCACTTTTCCAGGATGAATGCGTTGACCAGAAAATCGATCAAACTTGGCGGTTTCATCAAGAGATTTCTGCAACTCGGGCGCGGTGTGGGTAGTGGAGTTGCTGTCGTCAACAAAAGTAGTGCTGAGTGACCGCGGCACGTAACGATGCTGTCTCTTGGTCCAGACGCACATGAGCAGCTTAATTTCGTCCAGGGACCAAGAGCTTCCCTGGAGGTGACCGTTTGTCCTGGCCAGTTCCTTAGAGTACGCACCGTTCATGCGGATGTAACGTTTGTGGCGCCTGTAGAAGTTTCTGCGGACAGTAACGATGTCTTGGGGACACCCCGCGTGAAGCGCGAGGTTAAGGCATATGTCCGTGATGAGATAGTCGAAACACTTCTGACGGTCCAGGCAGCTCCAGCCAAGGGAAGGAGAAGGGCTCTGGCGTGTTCGATGCGAAGGGCGAGAGAAGTGCTGACGTCCCCAATGGTAGCTTTGGGAACAGCGCCAAAACTCGTGGCGTGGGTCCATCCTTTCCGCCAGTCCGTGAGGCTGCGGTAAGCTGGTGCTTCCCACGCATACATCCAAACGGAGAGCACCGAGAGAAGTCGTTGGTCCGTTGGGAGTTCGCCTCGGCCTTTTCGGAGGCACGGGTTTGGGACGTGGAGGAGGGGTTCTGGGATAGTGCCAGTGCGTTGCATAGCTCGTAGGACGCTGGCGAAGAGGCGAAGAATGTCATCAGGAAGCTCCTTTGCCTCCTTAGTAGTCCAACCGTCCAGACCCCCCGCGCGTCTCGGTGAACGGGTGCGAATGAAGTGGATGAGTTGGTCGTCGGTGAGGTGGAAAGGGGTAGCTGGTGATGGCGTAGGCAGCTCCTGTCGGTACTCGTCGTAGAAGTAGGCCCACGTCGGCATGGCTTCGGCATCATGTCCCGCACGTGCGCGGTACCTGCCCAAGATGGGCTCCCAGGTGTCGACCATGAGCTTCAGCATGTCCTTGATGTTAGCAACAATGGCGTTGGCAGGGAGGATGTCGGGGACTTGCGCAGGTGGTGGTTCACGGGTGGGGTCTTCGTCGCTGTCCGTGTCGGGCGAACTACCGTCGCCGGGGCTGAAGCCGCCAGCTTCGGTGTCAGCGTCGCTGTCGTCCGTGCAAGCTTCGTCAGGTTTGAAGGCGTTGGTGTCGCAGTGGAGTTGCGTATCGTCAGGAGTGGTAGGCGTGCGGAGATACGCCGTGGGCGAGCTTTCAGCAGCTCGTGCGTATATGGCCGCCTTTCGCCCGCTTGGCTCACGGACGCCCTCGGCCCATATCCTGATGCGTTCCGCCTTGGCACGGTTCGCGCGTCGCGCCAGCTCCAAGTCGAGATGTTGGATCAAAACGTCAAGGTGCTCCCCGTGCGGCACTGGCTCGTCTGGGGCCCAGGCCTCGGGGAATTCCAGGAGAACCGTGGGGCGCAGCTTGTGGCATAAGAGGCGGGCCGCGGCCCACGTGCAGTCGATGCGCTGCGCGAGGTACGGCGGGATGGCACGGCAGTCTAGATGGTGGTGCTGTCCGATGAAACGGAGCTCACAGAGTTGCCGATGAAGCTTGCGCAGTCGGTTCATATGAATCGTGGAAGCTCCGTAGGTGGGGAAAGCGCGGGGGACAACCGGTCGATCTTCGAACGTAGGCGTGAGCCCGTGCATGGTGGGGGGCTTCTTCTTTGGGTGGTGAGGCGGTGGAGGTGGCAGATCGCGTAGACGGGTGAGATGGTACTCATGACTGGCCTCGTTAGCCAGGGTGAACATGCGCTCCACGTCGTCTCGTGCGTCGGCCTGCTCCATGCGGTCCTGGTATCGCCCAGCGATGAGGGTCCCGAGTGCTTGCAGCTCGTGCCCCTCATGAACTCCATCGTCGGGCGGGTAGGGCGTAGGGGCAAGAAGGCGTCGGGCCGTATGGTCGAGGCGACTGAGGTCAAGCGTGACCTGCAGGCCAACGTGAGACTTCGCAGGCAAGTCGCGAAGGTAGCAGAAGTCGGTGACAAGGGATCGCGCCGCCTGGTTGGCAATGATATAATCGATGCGCGAAGTGCGGGGGCACTTGGTGACGCAATCCCAATCAGGGATATTGCCATAGGTGTGCATGGTGTGGTCTGGTGTGCCCTCAGCAACGTTGGACCATCCGTGCTGCAACATGTGCAGAAGGTGTGGATTGTCGTCAATGTTCGTGTTGGCGTCCATACAGATGAAGTAGGGGGCTGAGCCGACCCTAGCGGCGGCACAGTCAGCGAGCCGAAAGAGAGCTGTGCTGTCTCCTCCAGCAATCCCGTAAAGGCTCGCTATGTAGATCCCCGCGGGCCCATGGTTGTTTCGTCGCCGCCTACGGCGGTGTTGAGTGCAGAGTGGGAGAAAGACCTCATGCCATCTTTTCTTGGCCTTGAGGGCGGCGATACAGGGCGCATTGTCGTCGACAGTGGAGTCGACAATGGCATCCTTAGAGAGGATGGCGACCCCTCCCGAGGCGCCAGTGTTGCCCACAACAGTGTGGTCTGTGCCGCCGTGGGCAGCTCTGCGCTGGGCTCGCGCCAGATCAAGGTCAGGTCCAAGACTGGCGTGGTATCCTCCGTTGAGAGGATTGGCGGCGCGTTGGTTAGAGACTGGGATTGCTAGTCGGGCTTTGCATGTCGGGTCTCCTGCCAGGCGCTCTATTTTATTATTTTTTTTTGCTGGTTCTTCTGCTTCATGAACAGCGCGTTGTGGTCGACAACAAGGGCGGGATGGTTGGCCAGTTCGCTGAGAGACTGGTGATGTTAAGGCTGACGAGGTGTATGGAGTGACCTGGCCCGTCTCCATCGGTGGAACTGGGGTTTGCGCGCCCCGCACGGTGAAGGTCAGCTTGGCCCTCGCCCCAGTAGGAGGCTTGGCCACAGTAGGAGCTCATGGCGTTACTATGGGTTAGCTTGAACGGGGCTGAAGCCGCCGTCAGGCCAAACATATAGGCGGGACACGGTCGGCACTGCGCCAGGGGGGGTTCATAAATATTAGTAAAAATGTCACGAAAATTCCTCCTCACTCCTGTACTGTAGGGGACGAGGGGAGGAGGAGTGAGACGGCAGCAGTGGGAGAGGGAAGCGACTCCTCGATCCATCCTGCCGAACACAAAGACAAAAACGAGACAGCGGCGGCGGCCAGGCGCGGCGGCGGCACAGCGCACGCGCATGTACTGCGCACGCGCCACCGCTGGTCCCTTCTGCGGTGACACGCCCGCCCCGTCAGTGTCTTGATGAGCAGCATCTGGTGGAACGGCTCCAGCAGCACGATCGGAGGCCTGACGCTGGGCCTCGTCCATGCCCGCTGCCGTGAGGCCCACGTTGCGGACAGGGCTGATTCCCCGCGGGGCCACAGCTGCCGCGGCAGCAGCCGAGGTGGCGGGGGCACCGCCCCGACTCTGAGGTGAGAGCGGTGAGCCCCCGCCAAAACCCGCCACAAGGTTCTTGACACGGTACTTGTTCTTGAACGGGTCGAAGGTTGGCGCCTCGTCGATGGGGACGATCACGCGGGTGAGCAGCTGCGGCTCGTGGTCCGTGGACGGTGTCGGCTCGAGGTCGACCTGGCTAGGGTCGATGACGCTGGCTCCGAAGCGTGGCACCACTTCGGGGGGTCGGCCATCGGCCTGAGTCTCGCGAGGCGGCGAGCTCGTGGAGCTCCCTGGGGCCTTGCGTGAACTGTGGCGGCTGCAGGTCCTGCTGCGCGGGACGCGCCCGCCCGTGTGACGGTCGCGTGGCGAAGTCGCCTGGGCATTAGCGCGCTCAGAATCTGCCCTGCTCGGGGATCGGATCGGCGCCGCGCAGGGTGATGGGCTGGGCTGGCGAGAGGCGCTTGTGCCGCCTTCCGCCGTGGCTGTGGCCTGGTCGGGGTCGGCCGCGTCTGGGCGGGGGCTGACGTGATGGGCGCTTCCCTCGCTGTGCCGCGGGGAGGCGCTGCGATGCGCCTGGATGCGCGTGAGGACAAGCGGGGTGAGCGGATGCCTCTCCCGCTCAGGTGGGGCAGGTTTGGCCTGGGCAGGGCGCAGTGCTGCAGCTACGTTTGGCGGGGGCGTGTGCTGGCGCGGTTGCCAAGCGCGCACGTTCGCATCACGCCATCCTTCGGGGCGCCCAGCCCTGCCACGGTTTGTTGCAGCCCCCTGGGCTGAAGCCGCAGGGGTTATCACTGCAGGCTGGTTGCTGGAGGAGCCCTCATGTCGGCCTGAGTAAAGGCCCCAGGCGCGCGTGGACCCTGGCACTGGCGAGGTGGCCCTTTGGGCATGAACAGGTGCACGCGAGTAGCCGATGACCGCTGGGTGAACCCTGGCGTTGGGGGCTTGGCCGTAGCTGGAGGCGGCTGCTCCAGCAGCCGCGGGCCTGGAACCTATGGGGCCACGGTAGTAGGCGGCAACCCCGTCGTAGGCCGTGTTACCGCCTGTCGGGACACGCGCAGGGGAGCGGTAGCGTGGTGCGCTCTGCTGTCCTGCGTCACGTTGGTCCCGCTGCTGGATGCGCTGCTGGTGCTGTTGGTGACGCTGCCAGTCGGCTCTCGAGAGGGGACGGGTGTCGGGGAGGACGGTGGGCACGTCGGGCCGTTGCCAGCCCCGATAGACGTGCTCGAAGGCGTGGTCAGGGTAGGTCCCCCCTACGGGTGAGTATCGTCGCACATGCTCCGTGTAGTCGATGTTCTGCGGCTCTGAGATCGCCGTAATGTTGATGGCCCGCTGGTGCGCTGGTCCATAGAGGCAGAAACTACCACGGTTGCTACGGTCGTGGTTTAGCTCAGCTTCGGTCGTGGCACGGCTCACCATGGCGTCGCAGAGTCGCATATCGTAGTCGAGAGCTTGAGGCCCAGGACCACCCTCGGCGTCCCAGTATAGTACCACATCTCGCCAGCGGGTGCGGGTCATGTGGGTGCGCTCGGCGATCAACTCGCAGACGGTCCTGACCGTGACACGATCCCTGTACATGTTGGTAATGGCTAGGGAGAAGGGTCGGCGGACCGTCTTGTTGAAGGTGAGTTCCTCCTTGAGGGCCTGATGGGGGCTGAAGAGCACGTAGCCTTCCCTCCAAAGCGGTTGGTCGGGGGAAGGTTCTTCGGGCATCCCCGTTCCTGTGAATCCAGGTGGCCGCGTTGTGCCGTCAGGCAATCCCTGCCTGGGGACGCGCCGCGGCTGTGGTGGGAGGTACCATTGGCCCTGGTAGCCTGCTTGCCCTGGTTGTGGAGGTTCTCCCCCGGGGCCTGAAGGCGCTCGGGGGGGTTCCTTGAGGTCGTGGAGGGCTGGCGCGTTGCCGAATTGGCGGGCAAGGATGTGCGGCGGCATCCCTGTGGCACGGACGTCGAGCTGGTTGTGTGGCCTGGGGGGGGGTGGGGACACCTGCTGGACAGGCAGCATGTGTCGGAGTCCCTCTTATTGGTGCTGTATGCACACGTCCAACTGTTGCACGAGTAGTCCGTGGACCAGTCCATAAGTGTACGCAGTCCGCTGCGGCCGCAGTCTGGGCACGTTGGTTGGCCCGAGGTGCCAAGCTGTGTGTTGCGGCGAGCCGCACAATATTGACAGCATTGGAATCGACACTGTAGGCAAGACCAGCGTCCTGGTAAAGGCGGTAGCGCATGCTCGTTTGTGCCTGGGTCGTCTGGGTGGGGTCTCGGGCGATCCCACAAGGGCCAGACGTCAGCAAACCAGGATTGGCCTGTAGCGCGGACAACCTCGGCGGGGAGGCGTGCGTCCTCGGCATGGCACCTGATCCACTGGGGCCCCATATCCGCTGGTACCATGACGGTGCGCCAGGAGTCGTCCGCCTTAACGTGGACTTGGGTCGGTGCCCAGAGCTTAGTAGTGGTGTCGCCGTGATCATGGTGGAGGATGACCCAGCCGTCACGCCCATCCACCGTAGGGTCAATGACGCGGTAGCCCATGACTGTCGTCCCCCACGGTAAGTAGGCGCCATCGTGGTGATCACCAGGGTCGAGCCAGACCTCGATGCCAGGGGCGTTGACACGGGACCGCACATCACGAACGTGGTAGGCGAGGACGTGGTAGGCAGTCGGCTCCTCCTCCGTCACAATGTGCTCCCACGTCTCAATGCCGCTGTTGTCGGAGGTGGAGTTCCCGTCGCCCTGTCGTGACGAGCGAGAGGCAGATCGTCGCGCACGGGCACGGCCTCGGGCGAGGGCGGCGGCCGCGCTGATGAGGGAAGGCGTACGGCGTTCGTCGACTCCAGATGACGTCGATGAGGGGTCTGGACTGTGGGCTAAGGCTGTGCCTGACTTGTACGTGCGTGGTGGGCCCGACGCGGCCCCAGGGCTGGAGCCGCTGGGGCGCGACCCGTGTGCGTCAGGGTGCCCCCGCACGGGGACAGCTTGCAAGCCCGTGTACACCAGGTCGATGAGTGGTTTCGGGTCCAGCTGGAGTATGTGGAGCGAGACGCGTGGTCGAGGCTGATTAGGGTCGTCCCTGGTGGCTGCTTCCGTGTCGTAGTGCTGTTTGGCCCATGCTCGCGCCGCTTCTGGCGAGTATAGCGCCTGCGGTGGTGGCCATGCTGCCGCGATGGCTGATCTGCGCCTGGTGCTAGCTTCCTGGTCGTGAGCTTCAGCCGCCTCACGGAGATCTGGATGATCGTAGCCAGCAATGTGGAGGGCGTGCGCGCAGCCACCCATGCCATAGGCGTGTGGAAGGGCACGGCACCTGGAAGCAGCTTCTGTGGGGGCACACCAGTCCATGCGGATGAGGAGGCTCAGGACCCGAGGGTAAATGAGGCGCGCTCCGTGAGCCTCCCCTTTCACGTAGTTGTGCCTGTTTTCCCCGCGCGGTGGTTGGGTGGCTTCGCACATCCAGAGTGCGATGGGTCCCCACGCGAGGGTGTCGTCTTCGAGACTGTAGGGCGGGTGGGGCGGTATCGCGTACCACGCGGCCAGCGAAGGGTGCACGCTCGTGTAAGTGCGGCCAACGTTTGGGCCAGTTCGGCCCTTCGCTTCACGGCGGGGGCCTGGCAAGAGGTGCCCTCCACAGGCAGCAAGACGGGCCGCAAGGTCGCCGCGGGTCCCATGCCAGAAAACAGTGGGCGCGTCGGTGGTGGGTTGACGGAGGTCCCACGTGAGGTATGGGAAAATTGTCTCGCCCGAGTTGCCTCCCGAGTCTTCCAGCACCCATGTGAGGCGGTTCGGCGGCCTCTGCATAATGTCCGTCCACGGCCCCAGCACTTGGAGTGTTGGGTCGTGAGTGAATCGAGGGTGGTCGTGGAGTCGTAGAGCGTCTTTGATGTCCTCAGTGGACACGCCACTGTTCCCTGGCGCGAAGCCGTTTTGGTACAGGGCGTTAAGTATGTTCTTCGGCGGCTCGGGGACCGCTGGGTCACGCTGGATGGTGTTGCGTAAGTTGCGTGTCGGTGGCTTGAGGGCAGTGTAAGGCGTGCCAGGGCCTGAAGGCGCCTGGGGCCTGTCAGGTGATGCATAGCGTGCTCGCCGTCGTGGTGGTTGGGTGTCCGCGTCGGGGGGGGGAACCACGAGCGTCAGCGTGTCGGAAGATGGACCACGGGCTGCCATGGGTGCGCTCACTCGTTTCCCTTGGCTCGGTGTCGCTGCCGTGTGCTGTGGCATCCTCGTTTGTCGGTAGGTTACCGAATGTCGCGCCGTTCTTGGAGCCGTCTCGTGGAGTCGGGCTGGTCGATCTTGGTGTGACAGACGAGGCACGCGATACGGCGGCTGTGACTTCAACGATGGCGGCGGTGGTGGCGGTGGTGACGTCGGCGACTGCGGCGGCAACAGCTGCAGCGTAGTGTTCCTGTAGCAGCGGATGTCGGAGTGCGTGCACCTGCTGGTCGTCGTGTTCGTCGGCGAGCGTGCACGGCAATTTGTGTGTGGCCTCGTCCTTCGGCCTCCTGCTCGGTTGGCAACAGCGGAGGCACCACTGGGCAGTGGATGAGTCCAGGGCCCGCGCGCATATGCGGGCGCCTACGTGTCCGACAGCTCCCTGGGCAAGAAGTTTGGCACCGACGAGTAGAAGACCACGCACAACTCCACCCGTGGCTATAGCCCCTAGCTTGCCGCTGGCCCAATTAAGAACGCCCCCGAAGCCGACCCCGACTGCAGTGGCTCCGCCCGAGACACCGTCTCTGAGTTTGTCGCTGGTCCATTTGAGAGTGGCCCTCAATGTGGACGTGACATAGTATGTCGTTTTGCGTCGGAATGTAGTGGACACCGATGGGCCTGGTGCCGTCGCTTGGCGTCGTCGTCGTTGTCGGTAGCTGGGGTCTCGGCTCGGGGTCGGCAAGTATCCATCGATCTGGTCCTTGTACGGCATTGCTATCGCGATGGCGTACGTGGCCACCAGGAGGCAGATGAGGCAGCCACAATGTCGTGATGCCGCTGAGCTGTGCTGGGGCTCGTGGGGACCGCTGGCATCTGGGTGTTCATCATCGATGGGGTCGTTGTCGATGTCGGCCTGCCAGTGGTCGATGGCACTGGGGTTGGAGTCAGTCACGTTGTCACCTCCTGCGGTCTGGGGATGTCCAGGTCGAGCCAGTGGTGCAGCGGGGCTGAAGCCGCCACTGCACGGGCTGGCATGAGCTGGCGAAGCAGTGGAATGGCTTGTCACATCAGCGGCAGTGACGCCTTCAGCGTCGTTGAGCCGCGCACAAGGGTCGGCCTGATCTGAGGTGTGGGGGGCACTGCTTTGCCACGGGGCGAGCCCAAAGTAAGGCTCCCTGTCGCGGTCACGCTGAGCCGAGTCGCCTGATGGTATCGTGCCGTCTCGATCCTGGGTATCGATGTCGTCCTGGCTATCCTCCGACGCGTGGAACGAGTCCATGGATGTATTGCCGATATCGCTGGCCGCGATGTGCTGGAGCAGCCATGATACGGGATCTTCTGCGGCCTGATCGGTGCCGTCCGTCGGCGCCGCAGCGAGCTCCGCCTCGACGAGCGGCAGCATGTCTGGCGGTTGGTGCAGGATAACATCAGCGAGGTACGCCATGGCGTCATGGTCGGGTGGAGGGAGACCTCTTGGCAGCAGAGCATGGGCCCGTGAGAGGTATGGCGGCAAAGGTGCCATGAAAGCCTCAGGGCCAACGAGCGTGGCACGAGCGCCCTGGTACTCCAGAAGGAGGCCGAAATAGCGGGTGGCGTACTCGCGGCTGCTCTGGATCCGAGTGAGGTTGCGGTTGATGCGCTGCCTGTCGGGGCCCGCTCTGTGCCAGATGTCCTCGCACATGTCGACCGCGGTGCGATGGCGCAGGGCGTCGGTGGTGTCCTCGGACGCCTCAAGGAAGAGGTGATCGTACTGTGGCAGATGGAGCGTCGCCAGGATGTACGGGACGCAGTCCTCGAGCCATGCCCAGAACATGTCCTGGTTTCCTCGCCTGGTGCCCACGCCGCAGCACACGGTATGAGCCGGGCGCGGATCATCATCAGGTGCCAGAAAGCAGGGTCTTCCTCGGGTTCGCCCCTATCTCGCATGGGAGTGGTGGGACCCATAGGGCAATAGCGGGGCACAACAGCGGGGCTGAAGCCGCCACTGTGTGCCTGGCCAATACTGCACGGACTCGCGGCAGCGGTGCCGTTCACGATCGGGTCCAAAATGGTGCAGTGATCGTACTTGTAGATGCTGTCATCGTAGAGGTAGAAAAGGGACGCACGTTCAACGTGCTGTAGGAGAAACCCACCTCCATGCTGGGGCGCACCGCCTGAAGACGGGTGTGCTCCAGCGAGCGAGGGGAGGGCCAGGCTGCAAGCAAGGCGCCACATGATGGCGAGGCCTGGCGGGCGGCGCGAGCGATGAGCCAAAAGCTGCATGTCAGCACGCATCTTTAGGTACCCCTGCATGCTCATGTACATTGCAACAAACACACCCACAGCAAGATGACAGGTGTCCCTACACCAGGTAGCTTGCTCGTGCTGCTGCCAAAAATGACATGATATAGCAAGGAGGAGGTACGACGAGAAGTGAGAAGGGATGCCTCTGAAGGCGCTTCCTCGGAGGGCTGAGGCGGGCTCTCTGAGGCACCTTCAATAGGGTTCCTGTGTGACCCGCCCCTTGTCTTTGCCTTTGTCAGCCCCTGGGGGCCCCGTCCCTGGGGTGACCTGGCCTGGCTGGTCGATCCACCCGCAGACAGCCACGGGATCAGCAACTGGTGCAGCTTCCTCCTTTTTGGTTTCGAGGGTGGCCACCTGGGGCAGGTGGATGGTGCCCCCCGTGAGGTGCCCGAGGAGGGCCTGGATGTCGCCACGCAGTGCAGCAGCTTCGGTAGTTGCCGTCTGTTGCTGAGTGACGACGGTGGCAAGCCCTCGTTCCAAGCCTGAAACGTGCTCCGTGAGTGTGGCCTGGGATGAGAGAACGCCCGCAAGCTGGACCTGCATGTTGTCCACCGTGTTGGCAAGCAGCTCGTGCTGTTGTTCCATGTGTTGGATGCGGGTCGTGGCGGCATCTGACAGTTTAGGGGCCGTAGCGAAGCGTTCGCCGAGGGTGTTCGGTTCGCGCGATGCCACGCTGAATTCATCCCCTGATGAGAGGATCTCGACGTCGCCTGGTACCTCGGCGGCTGCGTCAGCGTGCCCTTCAGTGTGGCCCCCACCTTCAGCCACCACCATGCCAGGTTGCGGGTCATGCTCGTCCCCACCTGGTCCTTGGACGGCCGTCTGCTCGGCAGCTCCCTCCGTGCCGTGCGGGGGTGCAGAGGAGCTGCGGCCTGGGGCGCCGTGTGATCTTGCGTGCGGCCTGGCGTCGCGTTTCCCGCTGGAGGATCGGTGGCGCTTGGCTAAAGGCTCCTCCTTGGGGATCGGGAGCGGTGCGACGCCCTTGCCTTTGGGCGTGGCAGTCATGAGGTCGTGGAGGTAGGGGCTCTGGGCCGCTTTGGTTAGGAGTGTGCCCGTGGCGGGGCTGAAGCCGCCACCACGGGCGGGCGGCGTCACAGGCTCTGTGATAGTGGTGGGGGTGACAATGGTAACGTTGTCCCTCTTCGGCACGACCTCAGCCAACGGGGCCTCGGTGATGCTCCACGGGATGGGGCACCCTGCGACCTGTACCGTATATGTGGGTGGGGGACGATGAGCGCGCACTAAGGCAAACTGCGCCGAAGTGGCTGGGTCCCAGGCGGTGTGGTAGACCTCACAGTCCCATTTGACGGACGGGCCCGTGAGAGTCTTAGCAAGCTGGGTCAGCGTGGCATGACGTGCCGCAATGCCCGTGATGCGGTATCGCGTCTTGGCGAGAGTGGCTTCACAGCCACGGATGCTGACGGCAGCGGCCTTGGCGGCGTCTGACTCACGTGCAACACGGATCCCCAACAAGCCTGACTTGCCGTGCCTGACGACTCCTAGGGCTTTGAAGTCCACCGACTTCTGAAACGCCTCTGCCATCGTGATGGGCTGGTCCTCGGGGAACCACACGGTCTGGTACTTGTCTGCAGTGGGCTCGTCCGCACCTACGTTGCTGAGGTCGTAGGTGGCGCCGAGTTGCCCCGAACCCGCCAAGACCTTGTCAACTGCTTGAAGACTGACGCCGAAAGTGGCAGCCAGGGACCTTTTTCCGACGCCCGATCCGTACCTGCCTAGACTTTTGCAGGGTTCGAGGATGGTGACGGCTTTAAAGTTGCCGTGGAAAAGGGCCTTGAAGGTGTCCTGAAGCTGACTGTCGAGCTCCTGGCGGCGAGCGTCTTTCTTAGACTCCCTGTGCTTTTGGTTTTGGCGCGCCTTGTCCTGTGGAGCGGAATCCCCTCGGAAAGGACCCTTGGCGCGTGGACCACCGTTCACGGGGGCGCCTCCCGAGAACTGATCCTCGAAGGCCTGATGCATGGAGGGGACTGCGGCGATGGCTTCGGTTTCATGTATGGTCACCCGAATCCAGCATACATGGTCGGCAGGATCAATGGTGGCGACGGCTACTTTTTCCGTGCGGGCGACTTCCTTGGTGCCCAGCTGGTACACGGTCACGGGGACGTGCGTGTGAACCACTTTGGGCGCCTTGGGGTGGCGCTTCAGCACGGGGACGGCGAGCTCGGTGCCGACGTAGTTGTCGTTTTTTGGGCCCATGACAGCGATCGCGAGCTGACCCGTGGTACGCTTGCCCTGCTCGAGATGGTGCTGCAGCAGCCGCTCGCCACTCTCGTAGTCGTGGAGGCTGATGCTGGGCTTGTACGTCTTGCCGTCGTCGAGTGATGTGGGTTCGGCCAGGACTGGGACCTTCCAGAAGGCCGGGTCCAAGGCAATAAATTTGGCGTCCGCAGCCTGAAGACGTGCGGACGCAGCTGGTGGGTAGGATGTGTCACCACCATTGCGCTTAGGCTTGCTGCGCTGGTGGTGATCCAGCGTGTAGCTGATCTGGTTGGCGGCACACATGCGAATCAAGGCACTGCCGAGCTTCTTGGTGTTGGTCTTGTGCATGTCGTACGTGGCCTGCAGCTCGTCCGCGTTCAGCTCGGCGAGCCCGTTGTATGCGGCTGTGGGGCGGTCAGACCCCGCTTGCTTGAAGGCTGCAATGCAGTCCTGTTTGCGTTGGAGGAGGGATCCTTCAGCTGCAGGACGTGAGCTCGGCGGCTGCTTGGAAGAGCGACGGCGCTCCGGCTTGGCGGGGGCCATTGCGGCGGGCGCTCTGGTGGGAGGGAAGAGGTGACGCGAATCAGTAGGGTCCTGCTGGGACCCCTCCGGTCTCGCGAGGCCTGGGAGACTGGCTCCGAGGCGGGGCGCTTCGCGTCGCGGCTGCGGTCTGAGTGCAGGGCACTCTCGAGCCGAGACTAGGGAGAGCGAGAGAGAGCGAGAGAGAGCGAGTGAGAGCGAGAGAGAGAGAGAGAGCGAGAGAGAGCGACAGAGAGCGAGAGAGAGCAAGAGAGAGCGAGAGAGCGAAAGAGAGAGAGAGAGAGAGAGAAGAGAGAGAGAGAGAGATAGAGAGAGAAAGAGAGAGAGAGAGAGATAGAGAGAGAGAGAGAAGAGAAGAGAAGAGAAGAGAAGAGAGAGAGCGAGAGAGAGAGAGAGAGGGAGAGTGTGAGAGAGAGGAGAGAGCAGAGAGAGAATAGAGAGAAGAGAGAGAGGAGAGAGAGAGAGAGAGAGAGAGAGAGAGAGAGAGAGGCAGAGATAGAGGCAGAGAGAGAGAGGCACAGAGAGAGAGGCAGAGAGAGAGAGAGAGAGAGAGGCAGAGAGAGAGAGGCAGAGAGAGAGGCAGAGAGAGAGAGAGAGAGGCAGGGAAAGAGAGGCAGAGACAGAGAGAGGGCAGAGAGAGAGAGAGACAGAGAGAGCAGAGAGAGCAGAGAGAGAGAGGCAGCTCAGTCACACTTAAATCCAGATTCGTCCTCACCGAGTCCCACCACCAAGGGAGCGCCAGCAAGGATATGCACATATGGGGATCCCCACGCAGTGAATATATATATATATACATATATATAAGAACTATAATTACTCGTGCTTAGTTGAATAAATCATCCAAAATATATATAATATATACATATATATAATAATATAATAATATTTAGTATGTAAGAGTACCATGTATCATAGAACTCATCAGAAACCTCGCCCTGAAAATAAACGTCCACGGTAGCAATGCCCGACATCTGTTTCTGGTCGCGCCGAAGCGGGCCTCCCATCGCGCCGCCTCGCCCGAAGAGGGGGGCTGAGCGAAGCGGGCGGACTGGAGGGGGGGTGCCCTCACCCCGACGAGAGCCCTCGGAACCCGCCGCGACGGGCAGGGGGGGCTCAGCCCTCGCCAGCGAACTCGCCGATGATCTCCGCCCAGCGAGCCTGGGGGGCCGCTGGGGGGGCGCACTAGCTGCTGGCGCAAGCGCCCCGACCCCCGGCCCCATGCCCCCCCTCCCCCCTCGGGCCCCAAGAGCCCTCGGAGCCCCCATCGAGCTCTCGCCCCCCCCCCCAAGGGCCCCCAGGGCCCCCAGAAGGAGCCGAATCCGCACGTTGGGGGGGTCATCCCCGCATTCCGGGGTCGCTCCCCGCATTTCGGGGTCGATTTCCGCATTTCGGGCTCGCTGGGGGGCCTGCGGGGGCCGAGGGGCTCGGTGGGGCCCTGCGCGCCCGCGAAGGTGGGGGGGCGCAGGGGCCGCCAGAGGCCCTCGGGCGGGGGCAGGGGGCCAAAGGCCTGGGGCGCCTGCGCCATCGGCAGGGAGGGAATGGCACGAGGGAAGAATGGGCGGCAGGGCATGCCCTTGCCAAGAGCTTCTGAGGGCTTCCCTCCCGCGACCTGCAATCCCGATGGGCATCCCAAGGCCGTGCAGACACTGAAACTATATGAAGGAGGAGTATCATATACAATGAAAGCAATATTCATATACAATGATTGCCATTTACACGAAAAGAATCATATACAAGGAATGGCATGAACAAGGGCGATCATATAATCGCATACAATAACTTCACATAGAGAAAGTATCATATGCAAGGGCCATCGCATACGAGGATGAATCATATGCAATGAGGGCCATATTCGAACACGATCATATACAAGGAATGCCATTTACAGGAGACAGCATATACAAGGAATGTCATAGACAAGGACGATCATATATACAATAACTTCATCAATCGTGTACAAGAAGGATCATATAATATACAACGAAGGCCATGTCCGAACAAGATCACATACAAGGAATGCCATTTACAGGAGACATCATAGACAAGACACCATAGACAAGGAATGTCATAGGCAAGGGCGCTCATGTATCATATGCAATACTTCATATATCATATCAGATCACATATACAAAGACCACCGTATACGAGAAGGATCATATAATATACAATGAACAACATATTCAAACAATATCATATACAAGGAGTGTCATTTACATGAGACATCGCACACAAGGAATGTCATAGACAAGGACGAACAATAACTTCATACATAGGAAATATCATATACAAGGACCACCGTATACGAGTATACAATGAAGGCCAAATACAAGACCATATACAAGGAATGTCATTTACAAGAGACACTGAAACAACAATCGCTCAATACGTATACAGGGGTAGTGGCGACGTCATATGGTTTTGGGCGCAGCGCCCGCTCACACCGCAATCCACCCGCCTCAGGGGCAGGGGGGGGGAACAGCGGGGGTGCAAGAAGCCCGACCACCCCCTTGATTGCCACCCCCCTCCTACTCCTCCTCCGCCCCCTTACCCCTCGCCCTTCTCCTCTACCCCGACTCCCCCATTCGTCTTTCCCCTCTGGCCCCCCCTTTCAAGTCTGAGACCCCATTTGCTCTGTGTTCCTTGTGCTCCGCCGCGCTCGCCCCCCTCAAGGCGCCATTGAACCTGTCGGCGGCAAGGGTCCAGTGCAAGGCAGCGCCTTGCCCGGGCAAGTTCTCCAGGTTGACCCATTTCTTGCAATTCTTGTGGCTCAGGTGGCCGCGGTGCACCTGGGGGCGGAGTTGGGCGCAAGCCGCCGCAATCGCCGCCGCCCCCCCCCCCCCCCCGCTAGTGAGGCCGATGGGCCCCCCACCCCAGCGAGGCCGACTGGCACCCCACCCTTGCGAGGCCGATGGGCCCCCCGCCCCAGAGAGCCCAATTCCCCCTGATCCGAACCTGGGCCGAATAGACACTTCCATCGCGATTCTGATACGCGAGCTTGCCCAGGACCTGAAACTTGTCGAGATCCTCCCTGTAATGAGCAAACGTCAGAGTTTGGGCGCCCGTCATCTTCGTGGCGTACCCTGGGAACAACTCGCAGACTTCCCACCCGTCCCTGGCCGCCGCTCCGGCAATCGGGGACTCGTGCACTTCGGCCCACATGCGCCTGACCTCTTCTTCCTCAGGATCCGGAGCCCCAGGGTCGTCGTCGCTGGAGAGGCCAGAGGGGCCGGGCCGAGCGTCGTCCATCCGACGCCTGGCCCCACCGTCTCCGTCCGCGCCACCGAAGGGGGGGGCGAAGAGAAGGGGGGGGAAGAGGGAGAGAGAGAGAGAGAGAGAGAGAGAGAGAGAGAGAGAGAGAGAGAGAGAGAGAGAGATACTGACAGACACGCGGCAGACGGACAGACACACAAAAGGACATAGAGTGAGCCAGAGGGAGAGAGATATATAGAGAGAGAGAGATATAGAGGGTGGGAGATAGTATACATATATAATTATAATTTATATAGAGAGAGGGCACGGAGGCACGGAAGAAAGAGAGAGAGAGAGAGAGAAAAAAAAAAAGATAAATGGAATAACGAGCGAGGAAGAAAGAAAGGAATAACGAGAGAGATAAAGAGAAATGATGAAATGATACAGTAAGAGCGCGCGGCACGGCGCAGCACGGCACCGCGGCGAAGGAGGGGCCACGAGAACGAGAAAGAGAGAGGACGAGGTAAGATAAGGGAGGAGGAGGGGGAGAAGAGGAGGAGTGGCGAGAAAAAGGGAGATGGGGGAATGGAGGAAGTGGAGAGAGGGGAGGAGGGGGCCAGTGGAGAATGCGAGGAGGGACGGAAGTCCATTGGCCATCGAAGGCTTACTCAGGAGGCTCCCCCAATCAGCTGCGACCAGAGGCTTTCCCGGGGCAAGCCGACGAGCCAAAACTGTTCGGGGGGCCTTCGCACCGAAAAACGTGATGGGGGCTTGTTTCAGGGGCCCTTCTCACCGAGATGGGTGCTGGGTACGGTGTTCGTGACGTGGCAGGCCAACCAACTTCCCAGAGCCTCCCAGAAAGCCCCAGCCCTCCTGGATTGTATCCCAGCTACCAGATTTCAACTGCCCGGGAAGCTTCCTGGAGTTCCGAGAGCGTCCCGAGGCGTTAGACAGGAGCGGCCAAGCAGGGGGTGGAAGCGGAAAAAAGGGGAATTGGCAAACGCCGCCAGCTGCGCCCCGACCGCGGCCGCGCCCGCGGCCACGTCCACGACCCTCGCCGCCGCCGCGCCCGCGCCCGCGCCCAGGGCGCTGACGTCGCGGTCCTCGAGAGACGGCCGCGGAGATCACGGCGGAAGAAGGCGGGGGCAAGGGGAATGGCGACGACAGGGGGCGAGCACAGCAGGGCGAGAAGGGACGTGACGAGAAAGAGGGGCGGCGGAGGAGGTCGGGCGGGAAGGGGAAGGCGAAGGCGCGTTACAGGGCGGGGCCAACGAAAGGAACGAAGAAGACGCACGATCAAGACGACTCGCGATGGGGAGAGATTGCCCGGGCCAGAGATGGGGGGGGGCAATGGCGAGGAGCAGGGGGGGGGGGATGCGACGTAGAGTGCAGCTGATAGAATGATGGAACGGCGTGAGGACGAGAAGGAGGCAGAGGAGTCGGAGGAGGAGGGGGAAGGAGGAGGAGGAGGAGGAGGAGGAGGAGGAGAGGAGGAGGAGGGGAGAGCGGTGCTCGCGAAGTCCTGCCATCGGCACAACGCCATCTTTCGCAAGCTTCTCCATCACCTTGAAAGCCCTCATGGCAAGAACAGCCGTGTGCTCCCTGTCAAGCTCCTCCAAGAGGGCGTCTAAATCAAGGCGCTCCGTAGCTGTCACCACATGCGTGGCGAGGTCTTTGAGCGTGTACGTGAGAAGGTGGCACTCGACCGGGCGATGCTCGAAGATCTGGAGCAATTCATTCGCGACGTGGGACTCGGTCATCACATGCAAACATTGAAAACCAGCAAGGTTGCTCGAGTGGAGACTGACCTCGAATGGAGGAGTTAGATCCCCATACGGGCCACTGCAAAGGACGATCTCGCACACGAATGGGCCCTTCCTAGCCGAGGACCCCAAGAGGAATGCATTATGATTGCCCTGCTTGACACATAGGAGGGGCAGTAGGCCGTGCAACTGCTTGACCCCTCGCGGCGCAATGGATACCTCCAGGACCTTGGTAAATTACATGTATCTAGCCCGCTCCTTCTCAGTGAACCTGCTCTCGCAACAGTCGACGTCGCAAGGTGTATGCATGACCCCTGCGCTCTCCCAGTCTGCATCAGGGAGAAGAAGTTCGTAAGTCCTGTCTTGCCACCGCTGCAGACCTTTAGGAATCATGCGCTTCTCGTGCTGGGCCATATCCTCGACGAGCTCCACGGCTATCGGGTACTCGGAATCACCGATGTTGAACGGCGTCGGGCGCGTTGCAGGAGTCGAAGACCCAGCGGCGGCGCTCTCGGGCTGAGCGTACTCGTTGAGTGGGTCGCGGAGGGCATGATTGAGTCGACCCTCTGCGTTGGTCTCGTTGGCCTCTTTCCAGAGGTCGGCCACTTCGGCATCGGGCAGCTCCTTGAATTCCTCGGTGAGTCGTTCGAGCACGTCTGCCTGTATGCGACCGCGGTCGTCCATCACTTGCCCCCAATGCCTCGCATGCCACGCATTCAGGGCTGTCCTGCGGGTCGGGCCTTTGCATCGCTCGCGCTTGCTCTGCACCCAAAGCGGCCGTTCGGGGCATTGCTTCCGCTTGCCCTGAGCGGCGTCCGGGGCGTCGGCCGCCTGGGGGCCCTTGTGCGACCTCAGCGACTCCTTCAAAACATGTCTGCTACTGATCGTGCATATTGAACAAGGGCGCCCACTCATGTTGCAGTTCGCCCTTGCTGCCCCGAAACACTCTTCCAAATGATTCGTCGCTGTCAACGACTTCGAGAAAACGTCCCTCAAGAAAGCCTGAGTCTCGTCGGAGACGAGCTTATCCACCGCGTCGCACTTCTCTCTCGACTTACGCGAGAAGTGTTGGTCAAGGCAGCACCGTGGCTTGTGCAATAATTCATCCGCGAATGTCCTCTTCTCATCCATCGGCACCCCCTCGTCGAACATGATTCTAAGACTGAATGGGTGCTGCAGGAAAGCCCATACGAGCCGCCTCCACATCAAAGTAATCGAAGGTATCAGAGCTCCTCGGACCATGCGCTTCTGCTCCTGGCTCCATCCTTCCACTGGGCCAAATCTATCAAGTAATATGGCGAGGGCATCCCTTTGCTCCGGGGTGTCTGAGAGCAAAGCTTTGGAGCGCTCGCTGATCAGCTGAACTGGGAGAGAGTCTGGGAGACGGCACAGGTCAAGCAGCGTCGGCGCCCCACCGCGGCCCAGGTCACGATTCTTATCGAACAAGTCGAAATGAAAGCGGGTCAGCGGGGTCGCAGCTGACAGCCAAGAACATAGGCGGGCCATCATGGCGGGGTCATGAATGAAAGTGGTGGCCTTCTTCGCACGCTTGCGCTCGAGGCGACGAAATGCCCTGGCGGAGTTGGCCGTCTGCAGTCTCTCGCCTTCAGAATCTGAATTGTCATCGGCGTTCTCGTCGCGAGTGGCCGAATGCTGAACAAATGCACGCAACAAGATGTTGCGCATGCCGGCGGCGAGGGTGATGCGCGACACGGCGCCAAAGAGGGCAAGCCATTGGTTGACCTGGGGCACGTCGATCTTGGCCATGATGATGCTTTTCACGAGCTGGTATGCCTTCTCGACGCTGGCCTCCCGATTCGCGCAGCACTCCGGACCTTTGCAATGGTGGGAGATCCGTGGACTCCGCCAATCCCCTGTGAAATAAGCCAGCAACTTTTCCCCCTGATGGCGTCTCTTCTTATCTTCCTCGATGTACTGCTTGCGCCTCCCCTTCCATATGTCGAGGGGGGCGAGGCAGGGGCCCGGGGGCGGGGCGACGGCGGCGCGACGCGACAGTGAAAGAGGAGAGCGAGAGAAAGGGAGCGAGGACACTCACGAGGCTGACTCTGGGCCGAGCTCTCGGCGGGGCGCAGCTGGCGGCGCGAGAGCGCAGAGAGCGAGGTGCGACCAGGGGGGACTGGGGGGGGTCCTGCCCAGAAGACGTGGGAGCCCGCCGCCCACCCGAGCCCTATGCCAGGTCTGCGAGGCAGCGTGGACGCCGCGGAAGAAGCCGTCGGCGGGGGGCGGGAAGGGCGGGAGAAAGGCAGCAGCAACCGCAGCAACGGCGACGGCAGCATCACTGACTGAGATCCCCTGCGTTATCTACAAATCTCGAGAAGGAAGGGGCCGCTGGCCTTGTGAGCATTGCCGCCCTTGTCTCTCTGTGCCCGCTCGACCCCTCCCCATCCATCGCTTCCATCCTCACTCCTGTGCTCACCTCCTGCCCTGCGCCCCCAACTCCGACCCCCGGGCACTTCTCGCTTGACATGGACGGGTTGCCGACATTGATTCTGTAATACGTGTGCTCGAGGAGCGCGGCAGCGGCTGCCCTATGGTTCGGATCTATCGGCGCCCAGTCCTCGGAGCCCTCTACCATGTATTCGAGATCATCTGTTAGCATCGCCTTTATCTCGGTCATGAGCTCCTGAATCACGTCACCTTTTCCCAGGCAGGCCGACAGAACCATTCGAAAGGATGGGGGCGCGGGCGGGGGGGGGGGTAGGAGGGGGGGTCGCTGGCTAGGGGCTGGTCTGACAAGTACGTGCACGATTCACCCTTGTGGAGCTGCTTGATCAAGCAGAACAAAGGGTTGGCCATATCGAGATGCGCTGACACTGGCTTGAAGATGAGATTCGACTGGTGGTGAAGGCACCGAAGGACCAGTCCGACCACATGGGCAGGGAGGTCGCTAAAGAAACCATTGATGTAGCGGAAGTTGGCTTTGTGGGAGTCCACTGTAGCACTGACGCACGCCAGATCACCCGAGGTGACGAGGGCGCGAATGTCGGGCTGATGCTTGGAAATACCTGTGTGCAAATTATCCGCGCTATTGGTGTCGAGGGCAGAGAGAGGGCACGTGACCTCCGCCCTTCCCGTCTCGGGGGAGTCCTGCTCCTTGTAATGGAACACGCCGAGCTGGCACAACACCTCCCTTCCCCCTTCCCGCGCCCCGCCCTGCTCAGCGTTTCCACCGTTGCCCGCTGCCTTCGCCCTCGACCCGTGGGCAGCTGCTGCTGCCTGGGCCGCGCCTCCGATCGCTTGCTTTCACCCTGCGCCCCCGTCCGCCCCCTCGTCCTCATCGCTCTTCCGCTGACTGCAACTTCTGCCGCCCCATCCACAACCCCCTCCCCCCCCGCTCTCCCTCGTCGTTCACTGCATGCGCTGCTGCTGACCCAGCCCCCGCCTCGTGACCAGCCACCGGGAGGTCCTTCACCGATATCCTCATGCGCGTGGTGTCCATCATGAAGTTGTACACGCAGTGCTGGAGGCGAGCGCCAGATGCCTCCCCTCTTTGCAACCCTAACAGTGAGACGATAACTATCCTGCCTGCTCCTCCTCTTCTCCCGTCCATGCCAGACTCCTGACCACTCAATCTCAAGCCCCCATCGCTCGCCATGACACCTGGGGCCCCCCGCCCTGGCCCGCCGTTCGTTGTAGCCACTCCGACTGGTTATCGACGAACACCTCGGCGAGCGTGCCCCGGGCCGCGCTAGCCTGGCCACGACCAGCCTTCGTTGCCCTGGATATCGCAGAAGATGTCATCGCCAACTGGTCGAAGGCCGTGCGCAGCAGACAGCGCGGCGTCCAGGATTTCCACCTCCCGCCACTTCCCCGAGTCACCGAGCGCGCAGCTGGACGGGATGCGGGGTCGAAGAAAGGAAGGGGGGCGGGGGGGGAAGGAGGGGGAAGACGGGGCAGGGGCCACCATCTGGCCAGGCTGCTGGCGACGAACATGGACGACGACGACGACGACGACGACGGCGACGGCGACGACGACGACGGCGGCGGCGGCGGCGGCGGCGATGACGACGACGACGAGGACGACGACGACGACGACGACGGCGGCGGTGGCGGCGGCGGCGGCAGCGGCGGCGGCGGCGGCGACGACGACGACGACGCCGCCGAGCCCCTGCCCACCTCCCGCTCCCCTTGACGGCGATCCTCTCCGTGTCCTCCGGGTGGAGCTCGTCGTCCTCCGCAGGCGCCGCTTGGCGAGACAGATAGCGAGAGAGAGAGAGAGAGAGAGAGAGAGAGAAAAAGAGAGAGAGAGAGAGAGAGAGAGAAGAGAGAGAGAGAGAGAGAGAGAGAGAGAGAGAGAGAGAGAGAAAGAACTAAAGAAGAAAGAAAGACATAATGGGGAAGATATATATATATATTATATATAGATATATAAGAGAGAGAGAGGAGAGATAGAGAGAGAGAGAGAGGGAGGGAGGGAGGGAGGAGGGGAGGGGAGAGAGCGAGACATAGAGAGAGAGAGAGAGAGAGAGAGAGAGAGAGAGATGGCACTGGATAAGGAGAGAAAGAGAAGAGAGAGGAGAGAGAGAGAGAGAGAGAGAGAGAGAGAGAGAGAGAGAGAGAGAGAGAGATCGGGGAAGGGAGAAGATGGGAGAGGGAAAGACAGGGAGTGAGATAGACTGAGGTAGCGAGGGGGAGGGAGGGAGGGAGGGAGAAAGGAAGGGAGGCAGGGAGGCAGGGAGGGGGGGGGGAAGAGGGAAGACCGTGCGACGACGGTGACTAGGCGACCACCGCATCACCCTTACAGGCCCTTACTCTCATCTCACTCGGGCTCGCACTCGCACTCGCGCTCTCGCCCTCCTTCTCACTATCATTCCCATCCCACTCCCACTCCCACTCCTACTCCTCTCTCTCTCTCTCTCTCTCTCTCTCTCTCTCTCTCTCTCTCTCTCTCTCTCTCTCTCTCTCCCTCTCTCTCCTCTCTCTCTCTCTCTCTCTCTCTCTCTCTCTCTCTCTCTCTCTCTCTCTCTCTCTCTCTCTCTCTCTCTCTCTGTCCCTCCCTCCCTCCCTCTCCCTCCCTCCATCCCTCTCCCCCCCTCCCTCTCTCTTCGCCCCTGCCCCAGCCCTGGCCCCCAGTCCTTGCGCACCGCCACCTCCCGAACGAGGTGCTTCGCCTGCGCCCGGCGGCGCCTCTGCGCCGTGACCGCGACGACGCGCTGGTCATCGGCCCGCCGACGCAGGCGGGCTGCCCGCGCCAGCTGCACCTGCCCGGGCGGGGGCGGGAGGAGAGGGAATGGACGAAGGGGGCACGCAGGGATGGAGCTGCGCGGAGGAGGAGAGGCGAGAGGGGAGGGAATGAAGGAAGGAGAGTGGGGAACCAGAAAGGATGGAGCAGGAGTTGGACGATAACGCGAAGGTGAAAGCGGCTGCGGCGGCTAACGACGAGCAGGGCGACACAGATAATCATTGGGAGAGATGTCAGTGCTCCTCGCTGCCGTCGTCATCGTGGCACTTACCTCCTCATATGCCTCCTCCTTCTCCACTTCCTCCTCCTCCACCTCGTCTTCCTAACTCTTTTTCGGCGCTCCTCCTCCTGCTGATCCCCCTTTCATCCCCGGAGAGAGGGGCCCGCCCCGCGGCGCCCGCAAGGCGGGGGCGCGTGGGCGCGCGGCCGCGGCGCGGGCGCCGATCGCCAAAATGGCGCCCATCTGAGCCGCCGCGGCCGCTCCTCCTCTTCCTCCTCCCCTGACTTCCCCCTCCCCTCCTGCTCCTCCCCGTTATCCCCCTGTTCCCTTTCCCCCCCTCCTCCCCCTCCTCGCCCTTTTCGCGTCCCCAATCTCCTCCCGCCCCTCGTTCCTCTCCTCCTCCTCCCCCTCCTCCTCCTCCTCCAGTCCCGATGATTGCGAACGCGGCGCGCGCCCGCGAGAACGCATCGTCGCCATCTTCGTCGTCGTCGTCATCGTCGTTATCGTCGTCGTCGTCGCCGTTATCGTCGTCGTCGTTCGATCATGTACTATACCTTCCAGGATGGGAGATCATCGGCTTCCTTACTGTGCTCCGCAGCGCGCTGCGCGTCGAAAGAGCGAGGGGCTGGCTCTTGATCTCTTTCATTTCCCTCCACCTCTTCCCCCCATTCCTGTCCCCCCTCTTCCCCCCATTCCTGTTCCCCCCATTCCTGATCTCTTTCGTTTCCCTCCCCCGTTCCTTCCCACGACCCTCTTCCTCCCCTGTCCGCTCCTGCCCCCTCTCCCCCTCTCTCACGTCGTGTCCTGCGGGCCCTCCCCCCCGCGAAGTGCGCGTGCCAAACGCGCGGTGCACGGAGGCCCCCACGCAGTTCCGCTCACGCGAATCCATTTCAAATCGCCGCGACGGGAGGGGAGAGAGAGGGGGGGGGGAGGAGGGGAAGCGAGGGGAGAAGAGGGGGGAAAGGGGAAGGGAGGGGAGTGGTTTCGGATACCTGGTTGATAAATAATAAATGATATATTTTATTATAATATAATAATATAATTAGCAATATTAAAATAATATAATAACATAATAATAATAAACATAAAATAATATGATATACATATTATAATTACTAATTAATAATAATATAATATGTAATATCTAATATATAGTAAAATATTAAGATATAATATAATAATAATATCATAGCATATTATCACTCAATAATAACGATATTCCTTAACGGCGTTAGAATCGCTGCCGACCAGGTCTCTGAAAACACCTAAGTCATTGATGAAGCCTTCCAACTTCCCAGTGACTGGCATTGTCCCCGCATAGATGCCGCCGTTGCCAGATCTGCGTCGGAAGACGAGGCCAAGGCAAACAAAGACGCCCAAGCCGCCTTGGGGAAAGAGTGAGACAGATTGCGCGACATTGGCACGTGGATAGAGGATGGTGTTAGAGAATATTCCGACGTTGTTGCCGAACTCAAAGGGAAAACAGCCCATGTTGGCAGATTATTTGCGATCTTTGTCGAAAAGAACTCAGAATTGCCGCTAGGACACGAAGACCGTAAGTACAAAGGCGGGGTAGTCTTTGACGGTTCAAGTGTTAGAGATCAAAACAAGGACGCGGCATCATGTCAGGAACTTTCCAGCAGCCCCGCGACCATGCAGGCCAGCAAAGCAGCTGATACATACGGGTTGTTTGAAGGCCATCGTATCGAACAAGCTGATGCTCGACAAGCTTACACGCAATCAAAGTTGGGAGGCACTCCTACTTGGGTTTTCTTGCCTCGTGACGAATGCCCCAAAGCATGGTCCAACATGCGGAACCCCGTATGTCCACTGTACTCATCGCTGTACGGACACCCCGATGTGGGCGGATATTGGGAGCAGCATTGCGAGGGACATGTCACGGCTAAAGGTTTCTTGAAATGTAGCGGCGTAGCTGTTATTTCCACAAAGAATTGCAAATCTTCTTGATCATCTATGTCGATGATTTCAAACTGTCGGGACCTGCCGACAAGCTAGCCCAGGGATGGAAGTTACTTCAAGAACCTTCGGAAAATTGCCCTAAAGGCATATAAATGGATCCTCCAACGGCTGTTGGACGATCTGTAGGATGCGAGCATAGATTATCGACTCAGACAATTGAGTGGCACGGGGAATTGCCTACGGTACTTGACCCGCCTCCCGAAGTTAAGAAAAACGCCTCTGTCGCAGACGAGAGTAGTGAGGAGGAAACGGGGGGCGACTTGGCGTCTCAGACGGCCGAGCCATACCAGCCGAGAGAACCAAAACAAGTGAAAGTCATCGAATACGATATGACAGAGTTCTTTGATTCCTGTGTTACATTATACGCTCAATTGACGGACGCAGACCCGGCTACATATCCGGCCGCGGGTACCCCGTTCTGTCCTGAACTCGCCGACTTAGAAGATGGACAGGGCGGCCCCAGAGGAGAAGTTTACTCCCCAGCTGAGGAAGCTATAGCGTCAGCGTTACAGATAAATTTTGATACCGGCCCTCCTGACCAGGAGATAGAGGTACTTGGCCTTGATGCCGCAGCAGCTAGCCCTGATGACCCTGAGCCACCGACTCAGTCGGGTGTGCTTCAACCCATCGCAGCAAAAGTGTGGATGAAGATACTGTACGGGGCGAGAATGGCCAGATATGACTTACTCCGTGCTGTGTGTCAAACTGCCAGTTGTATCGCAAAGTGGACAGAACAACACGACATGGACCTCTTCCGCCTCATATGTTACATAAAATGTACATCCCATTATCGTATGACCTCGTGGGTGGGTGGCAAAAAGGAGGACGTTCTGTTAAAACAATACTCTGATGCAGATCTGGCGAGTGACATTCGAACACACAGGAGCACGAGCGCCAGTTATCAAGCAATATGGGGCCCGTATACACGGGCAGGCCAAGCGATGAGTTCGCAAAGACAAACATGCGTATCTCACAGTACACTTGAGGCTGAGATTGTCGCGGCTGACCTTGCGCTGCGCAAGGAGCTGCTTGCGGCATTACCACTGTGGGAGATTTTGCTGGATAGACCTGTGCGATGTTTATTCTTGGAAGATAACCAAGCAGTTTGTAAGGTCATTAAGGCAGGCGGGTCGATGAAATTGATGCATCTACCAAGAACACATAGAATTGATGCAGCAGCTGTGTCCGAACAATTTTTCCGCGGCCTTGTTCAATTACAATGCGAAAGAACGCAAAATGAGGCTGTTGATATAGGAACAAAACGATTTGTTGACCCTATGGCATGGGTCAAAGTTTTGTATCTTGTCAACATTGTGACGCCTAAGTTCTGGGCCGCTAAGCGGCGCCAAGATTATCTTGACTCAATGTTTTCTGACGGACTTCCCTTGGAACCCGGGGGGGTTCTCAAGCCCCGCCTGGGCCCTAGTTCGGCCTTGCGGAGAGGAGCTGCCATGCCCAGTAAAAAATCAAGCAGGAAAAAAAAAGCGCCCCAACAAAGGAAAACCCGTTGTGGCTGCCCCCGGCCAAGCCGAGGAGGCATTAGCGATAACGAATGCAATCAGCTCAGCTGATGTCGCAGGTAATATCAGTTCTCAGAAGGGCAAATAAGGTTACAGCAGAAGCCCCGAGAAAACGAGAGCGATCGAGAACACAACCAAAAGAAGCTCTGATCGTGAAATGAAAACCATGTTTGGAATATCGGATAGTGAAAGCGAGCCAGAGCCTTCCATGAGGCCTGAAGATATGGAGGATGCTTCTAACGAAAATCGTCCGCTTCCTAACCCGCACACTGCGGTGGCTGCCAACTTCTCCAACAAAAGGGATGAATTGGTGAGACAAGGACAGAGTTTGCAACGATACCACTATGTTCCGAGACTTGTCACATTCATGCCGGCAATCGGTGACTGCCCCGTCGAACTCAATAAATTGGATGGTAAACGTCGCACCCATGCCGTCAATTCCCAACAAGGTTTGGCGATAGATCGCATCGATAATTGGCGTGACGAAGAAAGCAGGTATCATCGCCCATTTGAATACGACTCAGATGTCGATTCTAGCGACGGTGATTATTGCCTTAGCAAATGGACGGGATATACAGAGTTTAGGATCCGAGAAGATTGCGCCCCGGCCACTCAGTGGACCGGGGAAAGATTCTATTAGAGTACTATTGCGGCCCCCAAAGTAGAATAGGAGACCCGAAGAATTTGGTTGATAACTCATGTAAAGTGATTCGATACACCGAGAAGGAAGACATGAGGACGGATGAGGGATTCAAAATAGCGTTGAAAGATATAGCTACGTTCAAGGGAAAACATATCACACTATGGGGCTCCATGCCGTGTACAGGAGGCTCCCCCTGGCAATATGTGAACGAGGCGCATAGTTTCCGCACTGGAAATCATAGGGCTACGCGTAGGCTTCGGGGAATTAGAACCGACTTCCGATACTTGTTTTGGAATTTCCGTGAGATTGCCCGTGCTGTGCACAAAGCGGGGGGCGTTGTATGTATTGAGTGGCCTTCCCAGTGTAATTATTGGAGAGACCCTCAGGTAAAGAGTTTTCTTCGAGAGTTGGGATTTGCCAAGACGGCGTTGCACGGGTGCGCATGCGGATTGAAGGATAGCAAGGGTAATTTCATGAAAAAACCTGGAGATAGCCACCACCTCTCCCACTGTTGCGGGGGGATTAGAGCGTAGGTGTGATGGCACGCACGAGCATGTTGAGGCTAGAGGACGAGAGTGTAAGAGCGCTGAAGATTACCACTGATGATTTTGCCAAGCAGGTTCATTTTCCCGTCGCCAATGCCGCAGAGAGAGTTGTGCCGTCTCGTCGTCGTCCTACTTCTTCTCCCAATCCTATATGCGCCGCTGCCGTTTCGGCTCGACAGCCTGCGCGGGCTGCCCCGCGACTGGCCCCCTGTAGAGGCGAGCGGTTGCCTTGCGGCGACTGCTCGAATCACGCTGCCGCGGTCTCCGCGTGCCGGAGAGATCAACGCCTGAACCCATGTGCCGACCGCTGAGGAAGAAGGCGGTTCTGCCACCGGGTGAAGACGTGATCTCAATCCATTCTGATGACATCGTGGATGAGTTTGATTCCGACGTTGTTGTAGACGAGAGCAGAGAGGAAGAGGATTACAACAGTGCTCTCCTTGCCACAATTCGAAAAGCCTCGACGCCGGCTCAGCCGAGCGGGAAGGCTTGCCCACCGGCTCAGCCGGATGGGACTAGAAACGACCACTTTAGCCCAAATGACATTGTGTCCGAGATTGATACTGAAATGGAAACTGATGTCGAGACCATCAATCAGGGAACAAATGTTAAGAATAGGGCAGCTGAGACTGCCCTCCAGGACAACACTCGCTCAAAGAAAGCGGCTGACCCCAACGTTGAAGACGTCGACTCATGGAGAAACAAAGCGGTCTTCAAGTGCCTCCCTGACAGAATAAGGGAATGGTCCCGACCGGGACCCAAAGACGGGACTACTAAGTTTGTGCCGCCAAAAGGCTGGGGCTGGCGCTACACGATGTGGAAGAACGATATACTCTATGCGAGAAATGACGCTGTCGTGACTGCATTGAGGGCGGACCTGGAATCAACGTCTCAGACGATATTCCAGCGTTTATATTCCCAGGTCTCGCAAGATCCATGGACCGTGCATTGGACTATGTTTGAGCGGAAGGCCACTTGCCGTTTCGATTTTGCCCCTCCTGACGTCGACAAAATCCCCGTGAGAACGCTCCTTCAGACGTATCCTGATGAGAAGACGAAGCTGATCAGTAGGGTGTACGCGAACCCCCCACGGGGATATCGTGGCATAGTGCGACCGCTCGAGCCGGGAGAAGTGTTTGGTCCTACCGTCGGCCCAGCCGTTCGGCACGAGACCCCCTGGGGAAACTGTGCGAGCGTGCCAGTGGGGGATCACTGGAGAAAAGGCCCCCCGCAGGTCTGGATTGACGTTTGGGGGCCTCCCCCCCGAAAGCCTCCCCATGGCTCAGCCATTGGGGAAGAACGGGGAACGATGTTCGCTCTTTCAGTGGTCAAAGGAAAATACAGTGTACCGGTGCACGTGGTCGAGGAAGCCCTTACCGCCGCCGCAAAGGCGGCGTGCTTCGAGGATGCACCCAAGCAGGCCGCGCACTGGAGGGAAAGACAACGCCCCTGGAAGAGGCCACATAATTTCGAGGAGTGGCTTGCTAGAGACGGACTCGACCCAGATGCTGATGAGGACTCACCGCAAAAGAAGCCAAGGACTGCAACGGAGGCACCCGACGACCCGATCGCCGAGGATAGCCAACCAGCAGTCGCGGGCCCAAATAAGCCATCATTGGATGACCCTGGGACCGGGAAACAGGCGGCCGGCGAACCACCTGCCAGCCAGCCTCCCTACACCGAGAGCCCTCCTGGCTTAGCCAGTGGGGGTAGTGGCGGTGCCCCACCCCGCGGCTCAGCCGGCGGGGATGGGGAGCAGCCGCCGTCTGGCGGGCCCCCCTCAGGAGATGACCCTCCCTCAGGGGGAGGAGGAGGAGGCGGACCGCCGGACTCGGGACCCGCTGCGACAGAACCCGAGTCCGAATACCGACCATACCTCGGTCGCGGCCCCTGGAACGTCCTCGAGCATCTTCGGATGCAAGGGGAGTTCGGGCTTGATCCGAACCCCCCCCAGAATGGATGGCGAGAAAAGGTGGAGGACATCCTGGAACTTTATGGAGGTCACGGACCCGAAGATGAAATTGTGGTCGAATAGACTGACTTTCGTCAAGAACTGTCAGGCGATCACAAAGATCGCCGAAGTCATTGGTCACTCGTGGATTCCGTTCACGGGAGAAGATCTTGCCGCTATGTCGTCCACGGGGGAACCTGTGGCGGATTTCTTCCGCCCGCTGACCCAGATGCGAAATGGGTCGCATCATAGTTGGTCATGTTATGTTCATATTGTTTCTGATTCTACGATTGTGTTCAAGGGGCGCCTAAGTCGAGCCTTATGCCTGAGTTCGACCTGCGACAATCAGTATTCGGAAGTGTACAGGCAGCTATAAGTGGAGCACAAATCAAAGGCATTGCCGGCGCCTCTGGGGCGATGTTGCCACCATGGTCCGAGCCAGAATGAATCGTCGGATTGAACACTACAAAGCAATAGGACTGTTCCCCAGAATAATGATCCTTGACGGTGTCAGCCTCTACCGACAGCTTCGGCTCCGTCCAGGGGCGTTTTCCATTGCAGTGCTACCCATCAGGATTATAAAGTGTATGATGGGGGCAAATTCCGAAAGGTCATTGCCGCCCAATTATGTGCCGATTACGTGATTAAAACAGCCAAACTGGCTGTATTATTTTTCTGTCAGCCTGCCGGCGGCTCAGCCGTCGGGGGCGGCCGCATAAAATGCCCCGCGAGGGAGGGCGGGCACGCCAAACAGGAGGCAAAAGTCCGAGACCTTGTCATGTGCTGGCAGGACTGGTCCCCCGCAGAAGGCAACGTCCCCAGGTCGATACTTGGTGCGCTCCCATTCAGGGAATCATTGACTGATAAAGAGTTCCCAGCCGTTTCAAACGGAACTGGAGGTGGCGCAATACATTCGTTTTATTCAAATGAATTTAAAGACTTCCTTGAAAAGGGGGCTGCTTATGGTGATTTCTTCCCATGGACGGATGATGCTTACTTTTTGCCCCGCGGAGAAATCTTCTGTCCTGGAATGCCACCGGGGGGAAAGACCCAGAGACCAGCGACCGAGGGAGCACAAAACGATAAGCCAATGCGTGCCGCACCCAAAGAATTTAACAGAGCAGCACCGACGGCGATGCCGAGCGGCTCAGCTGTTGCGGCGAGTAGTGCAACGCCAGGTGGCATAGCGGCCCCTGTATTTACTGAAGTGTCGGCCGGTCAACCCGGCGCTATTACTGCGACCGACAAGACCAAGCCCGTCGGCTCAGCCGAAACGGGCTCTGGTTCTAGCGCGAAGACTGCTCAATCACCACGCGCCCCTCCGTTGGCTCCTGCAACCAATATCAAAGACTTCGAGGCACCTGGTGAAACAGCAGAAAGAACCATCCGTGATAAATGCCCTCAGGGTAAGTTGTCTAGGCTCAGTAAGGACTACAAGTTTCCGAGGAGGCCGAAAGATGGATACCTTGGAGAGGGGGAATATTTTTGGCCGATCCATCAGGTGCATCAGCAGATGAAGAATCTGCTGGCAAAAGATGCAAAGACAGGAAAGATTATTCATTATAATTTCCTTTGCCCATTTACAGTTGCCAGCGGCAAACTTCACCGGGGCATGATGCCCTTAAAACGCATGCCCAGGGGAAGAGGAACGTGCTGCTGAGATCGCCGCTGGAAGAGAGCCTCCCCAAAGCTGGCAACGGACAACGATTCTAAAATATGCTAATATCCAAGCTTGGCTTGCCTACCAGATGCTTCAGGAAACGACGAGAGTTCCGCCAATGACACGGAACTATCTAGTGCCGAACTGGGCTCTTTTCTTCAGGATCGAAGCATATAGGTCGGTATCGAAGCGGAACGCCACGGTGGCTGACCGCTTGAATTTGGCCCAGTTGAGGACGACATCCTACAGAGTTGGCAAAGCTTACTGCGTCGAATTATCGTTGCCTTTCTTTGTGACAAAAGAGAAGCTTGCGGAAGTCTCAGACTCATCCGTCAACTGGTCAAAACAGTCGCATGGTACGTCAGTGACCACCCTTCATGTTGTTTTGGAGGGCCATCAGTTGCTTCCCTCAAATCCCAAATACGGTGGAAGCGTGAAAACAACTGCGGTTGGGGTGTACTCATTTCCGTGTTCTGACAATCCCAACACTCACACCACTTACTCCATTGCGGAGGAAACTTTTGGAGATGGCATTTGGGTCACGGCCGAGATTGTCTACTATGCCAAGACGACAAAATCCATTAAAGGATCACTGGTCCAGTACGTGAGTAATCCAGAGACTGATGTTTTATGCGAGGCCACGAACAAAGTTCGGGATGCTCAAACGGCCCGGGCCCCAGGCTTGACTTCTTTCGAATGGCAAAAGGGAGAGAGCCCTTATTTAAGGGGACATGGCGAGACAGACGAAGAAAAATACGTTGATACCTGGCCTTGGCTCCAAGAAAAAGGAGTCAGACTGACCAAGATCCACGCAGTACATAGGGGCGAGGCCTCGGAGAGATCAGTTCAGTTGGTTGAGCAGAATAGACAGGAGAAGGAGAGGGCAGCTGAAGGGGGCGAGAAGGAGCCGGCGGCTAAGCCGCCCGGCATTCCGTTCTCAATGGATAAGAAGGATTTTCCTGACCTAGGAAAGGCATCTGCGAAGCCAGAGAGGACCTACAAAGCACCGCCCCCTAGGGCTGCCCCGCCAGCGATTCATGCTCCAACGAATCCTCCGGACCATCGGCCGAAAATTACTAGGCAGGAACATGCTCCACCTGCGAAAGAGGTTTCTCCCAAGAAGGCCCCTCCACCGAGGCTTGATCGCAGGTCGGAGAACTTAGGTCAACCGCCAGCGAAGATGCCTTGATTTGATGGAGACCCCGCTGATCCTATGACTGCCCGGCCACCGGCTAAGTCGAGTGGCGCAGACGCAGTTGGCAGCAGACCTTGGAGGCCGAGTGTTCGTGACCCTCCGCCCGAATTAAACATATTCACCGGGGCCAGCGTTCCTGGCTCCCCGCCTGTCGCTCAGAGCCCTCAGGGAAATGGGCTTCGCTCCAAACAGGCGCCCTCCAAACGGGCCCCCAGTTGGACCAGACACCGGGGCGATCCCCCTCGTATCGAAGGCAGTTCCACAGGTGAGCGGCCCCGATCAGCGCGCGCCCCGCATGCCGAGGCGAAGGCTGCCTCAGTTGAAGCTGGCGCTCCTCGAAGAGATGGAAACGACGATCTATTGGATATACACGACGCAAGCCCCGCGGCTCAGTCAGACGGGGGCCATTCATCTCAGGATACGCCTGATTTGGAGGGAAACGATGACATTACTGCCATCTTAATGACGCTAAAAGAGGTCTCATGTATGCATTTTGAGCCCCCGAGAGCCAGATCGGCGTTGCGAAATGAAAGAGAATTCTTTTACCGCTTGAGAGGGCTGCGATCGAGTGTGCACGACGCCCCAGCCGAAACTCTTCCTATGAAAAGGTTCAGAGTTGCTGCTGCATCATATATTACGACAGCAAAATGTGTTCACGAGACAAACATACAAGACGAACTTGAGGAGCTGAACGCATATTCCGCTGCATGGAATGAACTTGCTAATGCTATTGTCGAGCAGATTTTGAAGTGGGACAATAGTTTTGTGCGCCCTCCGATGATAGCGGAGAGACCTCGGTGGTCAAGACGTAAAGAGGCAGGTGGTTCTGGGAGCAAGGTCAGAGTGCCTACTCTTCCTGCCCCTCCGCCCAGCTCAGCTGCGACGGAGAACCCTCCAATGCCCCCGCCCGGCTCAACCAGAGCGGATCAAGAGAGACGCCATGGGGCCCAAGACGAACCATCGAGTCCAACGCAGGTGCCGTCAGACGAAGGGACATTACACGTTCCCAATGAAGGGACAACACATGTCCCCAAACACGCAGCTCAGCCGCCACCGGGGGCCTCAGGCCACCCGGAGGTCCATGAGACGGACACAGGAACGGAGGACTTTTGCACAACGTTTCCATACGAGAATGATCCTCAGTTTCTAGAGTCAATGGATGACGAGACTTTTCCGTTTGGACCGGCGTCTGCGAATATGTTTCGTAGATCGAGTCTTCCACTTGCTCCAGATAAAAGACAGGGTCAGCCGATGTAATGGGACCCCACCAATGGGGATCGAGACGTAACAGTGGGGCATGCTGATGCAATTAAAGAAAAACGATTGTATGTGACAACAGAAGAACGCCAACACATACTTCAGGCTATGCCTGAACCTTTAAAACAGATGCTCCAGGACGCCCATATTACGGGCCCTGTACCACCGCACATCGAAGCCATCCGCAGTCGAACAGGAATTACGCTTCGATACATGGCAGAGTTTGTGGAAGATCCAATCTTTGCAATATTGGCGGGCCTCAAACAGGACGACGGATCTTTCGCGCAAGCAAAGGATTACATTAGTGCCGAGTTTCATTCCGATGACGTTCCAGACGGGTTTACCCCTTGAGCCTATGCGCGCCTGCAGCCACTTATAGTTGGAGAAGATGATGATGAGAACCCGGCTGCCTTAGGCAATTCGGACACATGGAGTGGCCTGAGCTTCCGATCGGATGATCTGGCCAAAAGGATAAGCCAATGTGCTGTATACATCGCGAGGCATTGCTCCGACTACGCTAGATCGTCGGGGGGCTGGGTCTACTTTGGAGACCTGGTGCAGAAACTACAAGATGATGGTTTTACTTTCGAATCGTGCGCCTTGGCCGCACACAGCTTAGCTGCGTTGCCGTCAGGGACGGTCGAAGTTTCATGAGTTCTTCTCAATGATAGCCCCAGGATTATGGGAACACAAATCAACGTCATGTTGGAGAAACATAAGAGAGGTTCATTGCAAGAGGAAAACGGAAGAGAGATGCCGATGCCCATATTCTACAGGGCGTGCCAGGGACATTCAACGTTCGCTGCTTCAACCGACAGAATGTGTGTCCCGTGCGACCCTGGCCAAGTCAGAAGTCGCGGATCTCTTCTCCATATTACAGGCTTACAGACATTTTTGGAATCTACGAGTGGACATGTTCGCTTCCCGAAGAGCGACTCTGGGCTTCGTTATGCCGCAGATTACGAATTGTTGCGTTTGCTCCCGGCACACAATAGCCCAACTATGCCTCATCCCTTAGATTTTCCTCCGTGGCTAAGCCAACGGAGATATGGACATCCACTCACCCCAAGAACTCTAGTACCTATGAACTACCCAGCTCAGGAAGGGGAGCCGCCATCGGTGGGTACTTGGCACGCGGGCGACACACACCACCTATGCCCACGTCTCCCCAATCTCAATCACCATGAGCAATGGGATAGTATTCTTGTTTTTACCAGCAGAGTGCTCACCCGCTTCTCATACAGAGTTTGCCCAGACGGGACCTTGGTGTCCCGGGAGGTGCCGAAATTCACAGACATCGACAAAGACGTCTCCCTTGTGAGACAGGCAGATCAGATGCGCTGGACGGTGCTCTTCGACCGCGAAGCGTCTTCGTACGACGTCACCTTCGACAATGAGTCGGTTATTGCCTGGATTTATACAGACGAGAGACTAATCATTGATTGGAACCACAGGCCAATATTGGACACCGCGATCCAAGATCGAATTATATCTATCCCGTGGGATGATGATGGGGGATTCCTTTGTTTCCGTTACCACTGGGTGCGGACAGGTTTTGCCAACTGTCTTGTCTGCAATTGTCCAGTCAAATATAAATACAGGGTTACGCGCGATTACAGGACCCAGACATGGAAGCGCATAATTATCCCGCAGTCCCTTGAGGCACACGTCATCTTCATAACAGTGGACCATGAAGAAACTCTATCATGGAATCGCCACGAATAGACAAGGGAGAGCTTCTGCCAATGTCTCGAAAAACGTCAACAACAACAATCAGCAGGAGCGAAAATGGGCCTCCGGGCATTTTGCTACAATGGCGGCCGCTGGCACGATATCTGGCAACAGCCAGCCTGGAAATTTTCCAGCTCGGACCCCAGAACACGTCGAGGCTCAGCCTCCGGCGCGACATGTTCCTTTTTCCAATATTTGAAGCCTTTGGTCAAGAGATTTATATCGTGGCTTGAACATCCGGCCAAAAACGTAAGGAGACAAACCCCGTCCATTAATAAATGGTGGCCGAGATTGTGGGCAACTGAGTTTGACCAATACGCTCGCCCGAGATCTTGCCCAGCCTTACAGGCATTTCACTGGCCTGATGAAAGAGGATGACTTAGTCACTCCTCGAATCGGATGGGAAAGATGGTTCGACAACATGACTAGAGCCGGCGTCTTCGGTCCTACACTTGCTACAATAGATGACGCAGTAGAGTTCGGCAGATCTTGGTTCGGCGTATTGCCTGAGGAGAATGGTAACAACGCCGACAACGCCAACCCTCCTGCGAGGTTACCAATCGCCTGGGAGAACAATTTTAGGGCGAGGCCGACTCGCAGTTCTCAGTCTGTTTCAAGACGGATTAGCATGTGTCGGGACCATCGCCTGATTATCCCCGTATTGCGACATGCCACCGGCGCAGCCGCGATGGCACGCGAACTGTCACAAATGGATCTGGATCTCAAAGCGATCAGCGGGCCTAAGGCCGCGTTGATAACTGATGGATTTTTCACTCTTGACCATTCTGAGGGACACGTATACTATCACCATGATGACACTTCGATCAAAATAACATTTGTTCGGGAGAACAGTTCGAGAAATTGCTGCCCATTACATAATAGAACACACGGGATTAAATCCTATTAACCCCGGCAGGGTTACCCTGGCCGGCACGGCGGAATACGTGATCCCGGAGATCATCCAGACCATAGTACATGACAGTTGGTTAGTACCAGTACAACAAATGCAGCTTGGCCTTCGGCCCATAAGGATTTTCGCAATTGTTCGTGAAATAATCAGCTATTTCATATCAGGAGACGCCTTTATTGGCTACCCGGGGCGAATCATTCGCCCCGAAATGGCGAGCACAAGCGAAATTGATTCAAAGAAACGGACCGACGAATGTGCTTTGGACTGCCGCATTCGCGCGGCTGTTAAGACAGACGACATTATAGAAAGGTGGGCCCACAAGATGGGCAGGAGAGTACAGAACGACGTCCGTTGCCACGGTGCTCTAATACAGGACGCCATTTCTTGGCTACAGGATAAGTATCCTGACCCAGGTGCCGATCTCCAGGACAAAGAAGATGGACCTTTCCGCACTGCATGCGGAATATATGGTGCCCCTGCAGCAACTGCTGCCAGAAGTATAATACAATGTATGAACGATCGTAGGACTAATGATCCTGAACACGACGGCGAAGCCGAAATCGTGGGGCCACATGCGCCCGCTGGACCGAAGGCCAGACCTTTGTCGCGCCCGCCGCCTCTTCGACCTGGCATCTCAGACGCTCAGGTATCCGAAGGAGCTACTGGACCCCCCATTTCAGTCGCCGGCTCAGCCGTGACGACCAGGGAGACAAACCCACAACATCCCAACATGGGGGATCGGTCGGAATTACGCGCGCGCGCGATGCTGCCATGGATGCTGCCGCTAGCGCTGACATGGATGCTGATGCCGGCGCTGCCATCGACGCTGCCGCAGGTGCAGCCGCGGATGCTGCCAGCAGCGATGCAGGCACAGCTACGAGTACCACCCTTCCAGGTCCTACCCGCGCTACGTGAACGGAACCCTCGTCGGGCACTACATCCACCGTAACAGGGTCACGTGGCTCACCAACGAGGAGTGGTGCACTCTGAATTACTGGCACCAGCTATCAAAATGGGAGCATGACCGCCACTTCCCGCCGAGAGGGGCGGCGCCTATGAGCGACACTGACAGAGAAAGAGGGCGGTCTCGCACGCCTCGTGGCGTAGACGCACAGATGGGGGGATCGGCGCCTTCAAACCCGCCGCCTCCGGCGCCGCCCAGACGAGAGATCGAGCACAATCCGTGGAAGGACCTGAACTGAGTTTCGCCCGCGTGACTCAGTCGCGGCAGGCGCGTGCAAAACAATTTACCCACGCGCGGAACGCGTGTTGGGCGCGGACATCTCTACTGGTCGGCTAAGCCGGTCCAGCGGAGAGAATTGATTTATCACAGTGGTGGGAAACGTCGAGCCTCTTCGGCCCTTGGCCCCCTGGCAGCCGCCGTTGAGCTGTAATTTTTTGTTCGGGTTGGCTCCGGTGGTTGTGCACATGTACATGCCGGGGGTGCTCTGGATGGGCTCTACGCGGCCCGCCGCGGGGGGAGTAAATATGCTCCTCTCCGCCTCATAATCAAGTAAGACATGGCTTAGTTTGCATGCATTATACTGTCCGCTGGAACTGGCAGCTGCGTTCCGCAGCTGCATGACTGCTCGAGCAAGCCGGCCTCGGCTTGCAGGAGAGAAAAGGAGTGCGCTGGGGCGCGCGGGCGGCTCGTCGTCGTCCGTCCTCGGCCGACCTCCTCCCTTCACATTCCTGATAGAGTAGTCTTGCTTAGCCGATACTTGTCTTATCAATGTCTCATCCCGTCCCCTCTCTCCCTGAGCAGAGTGAACATGAGATCTTCATTCCATTGTCATCTGATCCCGATTCTCAGAGGAAAGACTCCTTGGAGAGCCTCTAGGGGCCTCACAAAAGTTGTTTCGGGCTTTCTTAAGGCCTTCTGGAGGCCTCCTGGGCGTATTCTGGGGGCCTCCAGGGGGTTCCTCGGGCCACCCTGCCTCCAACCGCCGTCTCCCTGAATGACCGAATCACGATTGGGAATTCTTCGGAGGGTGTATTTGGGCCATCTTGGGCCGCCATGGGGCTCTCTGAGGGCCATCTTGGACCCATGTTGTGCCGTTTTGGGGCTCTCCTGGACTGCCTGAAAGCCTTTGTGGATGGTTGTGGGGCGATTTGGGAGCCTCCCAGGCGGCTTCGGACGCCCAGAAGACCGCCGTCTTGGAGCGTCGGGAAACCGAAAAGAGGAGAACCCCAAAATTCACCAAAAACTGTCAGAAAATCAATGATTTTTGCCTCGGGGGGCCTTCTTGGGAGTGTTCTTGGAGGCCTCTTTGGGGCCGTCCTGGAGGCTTCTTGGGCCATCTTGAGGTCACGTCGGTCACTCTTGGAACGCTCTTGTGCTGTCTTGGGGGTCTCTGGCCCCCTGATCGCCCTAAGTGTGCTGGGAAGGCTTGGCAAAACGCCTTGCGAGGCCCGGTGGCCGCTTCGAGGCCCGTCCGGAGGGCCCCAAAGCCCCAGGTCCTGGGAGTCCGGTTTTGGGGGGGGGATGGGTTTTCCCCTCGCCCGGGCTTATAAAAATATAGGAAGAGGAATAGATGCCCGTGCACGAGTCCCGGGCGGCCGGGGCCAAGGGCCCGAGCACGCATGGGAGGACCAGGGTTTCCCAGACCGCTCCCAGAGCACCCCGGAGCGGCCCTGGCGTTCCCAGACTAGAAGCCCCCGGAGACTTGGACAAGCCCCTCCAAGACAGCCCAGATAGCCCCAACGTGGACCAAGATGGCCTCCAGACCGCAAATACACAGCCCGAGAGGCCTTCAAGAGGCTTCAAAAGAGCTCCGAGAAGCATGCCGAGAGGGCGCGAAGAGGCCCAAATCATTGATTTTCATTTGTGTGTTTTTCTATGTTTTCGATGTCTCCCGTCTTCGACCTTCCGACGCTCCAAGACGGCCGACGACGCTCCCAAGACCGCCCCAAGACCGCCGAAGAGGCCCCCCAACAGCGCCCCGAGACGGCACCAGGGAGTTCGAAAATTCCCCAGGAGGAGCCCTACACGGCGCACGAGAGCCCCAGGACAGGCCCAAGCTGAGCCACAGAGCGCGAGCGGGAGGCGCCCAGGCGCTCCAAGACGGCCCAGATGGCCCCAACGTGGCCTCAGATGGGCCCAGCACGGCAAGTACACAGCCCAAGAGCTCTCCCAGAGGCCTCAAGAGAGCTCCGAGAAGCATCCCGAGAGAGCCCGAAGAGGCCCATATCTTTGATGCTCGTTGTTTCTGTTCAATGTTTTTCATTTTCTCGCTTTCTCGAGCTTCCATCGCTCCAAGACAGCCGAAGACGCCCCGAAGATCGCCCCAAGACCGCCGAAGAGGCTCCAAAAAGGGCTCCCAGGGCACCCCGGAAGGGCCGTGGAGTTCCCAGACTGCCCCAGAGAGCTCCAAGACGCTCCCAGAAGCCCCCGGGGACTTGGACAAGCCCCTCCAAGACAGCCCAGATAGCCCCAATGTGGACCAAAATGGGATGCAGACCGCAAATGCACAGCTGGGCAGCCCAAGAGCCCTCCAAGAGGCCTCAAGAGAGCTCCGAGAGGCGTCCCGAGAGAGCCCGAAGAGGCCCAAATCCTTGATTTCGATTTGTTTCCCCCCATATCCTAAGATGGGGTTCTTGTTATTAATTGGACGCCTTCTACTCCCTCTTCTTCTCCTCCCCTCCTCTCGGACTTACTCATACTCAGACTTACTTATATCCAGACTTACTCATACACCGACTTAGTCATATTCAGACATACACATATTCAGACCTACTCATACTCAGACTTACTCATACCCAGACGTTCACATACACAGACTTACTCATACACAGACTTTCTCAATCTGTATACTTACTCATACCCAGACGTACTCATACACAGACTTATTCATACACAGACTTACTCATACTCAGACCTACTCATACTCAGACCTACTCACACAGAAGATTCGGAGTATGTCTCAGACGTGGCGCTGGTTTCAGCACCCCAAAAGGGGAGCCGCCAGGGGTGTTTTCACGGGCCCGTTCGCGGCCAGTTTGTGGGGATGTCTCAGGCGGTTTGGCTGTTTTGGTGGGCAGACTCGTCTGCGTTTAGAGCAGTTTGTGAGAATGTCTCAGGCGTGGCGCTGATTTCAGCACCCCTAGGGGGAGCCGCCAGGGATGTTTTCACGAGCCCGTTCGCGGCCAGTTTGTGGGGATGTCTCAAGCGGTTTAGTTGTTTTGGTGGGCAGACTCGTCTGCGTTTAGAGCAGTTTGTGAGGATGTCTCAGGCGGGGCGCTGGTTTCAGCACCCCAAAAGGGGAGCCGCCATGGGTGTTTTCACGGGCCCGTTCGCGGCCAGTTTGTGGGGATGTCTCAGGCGGTTTGGCTGTTTTGGTGGGCAGACTCGTCTGCGTTTAGAGCAGTTTGTGAGAATGTCTCAGGCGTGGCGCTGATTTCAGCACCCCTAGGGGGAGCCGCCAGGGATGTTTTCACGAGCCCGTTCGCGGCCAGTTTGTGGGGATGTCTCAAGCGGTTTAGTTGTTTTGGTGGGCAGACTCGTCTGCGTTTAGAGCAGTTTGTGAGGATGTCTCAGGCGGGGCGCTGGTTTCAGCACCCCAAAAGGGGAGCCGCCATGGGTGTTTTCACGGGCCCGTTCGCGGCCAGTTTGTGGGGATGTCTCAGGCGGTTTGGCTGTTTTTCATGCCCAACATCCTTGGCTTTTCGAGCAGATGTTGAGGATGTCTCAGGCGGGGCGCTGGTTTCAGCACCCCTAAAAGGAGCCGCCAGGGGGTCGGACACGGGCCCGTTCGCGGCCAGTTTGCGGGGATGTCTCAGGCGGTTTGCTTGTTTTCATGCCCAACATCAATTGCTTTCAAAACTGATATTGAGGACGTCTCAGGCGGGGCGCTGGTTTCAGCACCCCTAAGAGGAGCCGCCAGGGGGTAGGACACGGGCCCGTTCGCGGCCAGTTTGTGGGGATGTCTCAGCCCAACATCCTTTGCCTTCAGAACAGAAGCGCGTCGATTGATCCGTAATTTAACCTGCGGATGAACCATGAATCGTCTGCGCGGAATCTGCTTCATAACAACGCTCGTCTTCGTCGGCCCTGTCGCCCATGTGGACGCGCTACTATAGTCAAACGCTCATGAACAGACGCTCACTATGGCATGACATATAACATGAAATGCACACATGGGGAGCTCCACGCAGTGAGTCATCTATGTTTTCGGTGTCTCGCTTTTTCGACCTTCGACGCTCCACGACGGCCGACGACACCCCCAAGACCGTCCCAAGACGGCCGAAGAGGCCCCCAACAGAGCCCCAAGACGGCACCAGGGAGCCCGATAATTGCCCAGGAGGAGCCTCAGACGGCCCAAGAGAGCCCCAGGACAGGCCAAAGCTGGGCCACAGAGCGGGAGCGGGAGGCCACCAAGGCGCTCCAAGACGGCGCAGATGGCCCCAACGTGGCCCCAGATGGGCCCAACACGGCCAACACACAGCCCAAGAGCCCTCCAAGAGGCCCCAAGAAAGCTCCGAGAGGCGTCCCGAGAGAGCCCGAAGAGGCCGAGATGTTTGATTTCCAATCGTTTTTTCAATGTTGTCCGTTGTCCCTTGTTTTCCACCTCCCGACGGCCCACGACGCCCCCAAGACCGCTCCGAAACCGCCGAAGAGGCCCCAAAAAGAGCCCCAAGACGGCCCCAGAGAGCATGAAGACTGCCCAAGAGACTCCCGGGAGTGGCACAAGGTGGGCCCCAGAGCAGGAGCGGGAGGGCCCAGGGCGCTCCAGGACGGCGCAGATGATCCCAACGTGGCCCAAGAGGAGCTCAAGACGGCAACACACACAGCCCAAGAGGCCTCCAAGAGGGCCCAAGAGAGCTCCGAGAGACGTCCCGAGAGAGCCCGAAGAGGCCCAGATCTTTGATTTCCATTAGTTTTTGTCCCCAAACAGCTTGCTGAACGGGGTGCTGTTGTGATAGAAGCTAACTCCAGCCGGGGGAAATCAAAGCAGAGCCGTCCTCACAAAAATTTTGTGGTGCGGGCCGTTTCGCCTGAGACATCCTCGCAACTCTCGTTTCTGAGTTGTCCGGGATTGGGCGTTTCGCGTGAGACATCCTCCAAACTCTGAGTTCCCAGATGCCGCGCAAGAGGTGGTCCAGCCCGTTTCGCCTGAGACATCCTCGAAACCCTGAGCTCCCAGATGCCGCGCGAGAGGTGGTCTGGCCCGTTTTGCTTGAGACATCCTCCAAACTCTAAGCTCCCAGATGCCGCGCGAGAGGTGGTCCGGCCCGTATCGCTTGAGACATCCTCCAAATTCTGAGCTCTGAGATGCCGTGCGCGAGGTGGTCCGGCGCGTTTCGCTCACGACATCCTCGCAATTCTGAGTTCTGAGATGCCGCGCAAGAGGTGGTCCAGCCCATTTCGCCTGAGACATCCTCGAAACTCTGGGCTCCGAGATGCCGCGCAAGAGGTGGTCCGGCCCGTTTTGCCTGAGACATCCTCCAAACTTTGAGCCTTGATATGCCGTGCGCGAGGTGGTCCGGCCCGTTTTGCCTGAGACATCCTCGCAACTCTGCGCTCTCTGATGCCGCGCGAGAGGTGGTCCGGCCCGTTTCGCTTGAGACATCCCCAAACTCTGAGCCTGGAGATGCCGCCCAAGAGGTGGTCCGGCCCGTTTCACTTGAGACATCCTCGCACTTTCGCATTCCCAGATGCCGCGCGAGAGGTGGTCCGGCCCGTTTCGTCTGAGACGTCCTCGCAATTCTGAGTTCTGAGATGCCGCGCGCGAGGTGGTCTGGCCCGTTTCGCCTGAGACATCCTCGAAACTTTGAGCTGCCGCGCAAGAGGTGGTCCAGCCCATTTCGCCTGAGACATCCTCGCAACTCTGACCTCGGAGATGCCGCGCGCGACGTGGTCCAGCCCGTTTCGCCTGAGACATCCTCGCAACTCTGAGCTCTGAGATGCCCTGCGCGAGGTGGTCCGGCCCGTCTCGCCTGAGACATCCTCGCATTTCTGAGCTCTGAGATGCCGTGCGCAGGCTGGTCCAGCCCGTTTCGCACAAGACATTCTCGCAACTCTGAGCTCCCAGATGCCGCGCAAGAGGTGGTCCAGTGGGAGCCCAGAAGACCACATGATACATATCCCCCCTGGGAGCCCAAGGAGGCCCCAGAGCGCTTCAGGAGGCCGCAGGGCGCTCAGGACGGGCTCCCGGGGTCCCCAGGAGATTCCTAGGAGGCTCCCAGGAGGCCCCAGGAGGCCCCCTATCAGAACGTGTCAAGTTAATACACATCCGATGTCGATTCGTTGATTTTTCTTGCTCTTGTGGCCCACCCCATTTTCGGGGGCCCAGACGGCCACATGATCCCCCCCTGGGAGCCCCAAGAGGCTTCAGGAAGCCCTGGGTGGGGTCCAGGAGGCCACAGGAGGTCCAGGAGGAAGGCACAGGAAGGAGGTCCCCAGGAGGCCCCAGGAGGCCCCGCAATTCGGAGCTCTGAGACGCCGCGTTCGAGGTAGTCCGGCCCGTTTCGCCTGAGACTTCCTCGCAGCACGTTTCGCCCGAGACATCGTCGCAACTCTGGGGTCCGAGATGCCGCGCGCGAGGTGGTCCAGCCCGTTACGCTGGAGACATCCTCGCAGTTTTGGGCTCCGAGATGCTGTTCGGGATGAAGAGGAGGAGGAGGAGGAGGAGAAGGAGGAGGAGATGGAAGGGAGAAGGAGGATGATGATGTGGATGAAGGAGCAGGCAGGAGGAGGGGGAGGAGGAGGAGGAGGAGGAGGAGGAGGAGGAGGAGGAGGAGGAGAAGGAGGAGTAGGGAGAAGGAAGGGAGTTGCAGGAGAGGACCTAACGGAAAGCGAGTGCGACGTGGACTCGTCAGAACGTTGCCTTGATCAGAGAAGTGTGGCAGCATGCATTGCAACAAACATATTACAGCCGTTACCATTTGAAAGGAGGAGGGTGGCAGAGGAGGAAGGGGAGGAGGAGGAGCAGGAAGAGAGGGGCAAGGCGTGAGGGAGGGGGGATGAGGAGGACGAGAAAGGAAAGGTGAGGGGAGGAGGAGGGGAACAAGAATACGAGGATGATAGGGGCCAGAGAAGAGCACGACGACGAAGACGAAGAAGGCGACGACGACGATGACCACGACAATGACGAAGACGAGGACGACGACGGTGACGACGACGGCGACGCGAAGGTCTTTGCACAGATCTTTCGCTCCGGGAGCGTGTTGGAGGCCTCTTGGGGTCATCGCGGGGCCATCTTGGGGCCATGTTGGAGGCCGCCTTGGAGCGGCCTTATATCGTCTTCGGGGCATGCTGGACTTGATACGGAACCATTTAGGCTATCTTGAACCAATCTGAAAGCTATCTTGGGCTCTCGGGGGCCTCTTGCGGCCATCTTGACAATCCAACGACCCACGGGGGAACCGCTGCACACCCAGAGGGAGCGGGTACGGGGAGAGAGGAACCTCTCCCCGAAGGGGAAGAAGGGGGTTAGAAGGAGGAGTTCTAAGCAACTCACGCCGCAAAGAGCTGGTGGCATTCGTAGATGCACAACAGCCTGGCTGGTATGTGGTCCAGGGTTGAACGCGCACGGATCATTATTTTTGGAAACCGAGCCCACGAGAACCCCCAAGACCTTCTACCGAACTTCCTGATGCCCCTTGCGCATTCGAGAAACATGTCTATATGTTTTTTACATCAGTACCGCTCGTCGGCGGTTGATCCGCCTGCCCCCTTCCAGTTGGCATGGAGGTCGCCGTCGCTGCAACAGTATTGAGCCATCGCTGCGGCAGTCTTCAACGAGGTCTCCGACCAAAACGTTCCATTCAGGGTAACCGGGGCGACAGGGGGAAACCATCACGACATGCCCCCCCGCTTCCGCGCCCTCCCCCGCTTCCTCTTACAGTTGTTTTCTGAGTTCACAGCATGGCGGTGGAGCGTCTGACAGTGCCGACCCGACAGCTTACTCGTCGACCAGGTGCGAGAGAGTACGACACCCTCTAGCGTTAGCTTCCTGATAGGCATGCGTCACACAAGTTTTCGTGTAAACATCTCCTGTGCAAACATAATGTTACCATGTTCTCACATGCCATGCCAGCCCACACTGGACGGGCACGCAATCGACCTTGGAAACCACAGGGGTTTTAAGAACCCTGGCTGGGGATACTGACTCCGGCTATAAATTTCAATGTTGTTCGGTGTCTCTTGTTTTCGACTTTTCGACGCTCCACGACGGCCCACGACGCCCCCCAAACCGCCCCAAAACCGGTGGAAAAAAGGTCCCCAAAGAACCCAAAACGGCCCCAGAGAACCTGAATATTGCCCAAGATAATCCCATGAGTGACACATGATGGGCCCCAGAGCGGGGGCGGGAGGCCCCAAGGCGCCCCAGGGCGGCCCAGATGATCCCAACGTGGCCCAGGAGGAGCTCGGGAAGGCAAACACAGCCCAAGAGGCCTCCAAGAGGGCTCAAGAGAGCTCCGAGAGACGTCCCGAGAGAGCCCAAAGTGGCCCAAATCATTGATTTGCATTGGTTTGTTCGATGTGTTTCGGTTTCTCGCGTTTTCGAGCTCCCAATGCTCGAAAACAGTCAGAAACGCCCCCAAGACCGCCCTGAGACCGCCGAGGAGGCACCCAAGAGAACCCCAAGACGGCCCCAGGGAGCCCGAAAATTACCCAGGAGGAGCCCTGGACGAGAGAGCCCCAGGACAAGCCAAAGCTGGGCCACAGAGCGGGAACGGGAGGCCTCAAGGCGCTCCAAGACGGCCCAGATGGCCTGGACCTCCCCCCTCCGTTCCTCATTCCATCGTGCCCCCTCCCCTTGCCTCCATTCCCTCCTCTCTCCTTTTCCTCCCCTGACCCCTTAGCTTTCGTGCTCCTCCCTCCTCTCCTGGGACGGCCCCGCCAAAGCGCCAGACAGGCCCCGCCAAATCGAGCGGGGCATCGCTATACCCTATCATTTCACAAGTGGTTTTGCCCCTCCCACCCCTCAAGGGCTGCCCCAGCAGAGCGACAGGGGTGTTGTTATACCATAAACGGTCCCTGTTTTGTCTTGTTCCTCCCACCGCACCCGAGGTAGCCCCGTCAGAACGCACGGGGTGAAGCCATACCATAGTTTTCCTCAGGTCTCGTTGTCATCCCTCCCCTCCTGGGCAAGCTCCGCCATACGCCAGGGACCCCCCCGCCAGAGAGAGCAGGGCATCCCTACACCATATTATTTCACGCGGTTCTTGCTTTTCCCACCTTTGCAGGGCGGACCCACCCGAGCGAGCGGGGTGTGGCTATACTACATAATGTCTTAGGTTTCGTGGCCCTCCTTCACCTCCTGAAAAGGCCTCGCCAGAGCGCCAAGAAGGTACCGCCAGAGGCCCCGTCAGAGAGCTCCAGGCAGCCCCATACATGGGATTTGCTAGGCAAATCATTGATAATCCCCCGCGAGCCCGAACTTTTTGATCCCACGGGTGCGATTATCGCCAGCATGAGGTTTGGCGTCCAGCACGAAGATTGCAACATGAGGTTGGGCGTCCAGCATGAGGTTTGGCGTCCGTGGGCGGACTCGACAATAACTGCTCGCAGAGAGGGGGGGGGCTGGTGACCGGACACATTCGCGCGCCCTCTGCATATACCCGACAGATGAACGACCGCTGAAAACGAGAAGCTTGGAGCGCAATGAAGAGGAACAAAAACAACGCGCTCCCACGTGCGCGCAATGAGGCCCCGAGCCAACCCCAACATCAGGAACCGGCGGATTTCTGCGTGATCGGGCATGGGGAGACCGAACAAATATGCAAAAACATTGAGTGTCACGACGGGGCAGAGCGGAAGTGACAATAAAATAGAGAAGAAGCGCAGTTCGATAAACAAATCAAAGGTGGCAGCGAGAATATATCATATACCGGGGTACCGGGGGCCAGGGCCCTGGGCCAGGACACCTTCCCGAATCCCCCCCGTAACCCACTTTGCCCCCAGGCGTCCAGAGGCTCTTTTGCGCCCCCGGAAGCGTCCACCACGGCCTCCGGGGACGGCAAGAAGCCGCCAAGACGGCCCAAGAGCGCTCCAAGACTCTCAAGATAGCCCCATCAAGGCCCAAGGGGCCCTCAAGAAGCCCCAGGGGCGCTCCGAGAGGTTTTCCAAGAGAGCCCCAAGAGGCTAAAATAATACAGTTTCATTGTGTTTGTCCATGTTTTTTGCTTGCCCGCGTTTTCGGGCTTCTGACCTTCCAAGATTGCCGAGGAAGCCTCGAACATCGCCCCAAGACGGCCCAAAAGGCCCCCGAGAGGCCCCCAAGACGGCCCAAGAGGGCGCCCAAACGGCCCAAGAGGCGCCCAAGACGGCCCAAGAGGGCTTCAAGACGGCCCTAAAAGGGGCCAAAGAGGGGGAACACGAATCGACAATGGAGATTTCCGCCCCAATAGGCTCCCAAGAGGCCCCCAAGAGGCCCCAAGAGGCTTAAAAATGCCCCCATCAAAGACCCCACAGCACGATTCGGTTCGGTTCGGTGGCTGCCGCCGATGAGCGTCTTTGGGTTCTGGAGCGGCTTGGGCTTCTTAGGGCCTCCTTGGGGGTTTCTGTGGCCACTTGGACCCATCTTGGGGCCAGCATGGGGCCACTTGGATGCTTCTTTGAAGCCATATAGAGCCGATTTGAACCACATTGCGCCGTCTCGGAGGCCATCTGAATGCATCTGGGGCAATATTGCAGCCCTCTTGGGCCAAAAGCCTCCGAAAGTACCCCCGAACAGCTAGCATCCTTCGAAACCATTGTGTTGTTTTCCATGCTTTCGTTTACCAAAGAGGGGATGCCCCTAATTAGCGTTGCCCCTCTTGAGCCCCAAACAGTCGCCTCTTGGGGCGCTCTTGGATCGCTCTTGGTCGCTCTTGGGGCAGTCGTGGGGCCTTCTTGGGCCTCTGTTGGGGCCCTCTTGGGCCGCATTGGAGCCATATTCAGGCCTGGGAGCTTATTCGAAGCGAAAGGACGAGAAAACCAAAATCGTCGATGTTCTCCAGTTGGTTTAAGGAATTGGGTCTCTTGGGGGCCCCCCTTGGGAGGCTTCGAGCATGTGAGAACCCATCTTGAGAGCGATCTTAGAGTATCTCGGGGTATCTAGAATGTAATCTTGGGCTTTCGCAGGCCCTCTTGGCGCCATCTTGGGCGCCCCAATGACCCGCGACCCTCCCCCCCAGGTCCAGGGGGAGAGGGTACGGGGAGGAGTCAGCCCATCCCCGAAGGGAAAAAAAGGGTTGGAAGAACAAACGCGCTAAACCACCTCCGCTCTAATGACCAGTTGGATTATGTTGCGTTTTCCGCAGAATTTCATGTGGAGCCTGTGTTGCGCTGTTCGGGACACTGTTGGAACCCTGTTGGGGTGGCTCTGGCCCTCCAGAGCCGTCAAGAGAAGGCCAGGTGCCCGGAGCAAGGCCCCAAGGGGGTCCACAAACAAGACACGCTTGGAGGTTCTCGCGTGACTTGATGTCGCGCCCTGCTGTAGTCGTTCAAGGCCTTCTTGGCACCCTCCCAGGGCCTCTCCTGGAACCGCCCTCCTTCTCCTCTCCCCTTCCCTCCGAAAAGTCTGCCAGTGGGTCATGCCATCCGGCGCATTCGTTCCTGGCACAAGCGGACGCTGGGGCATCGGTTCCATTCTTTATCTTCCCTCCTCTCTCTCGCCCCCCTCCCCTCAGTCCCTCCTTGCCCGCCCCCCCATACATATGGCCTCGCTTGATCGAGTAATCATCTTGTGCAGCGTGAGCTCCACAGTGAGATGGGCCGCAAACACCCAGCGAGACCCTGGACTAATCCCCGGCGGCGCCCAAGAGACCCTTGTCTGCTGGGGCCAGGCTCATGTTGATTTTTCAAACCATGCTGAAGCCATTCGTCGGTACGTGCATTCGTGCAGCCGTGGCTTTGTCAATGCGCGCAGCCGTGGTATTGTCAAGCGCCTGCTCTTGCTAGAACCTAAGCGCGCGCAAAGCGCGCACGCGTGGTTCTAGTGTGAGATATGCGGGAAAGTGGCACCCCGCGTTCTTACTAATTACGCGTTTCTTCGCGTCGATGACATGGGCCCGAGAACGCTGGAAATCGTCGTTGTGGCCTCAGCGGGGCTTAAAGCGGCACGCGCGACTCATGTGCGACTATACCCTAAGCGCGCGTAGCGCGCGCGTGTGGTTCTAGTATGTATGTATGTATGTATGTATGTATGTATGTATGTATGTATGTGTGTATGTGTGTGTATGTGTGTATGTGTGTATGTATGTATGTGTATATATACATGTGTACATCTACATATATATATATATATATATATATATATATAGGTATGTGTGTATATACATACCTACACACATATATATATATATATACACAGCCTTGTATGTATGCATGTACATGTATGTATGTACGTTTGTATGTTTACATGTATGTATGATTATCCGCAAGGGCTTCGCCCCCTGCCGCCGGCCCCCTCTCTCGGATAATGGGCCATGGAAGAGCTAAGTCATGAGGCTTTGGCGCTGTCGTGCAGCAGTATCGGAACTTCATGCGAGGCCGATTCGCAATCGGCAAAACCAACTGATCACAAGAGGGGTTACCACACAGGGCGACTGGTAAGACGTATATGGTTTACGAGCTTGGTTATCACACCTTGGGATTAAAGGGCCGAAGGAGTACTCGCAGTTTGGGTTGCCACGCCTTGCGATGGATGTGCGTGAGGGGTGGCACCGAATTTCAGAAATGTGGCAAATCCCCTGTGTTTTTGGACCCTGACCCCGCGGATCTGCGTGAGGGGTGGCACCGAATTTCAGAAATGTGGCAAATCCCATGTGTTTTTGGACCCTGACCCCGCGGATCTGCGTGAGGGGTGGCACCGAATTTCAGAAATGTGGCAAATCCCATGTGTTTTTGGACCCTGACCCCGCGGATCTGCGTGAGGGGTGGCACCGAATTTCAGAAATGTGGCAAATCCCTGTGTTTTTGGACCCTGACCCCGCGGATCTGCGTGAGGGGTGGCACCGAATTTCAGAAATGTGGCAAATCCCATGTGTTTTTGGACCCTGACCCCGCGGATCTGCGTGAGGGGTGGCACCGAATTTCAGAAATGTGGCAAATCCCCTGTGTTTTTGGACCCTGACCCCGCGGATCTGCGTGAGGGGTGGCACCGAATTTCAGAAATGTGGCAAATCCCATGTGTTTTTGGACCCTGACCCCGCGGATCTGCGTGAGGGGTGGCACCGAATTTCAGAAATGTGGCAAATCCCATGTGTTTTTGGACCCTGACCCCGCGGATCTGCGTGAGGGGTGGCACCGAATTTCAGAAATGTGGCAAATCCCCTGTGTTTTTGGACCCTAACCCCGCGGATCTGCGTGAGGGGTGTCGATTTCGAGCCCCCCCAGCAATTCAGACAACACGCCCAGGGGGTGCTAAAAAATCCCGTTTGGGCCTCCCCCCCCCTCGCGCGGTCAATCAACTAGTTACAGTAACCAGCAAGAAGCAGAACTGTAACACTGGAAACTACAACCTACGACTACAGGAAACTGCGAACCTCGCGCCTACAGCCTGGTGGCCCCACAAGGGGGCCGGCGGATATGTATATATGTATGCTTACATATGTGATTAACGCTTGCCGCAGCGCCATGTAGCCATCGCGCGGTTTAAAGTGATGACAATTCGTGCATCCACGTCGCAACCAGATTCGAACTGGCTGCCGACGCAACCCGATGATGCTCGCATCCAGGTTCCGGCATGTCGCGCACCCATCATCGGCACATTGTGTTCAGCTTAGACAGGCGTGCACTGACGGAACAGCAGGTGGAGGGATGAAGGACAGGTGGAGGTGGCACATCCCAAGCCATGCGTGGTCTCAGTAATTCGCGCGGGAACTTGACGATAACAAGTTTCGCACACAATGATTAGCAATTGGATTTTCTGCGGGGGGCGCCGATTGACCACCTCACCGATCCTGGTCGGCCCCATCACGTGCTCAGGATTATCTTGAACGCCCATGCATCTTCAGGAATGTACATAACGCGTGCGATGTTTGGCTAGTGTCCAATGTGTGTTTGTCTTGCTCGTGGTCTGTTTTGAGTTATCTAAACGGAAATGTGTGTTGGATGTGTGTTTCCCTCTCTCTTTCTCTTTCTTTTTTGTTTTTTTTTTGTTTTTCTCTCTCTCTCTCTCTCTCTCTCCCTTTCTGTTTTCCCCACTTTCTGAGTGGGGTTTCTTTTTTCTTTGGACACCCCGCTCAGTCCTCCCTCACCCCTTCTCTCCTTCGTCATCACTCACCCTCACTCACTCCTTCATTCCTTCATTCATTCATTCATTCATTCATTCATTCATTCATTCATCATCATCATCATCATCACCATCATCTTCAGCAATCACACACCCACTTACACCCACACTCACTCAATCACACACTCACACACTCAGTTCTCATCGCCACCATAATCATCAACACTCACTCGCTCATTCACTCACTCACCATCATCATTCATTCACTCATCATTTCGTCATCACTCACCCCCTGGCATGACAATGGAGGATGTCTCAGGCGAAAACCTCGTCTGTGAGTGAATTGCGAGGAAGTCTCAGACGGGAGCCTCCTCCTCATGAGGTCCGCACTTCATGTTCGAATCCGCGGCGGGTCATCGGCATCCTGTAACTGTCGTCACTTTTGAGCTCTTCGGGCATGCATATGGAGGAAGTATCAGGCGGGAGCCTCGTCTGTGAGTGACTTGCGAGGAAGTCTGAGGCAGGAGCCCCCTCCCTAAGTGGCCCTCGCTTCATGTTCGAATCCGAGGCGGGTCATCGGTATCCTGTAACTTTCGTTACTGTTGGGCTCCTCAGGCTTGAATATAGAGGAAATATCAGGCTGGAGCCTCGTCTGTGAGTGAATTGCGAGGAAGTTTCAGACGGGAGCCTGGTCCCTAAGGGGCCCGCACTTCATGTTCGAATCCGAGGCGGGCCATCGGCATCGTATAATTCTCGTCGCTTTTGGGCTCCTCGGGCCTGAATATGGAGGAAGTATCCGGCGGGAGCCTCGTCTGAGTGAGTTGCGAGAAAAATTATGGCGGGAGCCCCCTCCCTAAGGGGACCGCACTCCATGTTCGAATCCGAGGCGGGCCATCAGCATCTTGTAACTGTCGTCACTTTTGAGCTCCTCGGGCATGCATACGGAGGAAGTATCAGGCGGGAGCCTCGTCTGTGAATGACTTGTGAGGGCGTCTCAGGCGGGAGCCTCCTCCCTCATCCCTCAGGGGCCCGCACTTCATATTCGAATCCGAGGCCGGTCGTCGGCATCGTGTAACTGTCGTCACTTTTGGGTTCCTCAGGCCTGAATATGGAGGAAGAATCAGGCGGGAGCGCCGTTTGTGTTTGCTTTGAGAGGAAGTCTCAGGCGGGAGCTCCCTCCCTAAGGGGCCCGCAGTTCATGTTCGAATCCGAGGCGGGTCATCGGCATCCTGTAACTGTCGTCACTTTCGGGCTCCTCAGGCCTGAATATGGAGGAAGTATCAGGCGGGAGCGCCGCTTGTGATTGAATTGAGAGGAAGTCTCAGGCCGGAGCTCCCTCCCCAAGGGGCCCGCAGTTCATGTTCGAATCCGAGGCGGGTCATCGGCATCCTGTAACTGTCGTCACTTTTGCGCTCCTCAGGCCTGAATATGGAGGTCGTATCAGGCGGGAGCCTCGTCTGTGAGTGAATTGTGAGGAAGTCTCAGGCGGGAGCTCCCTCCCTAAGGGGCCCGCACTTCATGTTCGAATCCGAGGCGTCTAAGACGACGCAAGATGGCACCGAGACGACCCATGAGGCCCACACCGCGGCCGAAATAGCCCCCAGGACGGCCCCAAGAGGGGATCTAGGGGGCCACCGGACCCCTTGTGAAGCGGCGTGGGGGCATGCGGAGAGAGCCTTCGCAAGAAGACGCGGCGCTGGGGTCACCATGCATCCGCACAGTGTACGAATTCGTACATGTCTCAGACGATCGGGGAGCCTCTTGCGAGCCATTTTGGTGGCCTCTTGTGGCCTGCTGGAGGGTTCTTGGAGCCCGAGAAGGGGCCTCTTGGGCGCCTCTTGAGGTCTGTTGAGATTCTTGGGGGCTTCTTAGGGCGTCTTGGGGGGCCCTTTGGGGGCCTCTTGGGGGCTTGCTGTGGCCTCAAGAAGGGCCCCGGTAAGACTCCAAGAGGGTCCCGAAAAGTGTCCGGGTCCGCCGGAGATGCTGCAAAACTATCTGAAGGTGGCCTGGAGACCTCTCGGGGCCTTCTTGGAGCTCTCTTGGGGGGCTCCAGGACGGCTTGGGAGCGCTCGAGGAGGCCCCAAGGGCCCCGAGAAAACTCCAAGAAGGTCCCGAAAAGTCTCCGTGCCACCCGGAGATGCTGTAGCACCACCCCCGGGTGACCTCTCGGGGCCCTCTTGGAGCGTCTTTGCGGGGCTCCAAGACGGTGGTCGGGAGGGGGAGATGCGGACGCGTAGGAGGGGGCGGTTCCTTCGGGCCTGATAAGGGGCCTCTCGGGCGCCTCTCGAAGTCAGTTGGCGGTTCTTGGGAGCCTTGAGGCGTCTTGAGGGCTTCTCGGGGGTGCCTTGGTACCCTCTCGTGGGCCGAGAAGCGATGTTGTTGTTGCTGCTGCTGATGTAGTTGCTGTTGCTGTTGCTGTTGCTGTTGTTGTTGTTGTTGTTGTTGTTGTTGTTGTTGTTGTTGTTGTTGTTGTTGTTGTTGTTGTTTGTTGTTGTTGTTGTTGTTGTTGTTGTTGTTGTTGTGAATATTATTACTTCTAAAGAATAATTATTGTTGGGCCCCCTGGTGCACGCCCCCCCGCCGCGCCTAGGCCGCAGCCACATTTTCATCATTTTCGTGAGGAAGTCTCAGGCAAAACGGGGGAGTCCGGATCCGGTTATTTTGTTGACGCCCGCTTTCCCTGTCAAAAAACAATATAAAATGACATGTCTTGTTCTAACATAACCAAACTTCAAGAATCCTTTGCAAAAAATGACACGAAGTGCACACTCGCGCGCGCAAGATGAAATCCTTCCAAAACCTTAGTTTTCGTAGCGATTTTAACATAAAAACATGAAAAACCCAATGGTTTTTCAAAAAAAAAGTTTCAAAAATTCATCCCGCGCGCTCTTGCGGATTTCTTAGGAAACCCAATACTTTTTCAACATTTCTGTCAAACGGGCTCTTGCGAGCAACTTTTTCACGTGCTTCGAACTTCTGCAACAACGGTTGCGCACCTGCCAGGGCCATCATCCCTGTCAAATAATACCATGCGGGACACATTCGTTTTTTCTTCGCGCGCGCACGCCGTCGTCGTCGGCCGCGGGGCCCTGAATAGTAGCCACGGTCGTCCGCATGCCACGAAGTGAAGTGTCCGAACGTCATAGGGCGGGAAGCTGGGTGTGGGTGGTGGCGAAGAGTCGTTTGGAAATTTGGTAGAGCTTGAACCGGCCCCCCCACAAAGTGGGGGTATTGCCCGCCTCCTATGAAAACCCTGGCACTGGTGAGAACGGAGTGTCCCCACGTGCTAGTAATTGTTGTTGTTGTAGTTGTTGCATGTGTAGTTATGGTTGTAGTTGTAACTGTTGCTGCTGCTGTCGTCGTCGTCGTCGTTTTTGTTTGTTGTAGTTGTTGTTGTCGTTGTTGTTGCTGCTGCTGTTGTTGCTGTTGTTATTAACTGGTGATGTTTATTGGTGCTGTTGTTGATGTTGCTGCTGCTGCAACTGTTTTTTGTTGTTGCTGTTGTTATTGTTGTTATCGTCGTTGTTGTCGTTGGTGGTTGCGGTTCGCTGTCGTGCTATACACCGTTTTTTCAAAGGTAGACGCGCAAGCCATCAAACAAAGCACATTGAACCACATATGTTGCACCAGACCGATTGTACCACGTAGGTTGCGCACCACCACATCTTTTGCACCACGTCTACTGCGACTCATACATGCAACAACATGCATTGCACCCTTTAGGTTTCACCACGTCGACTGCGCCCCAATAGTTCTGCACCTCATATATTGCTAGACAAATCATCGCATGCTTCGGAGGGCGAGAATGGCCTGATTCCTCGTTTCTGATCCCCGGATTGGAACGCAATTCCTGTTGGAACAGGTGGTTCCCATACAAATCTTCACATGTTTGGGCGGCGAGAACAGCCTCAGTACAAGTCATCACATGTTTGGGCGGCGAGAACCGCTTGATCCGTGGGTCCTGGTCCCCGGAGTGGAACGCGATCCCTGTCGGAGCGCGTGCACCCCGTCCACGCCACGTGAACCACAGTTTTTTGTCGGAAGGGGGGGGTATGTTGTCCTATGTATGTTGTGGTATGTTTGAGTCGCAGTCGACGTGGCACAATCGGTCTGGTGCAATGGCGTGCGCGCCTACCCTGAAAATGACGATACGTAGCAAGACAGCGAACCGCAACAACAAACGACAACAACGACGACAACAGCAGCAATTGTAGCAACAACAACCAACAACAACCAACAACAACAACAACAACAACGACGACGATGACCACAACGACGACGACGACGACGACGACGACGTCTACTACTGCTACTTCAACTACTATTATTATTACTACTAGTATTTCTGTTACTATTACCACTACTACTATTACGACTGGTACTACTACTGAAACTGTAAGTGCGACTTCTTCTTCTTCTACTACTACTACTACTACTACTATTGCAAGTCGTACTTTACCATTACTACTACACCTACTACTACTTCTACTACTACTACTACTGTTACTACTAGTTTTTACTACTCGTATTACGAGTAGTATTACCACTACTACTACTACTACTACTATTACGACGACTACTACTACTATTACTGCTACTACTACTACTACTACTACTACTACTACGACTACTACTACTACCGTTACTCCTACTACTACTACTACTACTACTACTACGAGTTTTCTTTCTACTACTAGTACTACTACTACTACTACGACTACTATTACTACTACCACTACGACGACTACTACTAGTACTGGTACTAGTACTAGTACTAGTAGTAGTAGTATATACCACTACTACTACTACTACTACTACTACTACTACTACTACTACTACTACTACTACTACTACTACTAGCTGCTGCTGCTACTACTACTACTACTACTACTACTACTACTACTACTACTACTACTACTACTACTACTACGACTACTACGACTACGACTACGACTACGACTACTACTACTACTACTACATCACTACTACTATTACTCTACTATTACTACTACTACTACTACTACTACTACTACTACTACGACTACTACTACTACTACTACTACTACTACTACTACTACTACTACTACTACTACTACTACTACTACTACTACTACTACTACTACTACTACTACTACTACTACTACTACTACTACTACTACTACTACTACTACTACCACTACTACTACTACTACTACTACTACTACTACTACTATTACGACGACTACTACTACTACTACTACCACCACCACCACTACTACTACTACTGCTACTACTACTACTACTACTACTACTACTACTACTACTACTACTACTACTACGTCTACGAATGCGAATACGAATACGAAAACGAATGCGAATGTGAAAACGAAAACGAATACGAATGCGAATGCTACTACGAATACTCTTATCAACAACAAGCACACCAAATACAACAACAGCAGCAACAGCAGCAGCAACAACAATCTCGCTTCTCGGTCCCCGAGAGGGTCCCAAGACAACCCCGAGAAGATGCCTCAAGGGTCCCACAGGACCCCCAAGAGACCCTGAGAGGTCCCCAAGAAACCCCAACAGACTTCAACGGTCGCCCGAGGCCCCCTATCAGGCCCGAAGGAGCCGCCCCCTCCTACGCGTCCGCATCTCCAGGAGGTGCATCCCCCCTCTTCCGCCCTCCTCCTTGCCGTCTTGGAGCCCCCCAAGGACGCTCCAAGAGGGCCCCGAGAGGTCTCTTGGTGACCCAGAGATGGTACTGCAGCATTTTTGGATGACCCGGAGACTGTTCGGAACCCTCTTGGAGTTTCCTCGGGGCCCTCTTGGGGCCTCCTTGAGCGCTCCCAAGCCGTTCTGGAAACCCCACAGGGATCCAAGAGAGCCCCGAGGAGGTCTCCGGGTCACCTGGAGATGGTTTTGCAGCATTTCTGGCCCCGATATTTTTCGGGACCCTCTTGGAGTCTTTTCGGGGCCTTCTTGGAGCCCCAGCAGGTCCCCAAGAGGCCCCCGAAGGGCCCCCCCAAGACGCCCTGAGAAGCCCCCAAGAAGTATCAACATATCTCCAGAGGCGTTCAATAGGCCCCTTATCGGGCTTCAAGAAAACCCCAGCAGGCCCCCAAGAGGCCCCCAAAAGGGCTCCCAAGAGGCTCGTCGATCGTCTCAGACATGTACGAGTTCGTACAATGCTCGGATGCATGGTGGCCCCAGCGCGGCTTCTACTTGCGACGGCTCCCTGCATGCGCTCCACAAGAGGCGATCCCGATGGACAAAATCTCACATGGTGAGTTCCGGTGGCCCCCTGGTTCCCCTCTTGGGGCCGTCCTGGGGGCCTCTTGGGCCGTACTGTGGGCCTCGTGGGTCGTCTTGGTGCTCTCGTGGGTCGTCTTGGGGCCCTCTTCGGGGGCCTCTTGGGCCGTCTTGAGCCGATCCTGGTGGCCTCTTGGTCTTTCTTGGAACGTTGGAACCCCGAAAAAGCGAGAACGCCAAAATCCTTCAAAAACGATTGAACAACTGTGGTTTGGGCCTCTTGGGGCCCCTGGGGGGTCCTCTTGGAGCCCCCCGGGAGCGTCTGCAGGGTCTCTTTGGCCGTCTTGAGGCCATTGTGAGGGTCTTGGAGCGCTCTGGGGCCGTCTCGGAGCCCTCTTGGAGCAGAGCAATCGCACTCGAAGCTCACGCGAAGTCTCTGGATACCTCAGGCTGGAACCCTCCTGAAGGCCGCCAAAATCTCAAGCCGAGCCCCGCAAGTGGAAGCAGTTGTAAAAAGAGCGGATACATGGTGATCCTCCTGCGAGGAAGCTAAAACAACTCTCTTGGGGCCTACTTCAGTCTCTCTTTGGCCTTACTGGGGCTTTCTAAGAGGGCCCGGAATTCAGCACAAACTTAGCACAATACGCACTCCAAAAAGGAGGCGGTTTGTCTTATATGTGCGTTGAATTATTGGCCTTCTTGGAGGCCTCTTCGGGCCCTCAGAGGGCTCCAAAAGGGCGAGGGCTCCAAGATGGCTCCGAGAGGATTTGATTTTCAGTACAAATTTAATACGAGACGCTCTCCAATAAGGAGGCGGTTTGTGTTAAATGCGTGTTGAATTCTTGGCCTTCTCGGAAGCCTCGTAAGGGCCGTCAGAGGGCTCCCGCAGGGCCCCAAGAGGGCCCAGGAGGGCCCCAAGAGGGCCCCAAGATGGCTCCAAGAGGGCCCGAAGTTTCACACAGCACCAGCATCAGCAACACGGGCAGCCCAGGCAGCACCAGCAGCATCGACGCCAGCATCAACAGCAACATCAGTAGCAACAACAATGAGAGAGGCAGCGACGGAAAGATGATTCCAAGATGGACCTAATAGGGTTTTGAAAGGATCACGAGATTACCCCTGTCGCCCTTGGATGCCCACCCCTGCCAAGCAATGGCCCCAATATGACCCCAGAGCGACCCTGCGACCCCAAGAGAACACCGAGACGAACCCACTGTCTTCCGACTGAACTACGGCTACCGCGCAATTCCGATGTCAGGCGGCCCCCGGACGACCTCATGAGCCCCAGACGACTTCGAGATTGCCCGAAGATGACCCCTTTCAAACCTTAGTTGACGACCCCAAGATTGTGTCAATATGGCTCCACTGTGACTCCGATGCGTTTCTTTCTTCTGCCCTTGCTCTTGGCTTGGGCCGATAGGACCGATGGGGGTGCTGGCCCTCCGCCCCCTCGTCGTCGTTTTCTTTCTCCTCCCCCTCGTCGCCCTCGTCGTCGTCGTCGTCGTCGCTTTCCGCCTGGCCCCGTTGGCCCCATGCAGAGCAAAAAAAAGACTCCCGAACACAAGCCGAATCCATCCATTATTCTCTGATCAAGGGCTGCTCCTCTGGATAAAGGGCGATTTAATCGAACAGTCTGTCACGTTCGGCCTGCGCGGCTTGGGAAGTGGATAGCACCCATGCTTTGTTTGTAAAAAACGCTTGCTGATAACATCCACGATTATCGCGCAGTGGATCTACTTCACGATCTCTGGGGGATATGGATTCCGACTACGACTATAAACAATATTTGTCGTCGGTGAAAGGTTCCTGTGCTGATCACGTGCGAAAGCGACCGTGTCAAGGTCAGCCTCCTTCCCAAACCATCCGCTTCCACGAACCCTCGGTTTCCATGCTTGCACTAGCCAGCCCGTGCGCCCACGCACCGTGCCACCATCGCGCTTCGCACCCCCCTTGCATTTCGCACCTGCACCTTTGAAGGTTATTTGCAGTGGTATGGTGTAGTGGGATAAGCGGTTGGACGGGGTTCGCGGCCGAACCCTGGTGAACGGGGTACCAAAGTTCGGCCTCGAAGCAGGCGGCCGGTTGGAGCCGTCGCCCTCAACCCCCCAATGTCACAGATTTTCAACCATCCAGGCGCCGTTCGTTACCAATTTTTGGAGGGCGCACGTCTGTGGCCAAGCTCTCATAGACGCAATCAACCATTGCAGCCCAATGTGCCAGATGTGTTTCACGTATCACCGTCCATGGTGTTCATGTTCGATGTCTTGCACGTGCTGTACTTGGGTGTTCACGGGCGGATCATCCAGCGCAATCATCTGGGCAGCACTGCGTTGTAACCCGTGGGAAATCACTGGGACGTTCGAGGTTGTCGTCGCGTGCGGGCTAGAAAGCCTGCATGCAGATTTGGAGTCATGGTACGATGCGAACAATGTGAGCCAAGACGACAGAGTCAAACGGTGTGAGATATCTACGATTTGTGCAGAAAGCGCTATAACAACTATGGGGTCGGAGACTAACAAGATGCTTAGGTGGGCTGACAAAGTGTGCGCAGAGCATGCAGGACGATTGCGTAACGGGTTCAATGTGTTCGATGCAGTGATTTCCCTATGCAAGCATATGGATATTTGGAGGGCGGCCCCGAAGATGCCACCTGCTGCAACAGTCCAGCAGCTGTTTGACCTGGGCAACCAGCGCAACCTGTCGCTCGAGTTCGCAGGTGTCCGTCATATGCATGAGCGCCGTTTTTGGGACCACGTGGATCGTGGGATACCGACGCTGGCAAATCCAATACTGCACGCCACGTTTGAGACGAGAGTTTGAACTTCCACGCGGCTGTCGCACGCGACTAATTGGGAGGTTCGCACGTTTGAGAAGCTTCAGTTGCACGGGCACCTCGCCGAAGGCCGAGCCAGGTAGTTCGCCCGCGCCAGTGCCGCCGCGCGATGAGGGCCCAATTGTCGGCAGCGCCCCCCCCCACGCGCGCGCCCTGCCCGCTGACGCAGCGCGCCCTATCCCGCCACGCGTCTTTAGCCAGCGTCGCAAGTGCCTGGGCGACGAGTGAGCGCCACATGCTGCGCATGTTGAGTTTGGCGGCAACCGCTCGTTTGAAAATGTCTGGCGTCGTTCGCGCCCCGACCGTCGGCGGGGAACGCCTGGCGCGCCCTGGGCGAGCTCCGCTAGCGGCCCCCGCTGCCGCGCGCCCCGTACCCTGGCGGCCCCGCTCGCGGCCGATTCACCCCGCTGCCCGCGTCGTCGTCGCCCTTGCGACGCAGTCCCGAACGCCGCCTGGGCCGCCCCCTCCGCCCGCCCTCGCGCCCGTTTCATCCGGCGCCCGCCGCTCGCGGTCAAGTATTTCGGGCGCGTTGTCTCGCGCTGCGCCGATGCCATTCTCATCGCCAGCGGCGCTTCGCGCCGCGCTGCCACGGCCGCCCCCCGGTCGACCCGAGCGAGCCCGAGAGCGCGCGCATCATGCGCGAACGATGCGGCGCCATTCGCCGCGCAAGCACGCGCGCGGACGCGTCCGATTCCGACGGCGACAGCGGCCCTGACGTCGATGCCACGGACGCCGATCAACTTCGATTAACACAGCGATCGCGATGTCAAGCCCGTCGATTCCAAGCGCGGCGACGACGTCGTTGACCCCGTGGGCACGGGCCCCCCCATGGCCAGACTTCGAGCTGGAGCGATTGCAGAGGGTCGAGCAGGCAAGAAGACGTTCGAGGAGGCCGACGTGACCCGTGAGAGGCAGGAAACGCACGTGATGGATCGGGGGGGGCGAGGGCGTTTCGTGGAAGAGGTGGTCTTACACCAGGGGACATGTGGTCGACAAGCCCATCGTGGATTCAGAGCCAGCCAGGGCGCTCGCGCGATGGGCGGCTGTCGCTGCTGACAGTGGGTAGAGTATCCCGCTCGCGGTTTGACCGCCTGCACGCTAGAGAGCACTGCCCCGCCGCCGCTCGCCAAACGTTTCGCGCCCAATTCACTCGCGCGCGATGCCCCCGTCGGCACGAGCCGCGATATCACATTGAGATTCCAGTCAGATTCGTTGATGTCCCTTGGGGTCTTGGGGCTCAGCCCTGGGCTGGCCGCTTGGAAACGCCCGATGGGCGCGTCAACTCGACCCGATGGGTGACAAGTTGCGCCGTTTGTGGTGTGCGTGCGCGTGCGCGTGCGTGCGTGCGTGCGTGCGTTTGCGCGTGCTTCTATTTGCGTGCGCGCGTGTTTCGGCGGGTCGGGGCCGGGCCGAGCTGGCGCCGCGGGGAATAGCGTGCCTCGCGGAGGGGGCGCGTTCATCCCGCGGACTTGGCTCGGCCCAGCGCCGACTTGCCGAGAGCGCCCCGGTTTCGTCGTTCACCGCGCTTCTCGCGTCTCCCCTGTCAGCGCCATGCGTTGGCCATTTGGGCTCGAGCGATTCAAGCGCATCCGAGCGTCGCGCCGCAGCGGGCCCGCGCGAGCTCCGCGCTGCCGCCGAAGAAACGGTCGGCAGCCACCGCTATGCCCGACGTCCCAGACAGCGACGATGACGAACCCGCCCCCAGCCCCTGCGGCGCTGCAGCTCGGCTCCTCAGCGCGGCCGCGCCCGCCGGAATCGCTGGCCCGACGAGCGGCCCTGCGCGGCATCCCGACTGCTTTCCCGCGGCGGGCGGCAGACGCAGCTGCGCGGATGGGCCATGTGCATGACGAGATGCAGGTGCTAATCGTGATAGGTCTCATCATCGGCGCTGGGCTCGCTGGGGAAGACAGATTGCCGCGCGTCCGCGGCGCCGTCGAGCATGTCTCTGGCTGGGGCTTGCACTCCTACCCGCTGCGTTCCGCTTCTCGCAGTTCGCGCGAATATGGTGCGCGTGCGCGAGGCCGCGCAAGAACATGGCAACGATCCCAGGCATTGCGTGCGCAGCGTGCTTGACGCGCGCGGCGGCGCGCAGCGGCGCGCTGCTGATGTCGCCGCCCCATGGCCCCCGCCACGCTTCGGAGTTCGAGTGGTCGGCGCTGTCGTGCGCTGCGCCAGCGCTCATATTCCTCGCCCGCATCTGGGGCGCGCTCTGCATCGACCTGCCCCCGAGAAGTCAAAGCTGTTCGAACTCGCCAGCGCGGTTGCGGCGCTCGGGTCGACGCAGGGCGGGCCCGTCAAGAGTAGGTTCTTCGACGCCTACAAGGGCGACTGCGCGACTAACGTGCCCGACGAGTGCGCGGCGCACTTCGCGGAGGCGAAGGGCTGCGGCGCCGCCGCGGCGACCTCGCAGCGCGAGGGCGCCGCAGGGCGCGCGACTCTGCGCGCGTTCGTTAATTGCATAGGTGGCGGGATGAATGGCGAATGCGATGGGTGGGCGGCAGGGGGGGCGGGCAAGGGGGGGTGGCGAGGGGGGCGATGGCGACGAGGATGCTGGCAGGAACTAGAGGGGGGCGACCGATTTGCATTGCGCATTGAGATGACGAGGAGGCGGCGGCGCGCTGGCCGGGGGGGGGGGGGCTCGCGGGCGCGGGCGGCGCGGGCCAACGCGTCAAACCCACGAGAATTTCAAAATTCATTTGCGCGCGCGCACCGCGGGATCATCGGTGGCACGCGCAGCAGCAAAACCTGACCTGCCCCCATCCGCGCGGGCGCCGAAACATTGCCCCCTCTTGAAATCAGCGCGTCTCAGTCGGACGCGCGATGGTTTGTCGAGGCGAGCGTCGTCTTGCCCAACGGAGGGCGCGCGCGCCGTTCGACGTCGGCTAGCGAGACGCCCCGATGCATCGGCCGCCCCCCTTGACAAACCGTTGAGTTTTCATTGAGTTTCAAAGTGTTGATTCCCAGCGCGCCCCCCCGCCGCCCGAGGGGCGCCGCTCGATTCTCTTCTCGCGGGCGCCGGCCGAGAGCGCCATCTCCGCTCTGGGACAGGCGCCGCCGCAGCTGCCGACGAGGGGCCCCAGCCAACCCCCGTTCGGGCGAGTCCAGCTGCTGAGCGCCATCTCCCACTGTGCTCCTCGCGCCCTCGCCCTCGCTCGTCGCGCCCTGGTTTCCTCGCGCTGCCTCCTCCTTGTGCGACGCCTCCTCGCGCCGTTCGCCCCCGCGCCCGCGCTCCAACTTCCCCCCTCGGCCCCACCCCCCTCTTCCTCCTCCGCCCCCCCCCGCCCCCCCTCTTCCTCCTCGCCCGCCCCCTCGTCGCCCTCGCCCTCCCCCTCCATTCCCGCCCCCCGAACTCGTTCGTCCTTGAGGCGCTCCCGCTGTCGACGCTTGCCCTTGCCCCTTCGCGCCCCTCGCCGATTCGCAATTTTCTGTTTCCGACGTCCTCGCCCCCCCCCCCCCCCTTGGCCCGCCACCCCCCCCCCCCCTGGTCTGCAGTCCTCGGCGCCCAGTGCCCCTCCCCCCCCCAAGGCGCCTGCCGCCCGCGAGCAGGCGGGGGGGGGCGCGGCTCGCCCATCCGCTAGCTGCAATCGGCTGGATAGAAAAAGCACGGGCTCGATTGGCGACCGCGGCGCGCGGGCTTCCTGCGCGCGCAAGAATCGCCCATGAACGGCCCCCCCAACTATACATGCGCATCGTTACGCGCGCGCAATGACATTGCGCGCGTCGCGCCGAGGGCCCGCGCGCGCCGCCGCGCGCGCGGACATGCGAATGAGGCCCAGTTTTATTGCGAGGCTCACGTTTTCGGCGCACAGGCGCTTCGCGGAAGCAGCTTCGACAACTTCGCGCAGGGGCCCAGGGGGGCACCAGCGGGGCGGAAGCGCCGAATGCCGCGAGCCGCGACAGCGACGTGGGCTCCGCCGCCGACGCCGACGAATTGGCGCCATCGTCTGCGCGATTCGTCGTCGTCGTCGCCGCCGCGCAAGACCCGTCGGAGGGGCGACGGCTGTCCTCCGTTCTCTCCCACATGATGTCTTCCCTTGCTCCCCCCCCTTTTTTTCCCCTGTCTTGTCATTATTACTCTTGCGATTGTTCCTCGTCCTCCTTCTCTTTCTCATCCTTCCTCCTCTTGTTTATGTTCCCCCCCCCTCCTTCCCCCTACCTCCCCCCCCTCCTCCTCCTCCGCTCCTTGATCTACCATTATTTAATATGATTGTTTCTTTGCCTTTCCCCCGATCGCCCTCGGGCGCGCGCGCGCCGTTCCCCGCGCGGCGTCTTCGCGCGCGGGATTTCAGGTGATGTCGTTCGGGGCGTCTTCGGCCGGTCCGTTCCCGTGCGTTTTCTCTGAGCTTGTCTTCGATCGCCCCAAAGGGCGTCGCGCGCCCGGCGCGCCTGAGCGCGCGGGCGAGCGACCGGCGCGAACGCGCGCGCCGAGCGCCGCCCGCGCAATGCACAGCGCGCGCTACGCATCGCGATGGCCTGGCCCCGCCTGCGCGACGACCCCCCGAGTCGAGCGGCGCTTGCGCCTGGTCGTTTCGCCGATGCTCGCGCGCGCGCCGCGGCCGCGACTGATGCCATCGCAATCGCGCTGGCGCGCGCGATGGAACGCCGCGCGCGCGTTGAGAAATACGCGCGCCGTCTATGACATAAGGCGCATGCTATATCATATTTGACAGCGTGATCTTGTGACAACATGACATACGACATTGCTCGTTCCTATGCAATGGATCCAAACATCTCTCATCGCTGGGATGTCATTCTTGCTCGCGCAACCATTTGGGCAGAGCGCGCGGCGGCCCGCTTCTGATGCCGTTGCCGGGCATGCGGATGCTGGCGGATTGGCGAGCACCGGGGGGGGGGCCACCGGCGCTCTCGACGCCGCGGGGGGGCCCTGGCCTCGCGGGAGGAGGTGGAGAAGGAGGAGGGGCCCTCGTCGACGCCAGAGAGGCGTCGGCCAGAGCCGCCCCGCGCCGCGCCCGCCCAGTCGGCGCCGAGGCCGCCTCTGACGCGCCGGGCGCCGAGGGGCGGCACTGCAGAGACAGAAGCTCCGGCTACCATCCGGGCCCGGGAGGGGGCCGGGCAGGCGGCCGCCCAGAGCATTCGACGCCGAGGAATCGCGGGCTTCTGTCTGAGGGAAATGCGACTGGTGGCTGTCTGGAGGAGCGCTCTCAAGCCGCGCGAGCCGCCGCGCGTCGAACGGCTCTACGAGGAGGGCCCCCTCGCCGAGCCAGCCCCCAGCGCAGACGGGGGGCCGGGCGGGCGGGCGAACCGGGGGCAGGTCGCCGGAGACGCGCCGCGAGCAGGAGTGGCTGCCCCCGAACAGGAGACGACCGAGTCGACCGAGCCAGGGGCGTTCTTGCGGAGCGCAGAAGCTTCCCTGGCGGCTCGCCAGCGTCAGGAAGTCGCCAGCTCCCGCGGCGCAGCGCTCCAGGAGGCCCGCTCCCGGGCACGCGCGCAGGCTACTTGGCGCGCGGGGCGGGGCCACCCCGCGCCTTCGGTCGGGCCGCAGATCGAGAACGCCGCCTTCCTCGCCTCGGCCTGGGGAGCTCGAGGAGGCGGGGCGCCAGGGCCGGCGCCCCGCCCTCGACGGGGTCGACCCCGCGGGGCGCAAACGGCTCCACCCCCTGGGATTGTTTTTGTTTTTGGTGTTCCCAGATGTGCGATGTTCGGGTTATCTTTCAGATGGTTTCTTTTTCCTTGCAAGTGGGCGCCCCGGCGTGGCCGGGCGCCCCGGGCCGCGCAATCTTTGTTTCTTCGGCAAGTACCGCCCAGTTTTAGATCATTGCAAGATGCATGGTTCTGGGGCATCAGAATATTCAACTCAAATCATCTTGCGGTTTTCTAAACATTGCATTACGCAGCAAATGCAACATCACGGTGCATCGTAAACTTCAAAGCTGAGTTGTGAAATATATTTGCCCCATTCGTTGTGAAGGCCTCGGCATGGGGCTCTACGTCGTGGAACAGCGCCCTTTCCCCATCGCGTGCGCTGCAAACAGCGATGCGCGATGTCCGTCTTATTTTCGAAGACTACATCGTTAAACCCAATTGTTTCACTCGTATGCTGAAGGCCTCTACGTGGAAATAACAATGCGAAGCACTGCAGCTTCCTTTTCGCGCGCATTACAACAACGCGATAATAATCAATTCTATGTTCGAAAAGTGCATTGAAAACGCGAAGTGTGAAATGTTCGCGAGTATTCCCAGGGGCGCCCGTGGAATTCGACGCCGCGGAAAACAGGGCCATCCTCATCGCGCGCGCGCCAGGCGCGCGCCTGCGATGAGGGAAGCGCGGCTTTTCGCCATATACAGTTCCACGCCGATGCCATCATACTAAGAGTGAAACAATAGGTTGTCATTTAAGTTGTCGAAATTGAGATGGGCATTCTTCGTTTTTTTTGTTGTTGTGCGCGCGCGATAAGGAAAGCGCACTGCGTCGCAATCTATAATATAGAGTTCCGCGCTGAGGCCCTCAGGAGACATGTGGAACCATTGTTTTTCACTGTGCAGTTTTCGGGCGATTCATCCTGGCGCGGGTCGCCCAGCGCGCGATGATAACAGCGCTATGCTTTATTATGTATCAGCTGACGTCGTTTGTGTTTTTGCTTGCGCGCATGAGAAATGTGCCACCCTCTGTTTGTCGTTATGAAATGAGTCACCCTGCGTTCGTTCGCACGGCGCCGCGCGCGAGCAATGTCGCATTTCGCGCCGGGATCCCACGTCGATGAAGCCCAGAACGCAAGTGAAACGCAATGTCGTTGCCAAGGCAGTTCTCGGGGCGACGCGCGCCATTTTGCGTTTCGCGCGACGCCGCGTGCGCGGTGGGAGCAAGCACGCGGTTTCGCCATTCATAGTCGTCTGGGGTCCAGAACGCAAGTGCAACAACTTGCCGTTGCCATTCTTTTTTCGGAATTGACGCCGGCAGTTGCCGCCTGGCTATGCGCGGCGCCGCGCGCGAAATACAAGTGGCGCGCCGATGCGCGACGTGCCATCTCATGTCGCAGTCAGCAGTCAGCGGTCAAGCGAAAATCTTGGTTCTCACAATTGAGTTTGCGGTGTTCAGGTGGCGCCGTGGACCCCCATTCGAACGCGCGCCAAACAGAGCATGGAGGCGGCTGGGGGCGAGGCGGCGGCGGCCGGGAGGCGCGCGGGGGGCCCAGGTAACTCGCGGCGTCGTTGCGCCCCGAAGTATTTGCCAGATGCGGCGCGGGATGTGGCTTGCCCGATGGGCGGCCCGGCCTCGGCGATCGGACGCTGGGAGGGGGCGGCGAACAAATCCCGTCGCGCCTGGGCCGAGAGGCACGGGGGCGACCTGGGAGGGGTTTTTCGCTTGGACATCTGCGAGCCCCTCGACCGGGGACTCTTGAGACACTGCCGCGAGACGGCGAAGGGGGGGGCCCAGCGCGGCTGCGCTAGGACACGGCGAGAGCCCCAGCTGAAGCCCGCAGCGGCGCGCTGGGCCCCGTGGAGAGGAGAAGCATTGGGAGGGCGCCAGTAAGGGCAGGGCATTCATGCGCGGGCCCCGCTCGGAGCCATGCCTGACAGGGGCGGCGCCCTCCTGGAGCCGATTGCCGAAGCTCAGCCCGGGCCGACTTGTCTCGGAGGAAGGGCCGTTCATCCGCGACCGGCGGAGGATGGGCGACGCGGGGTGCAAGTACTTCCGCACCCCCAGCCCTGCAACCGCGGTGCCGAGGAGTCGCCGGGGAGGTGATCTGGCGGGAAGTCCGACGCTTGGGATTCCCCGCGGCGATCGCGATCGACGCGCGACGTCGCCGAAGCATCCCGTTGGACCTGGCTCAAGGCGGAGGGCGGTGGGCTTTTTCCCGCGGCGCCCCCGGGGGCGATCGTCGGGGCGGAGGGGGATGTCGCAGCGATCTACCTGGTACATACTTCGAATTGGATCGGCAGCCCGGGAGAATGCGCGGTCTTCGGCGCAGCGCTGAAGCAGCGCCCACCGCGACCGCCGCCGCCTGGCTGGCCCCAGCTAGCACGGCGAAGTGCCCCATCATTCGCACTTCCTCGTGGACGACGACGCGCCCGTGGAGCCCCTCCTGGTTCGTGGCGCCAGCGTCGCAGAGCGGAATTCGTTTGGAAAACAAAGGGGTGGGCCCGGATGGTCCTTGAGAATGTCGTTCCTAATTTCGCAGTGAGTTTCGTGCGGCGGATTTTTTGTTGTTAGGAATGACGATTGCAGAAAATGCGAGCGTGGGCCCCCGAGAGGCGGTTATTGCAGTCTACGCGGCGCAATTTACGCGGTGCAGTTTATTTTTACAAGTGAGTTGACACATTTCATGTTCTCGCAAACATCCCGCCCACTCACCGGCGGCTTGGTTTGCAAAACCCGCGCGGCAGCGATTGCGATGAGCGCATGGGGTTGGCCAGTGCATTTGCGGCCGCGCCGAACCAGGCGCGCGCGCAGCGGCCAGCTAGTCTGGCGCGACCGACGCGGCCGCGGCGGCGCTGACCGCCGGGCGCATCCCAGTGGACGCGCCAGTGCTAGTCGGCGACTTGGGCGGGCGCGGTAACATGGCAACGCCGGCAATGGTAGACGCGACGATGATAGTAGCGACGTTGGTGGCGATTTTGGCAGCGACGACGGCGCGGCCAGCGCGGGCGCCGATGCTGATCGCGCCGACGACGACGACGACGACGTCCTCGCGTCGGCGATGGAGGTTTCTGAAAGAGTTCGACATGCGCGCGCGGCCGACGCCCGAGAGAGTGGCCCGCATGGTGTTCTTTGGCGCGGATCGCGCCCCCCACCCCCCGACGCGCGCGAATGATTTCGGCACGCGGCGCCAGAGGCCCATCTGGTAGAATTTCATGACATGAACACGGTGGAAATCACATGCGTGGTGTTCCTTAGAATCCGCAAGAGCGCGAGCGCACGCCAAACGTGCATTCTTGCTGACCGACCTCCAGAGCAGATTTGGCAGGGGCAATCAACGTCATCTCTCCAGGCTCGTGGCAACTTATTTGTGCAGGGGTGGGCCATCCATGTCGCCGACGGTCTCGCGCGGCACAGCCGGCGCCGCGGGCCGCGCGCAAACGGGCCATATAGTCGCGCGACCCATTCGAGCGGGGCGCCCAAGTCACCCCCATCCCCGCAGGGGAGGAAGAGGAGGAGGAGTCGTGAATTGCGGCAAAGGGAAGGGGGGGGGAGGGCGACGAGGGGGGGGCTGGGGGCGCGCGATGGGGCTGCGG
>CAUYUJ010017048.1:736303-766303 GCA_963575745.1 Prorocentrum cordatum | reverse complement strand
CAGGTTGGAGCGCGCGGGCCCGTGCGTTTCCACAGTGGCCGCGGAGGTGAAAGTGACCCGCGCGGGCTCTGGATGGCCCTGGCTGAGAGGCCCGCGCTTCTTTGGCGAGGCGGGGCGCTGGGGTCTTTCCGACGGCGGCGTCGTTGTCTAGCCGCGTCGACTGCGCGTTGCCCGCGCCACTCTTCGTCGATTTCGGAGCGCCCGCCCAGCTCTTGTGTTCGCTTCGACCGCGGCCCAGGGATTTTCCATCGAAGGGCATTCACATGCTGCGCGCAGGCGGATTACGTTCGCTTTGCAATTCCTCTGCGCGCGCAGCTAAGAGACTCCGCCGAAGAGACGCGGGGACGTGGAAACTGCGCGGGAAAAAATGAGCCGACCTAGAAGACCAACGTGGGAAAAGGGGGGTGGGGCGCGGGAGACAGCAGCGGGGGGGCAGGGAAACAGGACCATCTAGAGGCCCCCCTGGAGTAATGACATAATCGGGTCGGTTTGCGCAAACACCCACAGTGGGCCCCCCTGACTAATCGAATCGTGGCAGATCGTCCTACATTGCCTAAGTGTTTACATTGCCGCCCCAGGGAACGGCCCTCGGTGACCACTTTGCATATTTCCGCGACAGGAAGGAAAGCGGGGATGTGGGGGGAGGTTCAAGCAATGGTGCGGTGGATGAGAAATTTGAGGAACATCCGCGACGAGGGTTCAGAACGCTGGATAGCGCGTATATGATTTTAGGATAAGCGAGCGCATGGGACTTAAACGAAATATGTGAGACTCCTCGGTAGCGTAACTTATCTGCGCAGGCCAGGGCTTCGCGAGCTGGCTCACCTGTTGCAGGTTATACAGCCCTCGCTTGTCTATGGGCTTGCTTGGTGCGTGTGGTTGGCCACCAGTGGCACTATTGGTTCCCCTCTTTCTGCGGCGCGGTCGGGTGATTCGATTGATTGGCGGGGGCGGCTGTTCTCAATGCGGCATACAAGCAAAGAGGGAGGGCCCCCCGGGAAGTTCCGAAACCTTCTGCCAGAACCTCCGTGGATGTTCAGGGAAGTTCAAATGCTCTCCCATGATGTTTGTTGGTCCGCCGTATGGATTTGCCGCGGCCCTGGAGCTTTCCAAGACGACCCAAGGACGCCCCAAATGCATCCCCAAGAGGCGCCAACAAGGCAACGCGTACAGATGCTTCCGTTTCTTTGTTGCTGAGGTGTTCGTTTTCTCGCGTTTTGAGTCTTCGGGGCGTCCAAGACGGCCCAAGAAGCTTCAGAGACCGCCCCCAGGTGACCCGAAGAGGGCCCCAAGAGGGGCCCATGGCACAGGGGGGATGCATCGACAGGGGCACCGCCCCGCCCAGGACCGTAAGGCTTCGCTTTGGGGAGCCTGTCGCCGATATGTTGGCGATGTATCACCGATTCCAGCGCGATGTTTCCTGTTTTTGGGTATGTCCCCCCCTTACGTTCCCCTTCGCGGGCGCGCTCCGCAGGTCGGGGGCGTGGCAGATCAGAGAATAAACAAGCGGTGCGAGCATAACGAGCGAAGGTACACGCTTTTTTTCCGGATTGGCGCTGGACCCCTGGCGCGCTCCGCGGTTTGTTGGCAAATTCAGTGGCGTGCTCCGCGCTCCTCCCACCCGCAGTTCGTTGGCAAATTCAGTGGGCCGCGGTTCAAGTGGCTTGCACAATCTTATTGCGACATTTTCTTCGTCTCCCCTTTCTAACTGTGGGTACGGGGAATTGTCCAAAGTCTACAACGCTTGCGCGTTGTTGGGCGCGCGTGTACACGTCGCACTTGCGCGCCTGCTTACTGCTGCGCGGTGTCCTTAGGGACACTGGCACGTTTTATTTTTCTGTACAGGCCAGGGCTTCGCGAGTTGGTTCACCTGTTGCAGGTTATACAGCTTTCGCTTGTTGTTGAGCTTGCTTAGTGCATGCGGTCGGGCACCAGTGGCACGATGTTTTATCTCTTTCTGCGGCGCGGTCGAGTGATTCGCTTGTTTTGCGGGAGTGGCTGCTCCCAAGAAGGGATAAGAACAAAGAGGACCCTCCCGGGAGGCTCCGAAGCCTTCTGCCAGAACCTCCGTGGATTTTCAGGGAAGTTCAAATGCTCTCCCATGATGTTTGTTGGTCCGCCATATGGATTTGCCGCGGCCCTGGAGCCTTCAAGGCGACCCGAGGACGCCCCAAATGCATCCCCAAGAGGCGCCAACAAGGCAACGCGTACAGATGCTTCCGTTTAGTTGTTTCTGAGGTGTTCGTTTTCTCATGTTTTGAGTCTTCGGGGCGTCCAAGACGGCCCAAGAAGCTTCAGAGACCGCCCCCAGGTGACCCGAAGAGGGCCCCAAGAGGGGCCCATGGCACAGGGGGGATGCATCGATAGGGGCACCGCCCCGCCCAGGACCGTAAGGCTTCGCTTTGGGGAGCCTATCGCCGATATGTTGGCGATGTACCGCCGATTCCAGCGCGATATTTCCCCCTCTTGGGCATGTCCCCCCCCTTACGTTCCCCTTCGCGGGCGCGCTCCGCAGGTCGGGGGCGTGGCAGATCAGAGGATAAACAAGCGGTACGAGCATAACGAGCGGAGGTCCACGCGTTTTTTCCAGATTGGTCGAGAGACAATCCCATCCTCCCACCCGCAGCTTGTTGGCAAAACTCAGTGGGCTGTGGTTCAGGTGGCTTGTGCAACCTTGTTACAACATTTACCTCAAGAGGCGTGCCATGACGCGTGGTCCCTTCTCGCACAGGGCCATGCCTGGGCAGGCCGGTGATGATGTCGTCGACGACGACAACGGTGGGTGTGTGGACAAGTGGGGGTGTGATGTCATGGTGATGGGCACGGAACGTTTCAGATTTCATGAACCCCTCCTCTTCCCCCCTGTCCGCGCACGTGCCTCGGGCGGGCGCCAACCCCCTCTGTTTCTGGCCCCCCTCTTCGGCGCACGCGACACAGGCGGCGGGAAAAACTACCAGTGGCTCGCGCTGAAGGCCGGAAGGGGGGGGGGTGGCAGGGAGGGAGGGAGGGAGGAGGGGTGCAGGATGCAGGATGGGCCTGTCCAAATCGAAGGTTCGACCTGGTGTGGAGGCTTTTCGTCCCTCCACTCTGGAGGTTCGCTTCCTCCGAACCAGAGGCCCGTTGTCCGACATGAAGGTCTTCGATTCTCTGGGTTGGCCTGCAGGCCCCGGCAGCACAGCGGGGCCCACGAGCGAGCGACGGACCGAGGAGAGCGGAGGGAACGACCGGTGCTCGCTTGTAGCATGTCGAGCTGGGAGCGGGAGAGGGAGGGGGCAGGAGAATCAGGAGCGACAAAAGGACGTACACGTACATGAATCCACGCTGGATTCGAGAGTACGCATTGCGCAAATGCTCGCATAACGCGGCCGGTCTCGCGGATCGAGGGGCCGTGTTCATGTACATAGCTGGGCGCGTACGTCCTTTGTGGGCTCCCTAGAGAAGGGACCCGAGGGGTCAAGATGCAGTCAAGCCGCACTGTGAGGGCGAGCAGCTGTCCAAGGGCTCCCCTGCCTCCTTGCCCTTTGGCCTGTCCTAGCCCGCAGTCGTGGGTACCAGGACGAGCAGCTGCCCAAGGGCTTCCTTGCATCCTTGCCCTTGGGCCTGTCCTGGCCCGCAGTCGTGGGCCGTGGCCGCACCAGTTTCGGCTTCAACTTGGGGTTCCAATCTCCTGCATCCTTGCCGCGCATCCTTTGGGACCCGATCGCACTGTGAAGGAGCGCCTCTGTCTCGTAAGGGGCTCGGCGCTGCACTGCTTCTTCTGCGGCCTGTCCTCGGGGCCCAGGCGGGGAGCTCTCGACCACGCTCGGGGCAGGGGTCTCGTTTCGAGGGCCTCCTGCCCAGAGGGCCCAACACTTCCAGGACCTCCAAGAATGAAGGGGATAGCTCCTTCTCTCCTCCTCGGGGTCCTCCGTCCTCCTCCTCCTCCTCCTCCTCCTCCTCCTCGGGGTCCTCCTCCTCCTCCTCCTCCTCTTCCTCCTCCTCCTCCGTGTTGTCTTCCTCGCACGGGCGTCGAAAAGGAGAGAAACCATGATGGCTTGGTATCGCTCGGACGTGGGCATTTGTCCGGAGGGACCAGCGCCAGAAAGTCTAGACCAGATTTGAGCATCTTGGAGCACGGTCAGAAAGAGAACAACAACAACAACAACAACAACAACAACAACAACAATTACTAGCACGTGGGGACACTCCGTTCTCACCAGTGCCAGGGTTTTCATAGGAGGCGGGCAATACCCCCACTTTGTGGGGGGGCCGGTTCAAGCTCTACCAAATTTCCAAACGACTCTTCGCCACCACCCACACCCAGCTTCCCGCCCTATGACGTTCGGACACTTCACTTCGTGGCATGCGGACGACCGTGGCTACTATTCAGGGCCCCGCGGCCGACGACGACGGCGTGCGCGCGCGAAGAAAAAACGAATGTGTCCCGCATGGTATTATTTGACAGGGATGATGGCCCTGGCAGGTGCGCAACCGTTGGTGCAGAAGTTCGAAAAAGTTGCTCGCAAAAACCCGTTTGACAGAAATGTTTAAAAAGTGTTGGGTTTCCTACGAATCCCCAAGAGCGCGCGGGATGAAATTTTGACATTTTTTTTTGGAAAACCATTGGTTTTTTTATGTGTTTATGTTAAAATCGCTACGAAAACTAAGGTTTTGGAAGGATTTCGTCTTGCGCGCGCGAATGTCCACTTTACCTTATGTTTTGCAAGGGATTCTTGAAGTTTGGACATGAACAAGAAATGTCCACTTCAGCTTTTTTTTTGCAAGGGAAAGCGGGGGACAACAAAACAACCGGATCTGGTACACATCGTTTTGCCTGAGACTTCCTCACGAAAATGATGAAAACGTGGCTGCGGCCTAGGCGCGGCGGGGGGGGTCGCGCACCAGGGGTCCCAACAATAATTATTCTTAAGAAGAAATAATGTTCAACAACAACAACAACAAGAACAAACAACGAACGGGGAACGGATTCGTTTGAAATGTTTCTGGGTGTAGCAGTGCCTCGGACTGCACAGCCCTGCTGGTTCGCCGTGTGGCCTGCGTGGCGCGGGCGAGCTTGGGCTCCGGGCGGCAGGCAGGGTCGCTAGAGGCCAGCGATGGCCGAAATGGCTCCCGGACAGGGCGCAGGCAGCATGGGGTCAGCGCTACTGTGGATGGACAGCGTTACACGAAATTATTCATAACTTTTGAATTCCGCCATTCGAAGGCTGCGATTTCCTAATTGGGCACGGTAGGCCGCGGCCGCCGAACACGTAAAACAAAAACGCAACAGACGTCTGCCGATTTTTCAGCTGGCGGTCGTCGGTGCCTGGGCCGTGGTCCAGTTCATGGAATGGCGGAGTTCCAACGTTATGATTTAGCTTCGTGTCAATTGATTCCATTCATGGTAGCGGAGGTGAGCCAATCCCCTCTGGGTTGCCCCACCTCTGGTGCGCATGCGGAGCCGACACCCCATGCCATCCGTAGGTCGAGATGGCCGTGGAGAGAACCCGTTCTGGGCCGCTTGGGCCTCTGGATGCGGTGTCTGGGACCCAGCGGGGCTATTTACCCAGCGAAGCAATCCAGGAAGAAAAGGGGGCGCCAGGGACTGGGGGACCTCGTAGTCGCCCGCGTGAGTGGTGAAGTGCTCCCTTCAGCCAAGACGCTGACATATGGAGCAGTTCGCGCTCAGAAGGAGCTCGCTGTTCCTTTCAGGTCCTTCCATGGCTGTTCCACCAGTGCTCCTCGTGCACCCAATCGTGGTTTTGGGTCACAAGGGAGCTTCGTTCCTTGCTTAGCTGATTATGGTCATTATCATGGTCATGACGATGATGGTGATGATGCTGATGATGATGATGATGATGATGATGATGATGATGATTATGGTGGTGGTGATGATGATGGTGGTGGCGCTGATGATGATGAGGATGATGCTGCTGCTGCTGATGATGCTGATGCGGATGATGATGATGCCGATTATGATGATGATGCTGATGATGCTGCTGATGATGATGATGATGCTGGTGCTGCTGCTGATGATGATGGTCGTGATGATGATCATGAGGATGATGATAATCATAATCATGATGATGATGATGATGATGATGATGATGATGATGATGAGGAGGAGGAGGAGGAGGAGGAGGAGATGATGAGATGAGGAGATGATGAGATGATGATGCTGATGATGATGATGATGATGATGCTGATGCTGATGCTGATGATGATGATGCTGATGCTGATGATGATGATGATGATGATGATGGTGATGAGATGATGAGATAATGAGATGATGATGATGATGAAGATGATGATGATGATGATGATGATGGTGGTGATGATGATGATGATGTTGTTGTTGATGATGATGATGATGATGATGCTGGTGATGATGCTGATGCTGGTGCTGATGTTGATGATGATGCTGATGATGATGACGATGATGATGCTGATGCTGATGCTGATGCTGATGCTGATGCTGATGATGATGATGATGCTGATTGCTGATGATGATGCTGATGATGATGATGCTGATGCTGATGATGATGATGATGATGATGATGATGATGATGATGATGATGATGATGATGATGATGATGATGATGATGATGATGATGATGATGATGATGATGATGATGATGATGATGATGATGATGATGATGATGATGATCCCCGCGTCTGAAGGGGTCAGGAGATCCTAGCTCGTACTGCCCCTCGGACCGAGGTGATTCCCTTTGGCCCTGCGGCGGCAACGCTCGGTCACGTGCGCCTCGGCGCACACTCGCAGATTCGTCCGAGTGCCGAGAGCAATCAGCCGCTTCAGCCGAGGCAAGCGGATGACCGATCCCAGCAGTCGGAGCGATTCAGCCCGCACGGCAGCTAGCAGAGGCCACGTTGCGCGGTCCAGCGGGCTGGTACACAGCATTGCTGTACACCGCACTTGAGAAGCAACCAGGTCCAAGGCACCAGGCCACACCCACTGACGCGGTTGCTCCTCAGGCCTGCGGAGTTCGAACCAGAGCGTGGGCGAACCTACGCTCTCGGGTCGCCCTCCACGTCGACAGACGTGCGGGCAGCTGTCGCGCACGGCGCGCCAGAAACTACATTGAACGGACGGCGTGCTAGCACGCCGAAGCGAAAACTAGCGCTCCACTGCACCTCCAATCAGCAGAGCAACCCGTCAATTCGGCTCCTGGCCACTGAGACGGACTGGTTTCATTGCCAATGGCGCGGGGCCCGATCCCGAGTGAGGGCGAACCTTCTCTCCTGGGTCTGCCTCCGAAGCTACCGCTCAGGGCAGAGCTTCACGGAAGGCGCGCATCGCGGCAGTGAAAAGGGCAGCTTGATGCTGCCAGCGAGGTGCAGCACAGAGCACGGTCGTGCTGCTGATATGAAATGGCGCTTCGCGCCAGGCATATTGAGCCAGGCAGTGCACGCGCGCGTCGGGCGCAACGGCCGCAGGACAACACCTCACCACCAGCGTCGCAACACTTCCCTAGGGCAAGCCCCAATAGGACAGTTGCAACGCCTTTGGCATCGGAGCCCCGTCCTATGTGTAAGCGAGCCTGCACACCTGGTTCAGCTTCCGCTCATGCAACAAAGCCTGGAGGCACCGAGCGTGCCACGATTGAGCAAAGCACGAGAGGCACTCAGCACAGGCGATTGACCATCAGCAAAGCAACTCGACCCAAGGCTCCTGGCCTCACACGCGGACTGGTTGCAGTGCCAATGGGTTCAGAGCCCGATCCCGTGCGTGGGCAAACCTACGCACCTGGGTCAGCCTCCGCGGAAGCGTGCCACGCGAGAGGGGCAGTCGAAGCTGCGGTAGAAGGCAGCACCGAGCACGGAGCCATGCTGCTAGAAAGGAGAGAGTGCCCGCAGCAGCGCATCCCGTCCTTTGGCCCCGGCCATTGCTGGACTGGTTGCGGTGCCGCTGGCATCGGAGCCCGATCCCGCGTGTGGGCGAACCTACACACCTGGTTCAGTTTCCGCTGCAAGCTGCAAGCAACTGAGCGCGCGCACCGAGCCTAGGCCATGCACGCGTGAGAAGCAAACTGCGAGCAACGTCGAAACGTCCTAGCCGATATCAGCGCAACTATCCTGATGGCCCAGGCCTCACGCTGGACTTGCCGCATTGCCATCGGCATCGGGCCCGACCCCGTGCGTGAGCGAACCTACGCACATGGTTATGGCCCAAGATTGGCAAGGCTGGCTAGCCGTCCATCCGCCTGCGCATGTGGCGCAAGGGCTCAGGGTCACCGACGCTGCCCTGCCCCGCTGGCTGCGGCCCTCGCTTGAGATGGCCGAGGACCGCCTTCTGTCTGTCGTTCTTGGGGGCCTTCGGGCACTCTTTCGCCAAGCCTGCCATCCTGCCACTGCGTCCAGTAGCCGCACTCGACGCAGAAGAGATGGTTGCCTGCGCGCCACTGCTCGTGGGGGTCGCGCGGGTCGAGCCCCCGCCACGGTGGGCGAGCTGGTGGGGGCGGAGGCGGCGGCTGCGCAGCAGGCTGTTCTCGCGCCGCCGCGGCTGCGCCGCCGCTGCGACCCGAGGCGCCACCGCCGCCGCCGTCACGGCGTTCACCATCATCTGCTGCAGCTCAGCGCGGGCCATTGGCTTGGCTCGTGGCGGGGGTCGCCGCGGCCGCTGCGACGGAGCCCGAGGCGCCTCCTGCGCCCGAGGTCCACGAACCCGAGATCGCCTCGCCGCGCCCAGCACACTCCTGGCAAGCCCAGAGCATGTCTCTGCCGACCTCCAGCCACGCGCCGCGCCGACCGCGCGCCCCCCTTGGGCAATCGCGGAAGCTGCAGTGGCTACTCCAGCGCAGCTTGCATCCGCGCCAGCCGCGCCGCATTGCTGCCATGCCTGGGCTGTCGTGGCCGTCGTCCGCCGTCAGCTCGGCGTCGCCTTCCTGCATGGCAGCTCCCAGCCAGCGAAAGACCTTCCTGACTGGGCGATCCCGGCCCAGGCGCGCGCGGACAGCCTCGTCCGAAGGGTGCAGCTGCGCGCCTTGAATGGCGCGCGCGTCGGCACTGTGGTTACCCCGCTGCTGCCACGCGGCGATGCGCTCGGCCCGCGCGTCCGCCAGCGTCGCGTGGGCCTTCGCCTTGTGGATGGCGACGTTGTCGACGCCGATTTCCTCGATCACCGCCCACGGGCGCGCCCGGAGCTCCCTGTGGGGCATCTGCCACTGGAAGCACCATGCCTTGCCCGCTTCGAGGCCGCCCACGAGCAGCTGGCAATCGGCGAGGATCCTGACAGGAGGCATGCAGTTCTGGAGCCTCTCGATGGCGGCGGCCAGCTCCGCCGCGCCCGACTCCTGAGGGTAGGGCCAGGGCAGCGGGCCGAAGATGCTAACGGCCTTCGCGCCCTGGCCCATGGCGACCGCTGCCCAGAGGCCGCGAGCTGAGAAGACCAAGCCCAGGCCCAGGACGCTGCCGTCCGTGAACTGGTCGCCCACGAGGGGTTGCCCCACCAGGTCGCCGCGGCCATCCTTGAGAGCCGCCCTCTCCTCCGCGGGCGGTGGGGGAGACCTCCTGCGCCCTGGTGCGAGCGCCCGCGGCCGCGGAGGAGATTGTTTTTTTTTATCCTCTGGGGGGTAACGCTCGTTACCCGGGCCTCTCCCCCCCCCCCCGTAACGGTAACGCTCGTGCGCGGGGGGGTCTCGGTCTTCCCCTCCAACATGCTGGTGCCCGAAGGCATGCGCACTGTGGTGTGGTGGTCGCAGGCGCACTGTGGGCGCTCGCAGGCCATTGCGGCGCTCGCATGCGCGATGCTGGTGCTTGCGGGCTTTGCGCTTGTACTCGAATCGTCGTCGTCGTCGTCGTCGTCGTCGTCGTCGTCGTCGTCGTCGTCGTCGTCGACGGCGCCCGAAAACGGCCTCCGGAGGCCGAAACAGGCGGCAAACGTCGTCGTCGTCGTCGTCGACCTCGTCGCTCGTCGCTCGTCGATCATCGTCGTCGCGCGCGCGGGCGCGGGCGTGGTGCCGGGACCACGCGGCGGGCTTTGCGCTTGTACTCGAATCGCAAGCCACTGTGGTGCTCTCAGGCAGAGAGTGCTGCTCGCGCGCATACTATGGCGATCGCAGAGCGCCCCTGCTTCGCCATACCCCGCCCAGCCCAAGCGTTACCGTTACCCGGGGGGCACGACCCCCCCCCCCCCCCCGGGTAACGAGCGTTACCGGCCGGAATAAAAAAATGATCTCGAGGGTCCTCGGTCTCGCTCGTGACGGCCATGTCAACGATGGTCCTGGAGTGGACGTCGTCTGGCGGTCGCCTCTCGTCGCCGTCGCCGTTGGCCCCCCATTCGGCGCGGCCGAGTGCCGCGGCGGGGCACTGCCAGGCCAGGCGTCGCACATTGCCGCGTGCCCGACACCCTCGGGGGCACCGAGGCGACGACTCGAAGCGCCGAGCCACTGGCCAGAGACATCCTACCAGCGCGTTCTTGGCCGAGCTCATCTGCTTGGCCGTCTGCCTGCTCATCCTCTTGCGGCGCAGGGCGCGCCCCCTGCTGGAGAGCGCGCCCCTCCCGCCAGGTGCTCGAGGCCAGGGTGCTTGGCCGCGCCCCGCCGCGGGGGCCGCTCGTGGCTCGCAGATATGTGCATGGTCAATGTAGACGAGCCCAGGGTCTTCAGGTCCATGGGCTGCTGCAGGTCGTTGAGGAAGAGACCTGGTCGAGCAGCGGGCCAGCCTGAGCGGTGGCGCGCCAGCGCGCATGCCGACGCAGGCCTTCGGCCCGCCTGGGCCCCCATGTCCTCCGCCCCCTTGCGTGCCGAGGCCCCCGCGAACGCGCTGCCGAGAGCCCGCGGGTCGGCGCGGTCCAAGTTGAACTGCGCGGCCTCGGCCCACGCCGCGATGGGCAGCGAGGCGCGGCCCAGGGGCGAGTCGCTAGCCAGGCGCTTGCTGAGGAGGAAACTGAGGCTAAGACTCTTGCCAGGGCCCTTGCCGCGGCGGACGGCGTTCACCTGCCTCTGCCACTTGGCGAGCTGCGGCGAAGGCCAGCCGACCGCGCCGAGGCCGTGCCGCGCAGCTGGCCGAAGGCCCGCGCTGGCCACCCTCACCGCGGCGGGTGTCTCTTGTGATCGGATCGCGCGCAGTCTCTGAAGCTGCGCGGATGCCTTCGAGTGGCGCATCTCGCGGGCGACGAAGGCCTGGCCGTCGAGGCAGTAGTCCGCGCCGAGGTTCTTGACCGCGTCCGCGATTGGGGAGGCCGAGCCGCACATCTGCTTGGTCGAGCAAGGCCGACTCGGGCGAGCTTGCCAACAGCTCGCTCTTGGACTCCGACACCTTGCAGCCCAGCGCCACCAGCTGCGCGACCACGGCCTGCGCGGCCATGGCCGCGCATGCCGCGACCTGTGCCGTTTGGCCGCGCCAGCCCACGCAGCAGCCGTCGAACATGATCGCGAGCGTGACGCGTTGCCCCAGCACTCGCCAAAGTCGAGCGTGCTCGTCGGCGAGGACCAGCAGGCCGCACTTGAGAAGCCCACCTGCGAGCAGCCACCAATGAGGCCCACGTCCAGCAGGAAAGGGTCGGAGACGCTGCCGTCAAGCATGAATCGCCGCTCGCCTGAGTAGAGCGCGAGGGCCATGCCGAGGAGCCCCCGCGGGTGGCCCGCCAAGATGCCCCGCTCCTGGATGATCGCCAAATGCACCATCTCGTACACCTTTCAGAGGTCGATGATGGCGGCAGGTGCCCCCTCGCCTTATGCGCACGCGGCCTCTGACCGCAGGGCCTGCCACCAGACGGCTTCCTCGGCCGCGCGCCCTTGGCCGCCCCAAGAGGAGCCCGCGACGCCTGGGTCGATCTGGGAATCCCATCGCCTCGCGTCGGGCTGACGGACACGACTCCAGAGGCGCGGAAGCCATCCCAGCAGCACAATGGGCCGAAAGCCGCCTTGGGGCTTGGGAAGCATGATCACCAGCGAGTCGGTGATGACGTCGGGCCATCCTCCTAGCTCCTCGCACTTCATGCCAGAGTCGACGGCCTCGTGGAGCTGGTCGCTGTGGCCGGCGGCCCTCCTAGGGTTGAGTCGGCCACTGTCGACCCCCGTGCTGTGCCTGAAGGTCTTGGCGGCCCTGCGGACGCAGTCGACCGCGGGTCGGGGGGGCGCCTTGTCGTCGCTCGGAGGGTGGCGAGGACGGACGCGGCCGCTGCCCTGACTGACCTTCCAGACCTCTGAGGACAATTGCGCCGCCGCGACTTTGACGCGGTCGGGGCCGCGAGCGGGGGCGCCATGGAACTCATCATCAGGTGCCCAACCTCGAGGGCCTCGCGATAGGCGCGCAGACCCCCGGCACCCGCGATCAGAGTTGTGAATCCACTCCTTGAAGCCATGGCTGCGGACGGCTGCGAAGGCCGCCCCCTCGGCTTCAGCCTCTCCCCTGGCCTGTGCCGCCCACTCCTCCAGAGGCAGGATCTCGGGGCAGCCCCCAGCCAGTGCGACGCGCGCCCCCCACTGCGCGCCCAGGGGCAGGCCCGCGGTGGAAGGGGGCCGCGGCGCTGCAGCACCTGGGCGGCCTCTGCTGCCGGTTGCGCCTCCGCTGCCGTTGTTGCCGTCGTCGCTGCCGTCGCCGGGGTCCGTCGGCAGGCCGCCGTGCTCCCGTGCGAAGAGCTTGGCGGCTTGAATGTAGCCGTAGTGCTCGTCCTCGGCGACGGCCCCCGCGTCGGGGTTTGCTGGGCTCCAGGTCGCTCATGCCGCGGTGGTACTCATCGCGAACAGGTGCTGATCCTGCCCAGCTCTCTTCGCGCAGCTCCACGGCGCGTGCCCAGCGGGCAGCTGCGCGCTCGGCGAAGGGCCTCGCCGCGCTGGGCCCACTCGCGCTGCCGCCACCCTCGCCGCCGCCCAGGTTCTCAACTGCTTGCGAAGGCTTGATTGTGATCTCGCTGATGCCCTCCGCGGATGCGGCTCCTACTCCAGCCCCCGATGAAGCTGCGTATGAAGTGGCCGCACATGGTGCTGCGTCGTTGCTCGTGAGTGCTGAGCCTCCTACGCCCGCCGCTGCGAGCGCTGCGAAGGAGCTGGCAGGGGCCTGGATTGGGGTCGCGCTGACCCCCTCCGCAGATGCGGCTCCCAGCCCAGTGCCCGACTCTGGGCTCTCGGCCTCGTTGCATAGCTCAATCTGCGTTGCCCCATCGCACTCGTGCTGGCTGAGGCGCGCGAACGCGCAGTGCGCGCGCCAGTCCATCCACTCCTCGCGGTCCTGGACTGGGTCGGGAGCGTGGATGTGGGGGGGCCAGCCTCGGCCCAGGCGCTTGCGTGTCCGCCGCGCTCCCTGCGCACCGACCTCGATAGCGCTCCAGCCATCGTCGGGTGCGGTGCGGGCCAGCGCGGTGCACGGCACAGGCGCCCGCGGCTCGGGGAGCTGGCTGCCGAGCCCGCTGCCCTGCCCCAGGTGGGGCTCCAAGTCGCCGCGGGCCCCGTAGGCGGGAGGCGCGGTGCTCGCGGCGCCAGGTAAGGGCCTGTGGTCGTCGCCGCGCTCCCCCAGCCAGCGCTTGGACTCCTGGTAGTTGTCGACCGCCCTGTGGATCTCCTCCTCCCCCCAGTCGTCGCAGCGGGTGATGCCGAGCTGCCGAAGGCGACGGACCAGCTCAGTCCTTCCCGAGGCCCCGCGACGCCACGCCGACGAGCAGACGTCGCGCGACGCGCGCATGCAAAGACCCGAGGTCCTGAGCCAGGCCAGGGGCCGGCCTCTCCACCTCGCGACCCTCCCCCGAAGCCCTCGGGGCGGCTCCTGGACGCCGTTCTCGGGGGCAGCGATCGGGTGGGGAGAGGCACAGGGGGGGATGCTGCAAATCGGCCCCCAAATCGTCCACTGATCGCCGATAGGGCCCTGATAGCCCCACCCCCCGCAGGAGGGTGCGGATTCGCCATTGGGGGCCTATCGCCGATTTATCGGCGATGTACCGCCGATTCCAAGCCGATGTCCCCCCACCCCCCCCTGTGTCAGCCCCCCTATCATTACCCCCACGTTCAGGGCCGCCCGTGATCCGACTCGAGGCGCTTCGATCCGCCAGCCGGGGCCGCGATTTCGATCCGATTCGATCTGGCTCGACTCACGGGCGTCGGCCTCGGAGGAGGCAAAGGTACCGATGCCGCTGCGCTTCCCTCGTCTTCGCCTGTGAAGGTCCCTCGGAGGCCCTCGCCGCCACGGCTGGCCGCAGGGCAGACGGGCGGAGTCAGTCGCGCTCGGAGCGTCTCGCGCCCGCGCTGTCTCAGCGATGTCGCAGGCCATCGCGAGGCCAGATCTCAGCCAGCAAGCGCATTCGCAACCGCGAGAGTTCTCGAACCAGCGCGCGGGGGGCAGCGCTGCGCAGCAGCTTCGAGAGTCGGTTCCCCGCTGCCGCTCGACGCCCGCAGGGGAAAAGGAGGCCCGAGCCCAGATCACCAAGCGCGCGTTCGCCCTCGGCCGCGAACGCGAGTCCATGGAGAGGATGGCCGTTGGAGTTTTAAAGCAGGTCAGCGGCGCGGCGACGATAGGCCCCGCTCCTCGGGGCCCACTGAAGCGAGCAGCGGAGAAGCTCCTCGGCGAATCCGGGAAGACCACGAAGTAAGGTTTAGCGAGCGCCGGCGCTCGATGATAGGTGCGCGCGGCGAACGGCTAGTAACTCTGGTGGAACAGGGCGCAGCATCGCTGCAGGCGGCGTCGAGGATGGCGGCGCCGTCAAACGTCCGCGCGCCCGTGCGTCGCGCGTGGCGACATTTGTCGTTTACGGCAGCGCGCCTTCCGCGCGCCGTGCATGGGCGAGCTGAGTGGGTGATTATGTCGCGGAGATGAGTACCGAAGAAGTGGAGGGGCTTGATCGTTTCCACGAGTCGCAGCGCTGCCGACTTCTGCCTGGCGCGATGTCAGTGGGCACGCGTCCTGCGATGCCCAGAAATTCCAGGGGGAACTCGCTTGTGCGCGGCGGCGGCCCGCGCGAATGGGCGGGCACGACGCGGGGAAGCATTGGGGGAGGAGGAGGAGGAGGAGGAGGAGGAGGAGGAGGAGGAGGAGGAGGAGGAGGAGGAGGAGGAGGAGGAGGAGGAGGAGGAGGGGAAACCTCTTCGTCGGGGTTCGCAACTCGCAAGCCGAGGCCTGGCAGGAGCCGCGGGGCTCTCTCCCCTCTCGCCTGCCCCTCTCCCCCCTGCCCCGCGCCCGTTCTCCCTCTCCGCTGTCGAAGTCGAACGAATGCCCCTCTCTGGGCCGACGGTGCGTCGTGGCCCTCGGGCCCCCCGCCATCGAGGCGCCGCGAATCGCCTGTGCGCCTCCATCCCCAGCGTTTGGGGCCAACTGTTCCCTCTGCAGGCCTCAAGGAAGACACAGCGCCCAGCTCGACATGTTACTGGGATCGGGCCGATGGTTTCTGAGTTATCCTGATGTTCGGTTGACGCCCCCATGATGATGCTGATGGTGATGATGGTGATGAGGATGGCGATGACGGTGGTGATGGTGATGGTGATGATTCGGTTGATGTTGATGGTGTTGGTGGTGGTGATGATGTTGTTGATGATGGCGACGGCGATGGTAATGGTGGTGGTGATTGTAATGGTGGTGTTGGTGATGATGTTCGTGGTGCTGATGATGCTGCTGATGGCGATGGTGATGCTTATGGTGTTGATGATGATTGTGATGGTGGTGATGATGATGGTGCTGGTGATGATGATGACGACGGTGGTGATACCGTATTGGCGATGAGGATGATGACGACGATGGTGATGGCGATGATGATAATGATCATGCCGAGCGCCACCACCATCATGATTGCACGACTGCGTCCACGACCACGGCGACTTGACCAAAACGAAAGCGACTACGAATACGACGGGGAGGGGAAACAAACAACAACACGATTATGATGATGACGATGATGATGCTGATGGAGATGATGATGATGGTGATATTCATACGCCATCACCGCCATCAGCAGCAACACCATCACTGCCATCATCACCAATCCATTTTCCTTGCAACTAATTCCTCCCTGTCGCACCCCGAAACGTGTCGGTTCGCCCGAGACTTTCTTACCATCTGTGGTCCTGAAGCTGAAAAATTACAGCCATTTCGCGAATGGAGGGCAGGCCGTCTTCAAAAAGTTGTTATCGCCCTAATGCCGCGCACTTTCGTTTCGAAAGCTTGCAAGAGCTTCACAGATGAAAGGCGGGTGGTTTTCAACGTGTAGTTTTCGCCCCACCGCTTCGCATATTTGTCGTAAAACGTTGCAGGAACTTCACAGAATGGGAACGCGTTTTCTCCAAAAATGTGGCTCTCGCTTTAGAGCCGCGCGCATGGGCGTGTTTTTTACACCCTCTGGGCCATAACGTGCGTTATGCCCCCCCTCTTGGCCCCCCCCCATACCGCAACGCCCCCCCCAATACCCCCCCTAGCAGTGCGCCTCTGGGACTACCATTGTGATGTTCGCTGGCTACTGTGGTGTTTGAAGGCTTTTTAACGATCGTCGTCGTGTCCGAGGGCTTCATGGCCTGCGGACCCTTCCAGAGGCTTCCCGAGATCTCCTGAGGCCTCGGGAGACTTCCGTAGACCTTTCGATGCGGTCGTTGCCGTCGTCGTCGTCGACGTCGTTGTCCTCGTCATCGTCGACGTCGTTGTCGTCCCCGTCCTCGTCCCTGTCATCGTCCTCGTCGTTGTCGTCGTCGTCGACCTCGTCGTCTGCGTTTTTGTCCTCGTGGTCGTCGTCGTCGTCGTCCCCGTTTTCGCTCCTCTTATCGTCGTCGCCGTCGTCGATATTGTCGTCGTCGTTTCTGCCGTCGTCATTATCGTCGTTGGCGTCGTCGTCGTCGTCGTGGTCGTCGCCTTAGTCGTCATCGTCGTCCCCGTCCCCGCACTGGTCCTCGTCCCTGTCGTCGTCCTCGTCCTCCTCGTCCTTTCGCGGTCGTCGTCGTCGTTGCCGAGTGCCTCGAAGGGCCCCCAGACGCCTCCAGAGGCCTCCGGAGACCTCCAGAGAACTTCAGAGGCAGCCGTCGTCGTCCTCCACGTCGTCGTCGTGGTCCTCGTCGTCGTCCTCGTCCTCGTCCTCGTCCTCGTCGTCGTCGTCGTCGCCGCCGCCGCCGCCGCCGTCGTCGTCTTCGTTGTCGTCGTCGTCGTCGTCGTCGTCGTCGATGTCGTCGCCGTCGTTGTCCTCGTCCTCGTCCTCATTCGGAGGGTTTCGAAGGGCCGCCAGACGCCTCGGAGACCTCCTTCGGCCTCCGGAGACCTCTAGAGACCTTCAGAGGCGGCCGTCCTCGTCGTCCTCGTGGTCGTGGTCGCTCTCGTCATCGTCGCCCTCGTCCTCGTCCTCGTCCTTGTCCTCGTCGCCATTCTCGTCGGCATCGTCTTCTTCGTCTCCGTCCTCGTCCTCGTCTCGTCCCTGTCGTCGTTGTCGTCCTCGTCGTCGTCGCCGAGGACTTCGAAGGGCCTCCAGAAGCCTCCAGAGGCCTCCCGAAACCTCCTCAGGCTTCCGGAGACCTCTAGAGACCTTCAGAGTCGTCCGTCGTCTTCGTCCTCGTCCTCGTCGTCGTCCTCATCGTCGTCTCCATCGTCGCCGTCGTCCCTGTCCTCATCGTCGCTGTCCTCGTCCTCGTCCTTCTCCTCCTCGTTCTCGTTGTCGTCGTCCCCGTCCCCGTCCCCGTCCCCGTCCCGTCCCCGTCCCCGTCCTCGTCCTCGTCGTCGTCGTCGTTGTCGTCGTCGTCGTCGTGTCGTCGTCGTGTCGTCGTCCGGCGCTGGGGTGCCCTCGTCGTCCAGCAAACACCAGCACATAATATTGCTCGAAGGAGGGTGTGGGGGAATAAACACTGGTGCTGCACGGATGCGCTGCGTAGTACATAGGCGATGTGGACGCGGCTGCTGCGGTGCATACTGCACTGCACAGGGAAAAAATCGATGGTGCTTGCTGTGATGCGCACAGGCGCTGTGCTCCCGGAACCACAGGGCGGGGGGGGGCGTTACGTTACGTTGTACCTCCCCATAACGCCCGCTGTGGCCGCGAATGAGCAATGCGCTCGTTCGTTTTCAAAGTTTCCAGAATTTTCAGGGATTCGTATGGCTGACGTCCCAGGCGTGGTGTTCTGGCACGATTTAGGATTGTAAGGGCGCAGCCGTCACTTTGATTCGCGGTGTTGAAGTCCCAGTAACGGCGTTCTAGCACGATTCAGGACCGTCAGGACGCAACGGGTTCGTTGATTCGTGGCGTTGATGTCCCAGGGAGGGTTTTTGGCACGGTTGAGGATTTTCAGACGGCTGTCTTCCAACGGAGCTTTTATCAGCAGTGATAACAAATCTTTGTAGGGATTTATGAGGCGGAACCTTGGAGGGAGGGCATGTTGCATCAATTTGTCGTTGCGTCGTTGATGCGTCTTGGGTTCACACTGGGCCTCATCATCATCCTGACGGTAGCGGCTTGACTGTCCTGGACCTGCCGGTAGGTGCACCGGCTGCAGGGCGCGCGCCTGCAGCGATTGGCGCTGCGCCGCCTTGCACTGCTGCTGGAAGACGAGGCCTCGGCGTCGGCCCCGCCCTCGGCTGCGGCGCCAGGCGGCTCGGCGGCCCTCGGCAGCCCTCGGCGGCCCTCGGCGGGCCTCGGCGGGCTTCGATAGCCCTCGGCGGCCCTCGGATGGCCTCGGCGGCCCCTGGCGGCTCTCGGCTGCCCTCGGCGGCGGCGTGGAGATCGTCCTCGTCGTTGTCGTTGCCGTCGTCGTCGCCGTCGGCCGTCAGTCGTCGGTCGTCGTCTTCGTCCTCGTTCTGAGCGTCAGCGGTGCCGTCGTTCGTTCGTTTGGTTTTTCGCGCTTTTTAGGGCCTCCTGGGGGAGCCCTTGCCGCCTGACCAGAGCCGGCCCTGGGATAGGTCCAGCTGTTGGCGTCGGGGTCGGAAGAGGGTGATGAAGAGGACGAATAATCGGGATGACGGAGGAGGGAGGGACGGTGTGTTGAGTGTGCTGACTTACGTAGGGCAGGGCCCCCTCTCCGCAGAGACACATCCCTGCATTAGGCATATTCTTCAGGAGCGTCGAATTCCCTACCCCTCGGCTTCAGGATGGCAGCGAAAACCGAGACGCCTGGAGCTCGGGCACAGCCGTGCCATAAACCTCCTTGGCGTTAGCAGCTTCCGACAAATGCACCCGCCTGCCTTCCTCCTGCCTCCCCGCGCCTGCTGCGAGGGATCAGGAGCGAGGCCTCCACTCGGCGGGCGAGGCGAGGGGCGAGCCCTCTTTGCAGGCGTGAACGCTGCGACCCCAGCCCCACAGAGTCACGACCCCGACGCGCCCCGTCCAGCCATTCTGCAGGATTTGAAAAACGGCAGATCTGGCAGCGCCGCTGCCTCGGGCTCCTGCGGGACCACCGTGGCCTGAGCAACCGAGCGGCCACTGAACATCTATGGAGTTCCTGAGTGAGCCTGCAACTCGTCCCCGACAACGGCGGCAAACACAACGGCAGCGAAGGCGGGAGGGGGAAGTGGCCGAACGGGGGCAGAGGCGGTCCCCCCCTCAGGGATCACCCTTGGCACGTTTTCGAACGGTTGGACCCCAGGCCTGGCAAAACCGAGCTGAGCATCTTCCCTCGCAGCTTTCTCAATTTGTTTAGCTTCTGCGAGTTTCGCTCGAATATCAAGTACGAGGTCCCAACAACACCTTCGGGGTCCACGAACCCACCGTCAACACACAACTGTTGGGCCCTCGCTGCCACCGAAACACGTCCTAGGCCATGGTCTCGACACAGTAGGCAAGCCGCTGGGGGGAAACCAACCTTTTTGAAGTTCCTTTTCTTTCGCCCATCCGATCTGACTACCAAGAACGAGCCAGTCGTCTTTTAAGCTCGCAGCAGGGGACCTTGCCATGTGAGCCCCGACATTGACTGCCGAGGCCGCGGTGGTCGAGCGAGCCCAGGAATGCTCTAGAATCCATGGGGTCGAGAGCCACGCCAGGGTTGACAGCGCATTCAATCGATCCAGCGCAGTCGGAGTGGACCACCAGCGGGTCCGCAGGGCTCCACTTGGAAAACTCAGCCAAAACTTGAAACGCGCGCAAAGTTGAGGGGGACAATTCCTCAGGATCCGCCACGAGTCGGCCGATCTGAACGATGGCCCATCCAGCATTGGAGAGCCCCTTTACTGTAGAGTAGGACGCACTGCCGCCCACAAGGGCTTTCCATGAAAGCTTCCACCCCGCAGGCACCCCGATCCACGTGACCTGGTCGGAGAGCGAGGCCTCTCGGGCGGGGGAACACCCGACAGGGAACGGGAACATACATTTGCAATGCCTATCTGCCGCCCCTGGATTCTGAGAGCACGCGTGAGCCGCTGCCTCCCGCGCAGGCGGCGGGCGCACTTCCCGACTGCGGCCCTCGATGCAAGGGCATTGTAGAGACGATGATGCAGCGTGCCTGGCCCGCCGCGCTGACGGCGGCGTTCATGCCGTGCCTTTCCACGCCTGAAGAGCCGCTCCAGAGGCGAGTGGGGTCCTCCCACCGCGCTTCTCAGCGCTGCCTCGCGGCGAGGCGCCCGCGCTTCGCCGGTCGCCGTCGCCATGATTAAAGGATGATCGAGAGGGCCCCAGCGCGGCCCCGAACCCCGCCCTCATTTTGAACCGCGCTAACGCAGCCACATCGCAAGCTATCAGAGCAGCTTCCTGCACTGATGAAGCCTGGAGTAAATCTGAAGATTGAATATTCAATGCCCTAGAGCCACGCGGAGAAGGCAGCGGGCACCTCGGCGCCAACTCGCGACATGCACAGCTGCGCGACCTGTCCAAGATCAACGCAGTGGGCCCGCGGCCCCCGCCATGCCTCGAAGCGAGCGCGCGGATTGCTTCCCCCGCTGGGGCGCGGCCATCCGCGGGAGCCCCGCGCCCTGGGAAGCTTGCGCCAGGGCCTTGCAGCGCAAGCCCCAGACATCCGAAGGTATTGGTTTTTTCATAGCTGCGAAATGTCTTGGTTTTTGTGGATTGTCTTGGTTTTTGTTCCAGACTGTGCGATGTCTTGGTTTTTTGTCAGATGTCTTGGTTTTTTGTCAGATGTCTTGGTTTTTTGCTAGATGTCTTGGTTTTTCTTACAAGTAGACACCCCGACGTGACCAGTCACAACAGGCCGTAGCAAATACAATGCACGTGCTAGATACACCGATAAAGGAGACACAACAAAACATAGTTTCCAACGCGCATAAATCTTCCATGTTAAACTCGAGAACCGAAAGGCGAAACTGCTTCACTTGTTTTATGAAGGCCTTGACATGGAAATAAACATAGTCGAGTAGCACGTTTCCTTTTATCACGCACGCGCGCGCACTCGCGCGCGCCCTGTATTCTGGTGACCTCAACATGGAATGCTCGATCCTTAAACACAACGCTTTCCTTGTCGCGCGCGCGCTCCGACATGCGCAACGCAAGAAGGAAAAAAAAGACACGATAACGTCATATGGAAAAATCAAGGGTGGCACGTGCCACCCCGAAACATGAATGGTGAAAACAAATTGTTTCATTCGTATTTCCAATGCCTCCATCAAGTTTCTTGCATATATTGCCCGCGCGCCAGAGGGCGCGCGCGCGCAGTAAGGAAAACATGAGGTTTCAACATGTAAAATTCCATGCTGAGGCCCTCAGAATACGAGTGAAACAATTGGTTTTCACCATTCATTTTTCGAAATTAAGATGCGCATTCTTTATTAATGGTTGTTATAGCGCGCGCGCGCCAGGGCGCGCACGAGATGAAGAAAATACGCTGCGTCATAATATAAAACTCCATGCTGCCTGGGGTGTGCCGGGTGCCCTGCGCGCGATGCGAAAAGCGTTGTGTTTCACACTGTCGCGTTAGGCTACATGTTGTTTGATAATGGCGTGCAAAACAATGTGCCATATTATGTATATATATATGTATATATATATATATGATATCATGTTGAAATCAGAGGTGCAAGTGGAATAATAGGAGGTTCACACGCCTGCGGCTCATCCATGGCCAGCGCACGCATTTGCCGTGGATTGTCTGGGGCGAAATGACCCCAAGGGGGAGAGGAGGGGCGGGCGGGAAGAGGAAAGTGAGGAGGGAAAGGTGAACGGGAGGAGGGGGGAATGAGGAGCGCGCGGGGCGCGGCGCGCTGCGCGCGCGGAACGCTGGCTCTGGCCCGCGCCGCGGGCAGGGCGAGCGCCCGCGCGCGCGCACATGGCGGCCGCGGCCGACTCCGAGGCCGAACGCTCCTCCTCCCCCTCCTCACCCTCCTCCTCCTCCTCCTCTTCCTCCTCCCCCTCCTCCTCCTCACCCTCCTCCCCCTCCCGTTCCTGTTCCTCACCCTCGTCACCCTCCTCGATCCTCCTCTTCAATCTGAATTGTGGTTGTCTTCCTCCCCTCTCATTCCTTGTCCTGCTCTCCCGTCGCACTCATGATATTACCTCTCATCCTTTTCCCTCCTCCTCTTCATTCTCCTGTTGCCTCCTACCCCCTTCACTTAATCGCCCTTCTCCTCCGGTTCGAGGACCAGCGAGAGACCGAGGAGGATCGAGGAGGAGAGGAGTGGGATCGAGGCATTCATCGAAGAACATTTCCAGTTCGGGCTCAATTTCGACGAGGCGTGCGACCGCGCAGGGATACCAGTCTTCGATCCCGAGGCCTGTCCTCCTCCTTATCCTCCTCCTCTTCCTCCTCCTCCCACTCATCTTCCTTTCCTATCCTTCGCCTACTCCTCCAAATTTCTCCTCGTTCACAATCCTCCACATCGCCGTCGCAAATCGCGTCAAGATCATCCATTCTCAATCCTGCTCGTCCTTCTGTCCCTCCTCCTCCTCCTCCTCGTCCTCTTGTGTTTCTCCTCCTTCTTCATCGACTCGACGAGGGCGCTGGTTCCCCCCCCTCCCTCCGAGGGTGCTGTGGACGCGTCAAAGCTGGGGCCGCGCCGAAGAAGGGCGCGCAGCACGAAGGAGCCCGAGAACATCGCCGAGGTTCCATGGGCGGAGGAGTGGGGAGGGATAGAGAGAGAGAGAGAGAGAGAGAGAGAGAGAGAGAGAGAGAGAGAGAGAGAGAGAGAGAGAGAGAGAGAGAGAGGGGAGACAGAGAGAGATCTCATGAATAAAGAGAGGGTGGGATATGTACAGGTATATAATATATATATATATATATATATATATATATATGCATCTCGAAAAAGGAGAGGGAGAGAGAGGGAGAGAGATAACGGAAAGTGCCAGAGAGAGAGAGAGACAGCGGGATAATAAGTATAGAGAGAGATATAGGAAGAGAGCGAGGGAGGGGCGGAGGGAGAGAGAAAGAGGGGGAGAGACAGAGAGAGCGAGAGAGGGAGAGGAAGATATTATAGAGAGAGAGAGATAGAGAGAGAGAGAGAGAGAGAAATAAAGAAAGGGAGAGAGAAGGAGACGAAAGAGGGAGAGAGAGAGAGAGAGAGAGAGAGAGAGAGAGAGAGAGAGAACGAGAGGGACACAGACAGCGAGAGATAACGAGATAGAGAGAGAGCGAGAGCGACAGAAAAGAGAGAGAGAGAGAGAGAAAGAGAAGAGGGTGGCAGATGGGGAACGGATGAGAAGAATGGATGAGGTAGGAGCGATGATGATGATGGTGATGCTGATGCTGATGGTGTTGATGCTGATGCTGGTGGCGATGCTGATGATAATGGTGATGCTGATGTTTATGATGATGATGATGTTGATGACGGTGATGGTGATGATGTCGATGCTGATGACGGCAATGATGAATGTCATGGTGATGGTGGTGCTGATGAGGATCATGACGGTAATGATGATGGTGATGATGATGTTGACGATGCTGGCGACGATGATGATGATGATGCTGATGATGATGATGATAAATGGTGGTGGTGATGATGGTGATGCTGATGCTGATAATGATGATGATGATGATGATGATGATGATGGTGTGATGATGATGATGATGATGATGATGATGATGATGATGATGATGCTGATGATGATGATGACGATGCTGTTGCTGATAATGATGACGGTGGTGGTGATGAGGAGGAGGACGAGGAGGAGTAGGAGGAGGAGGCTCGAGGAGGAGGAGGAGGAGGAGTAGGAGTAGTAGTAGTAGGAGGAGGAGGAAGAGGAGGGAGAGGGAGTGGTGCAGGGGGTGAGGGAGTGAACGGGGACACGGGAGAGGAGAAGGAGGACGACTAGGAAGGAGATGAGGAAGATCGGGGAGACTGGCGATAATGAGAGACGATGGTGATCACGCGGGCTAGGAGCATGCCTCAGGAGCAGGGGGGGCAGGAGGAGGAGTGGCAGGGTGGAGGAGGGACGCACCCAGCCATCAGGCGCTGGTCTACACGGAGGGCCAGCCAGTCATCGCGGGTGCCCTTCTTCCTCCACCTCTCAATCCCCTCGTCGACGGCAGATCTGCCTCTCGGTCGATCGGCATGCGTTCAATGCGTCCTCGGCTCCTGCTCCTGCACATGGTTTTCCCTTCCCCTCCTTCTCCTCCTCCGCCTCCTTCTCCTCTGCCTCAACTTCGCATGGCCCTCCTCCGCTTCCTCCTCATTGCATTGCTAGCTCACTCCTGCTAATTCCCCTGGCGCGCCATCCTCCGCGTCGTCACCATCGCCCCATCAAGGTGCGAAGATCCCCAATTTCGAGGATTATCAGCAGGAGTGCACGTCGCGCCCGAACAGAGCGGCGATGCAGGTGCACTGAGGGAAACTATGCGAGTGGGATCAACCATAATTGATACGAGGATGGTGAGGATCCACGAGGAAGGGGATTGAGGAGACGGGTCGAGGATGAGGAAGAACATGACAACAACCAGGGAAGTGAGGATACCGCGCGATCCAGCCGCCGAGGACTAGGACAACACTGACCAGCCCTGCAGGAGAATTGTGGTTAAGGAGGGGGGAGATGTGACGAGGAGGAGCGAGGAAGGTGGATCGAGGAAGGACGGTGAGAGAGGACGGGGGTGATGGGGCCACTGGGAGGGAGTCCCAGGTGTGGATCCCCATGGCAGAGGCGCTGGATAAGATCACGGACACGCTGCGCATCTCCCAGAAGTGCGCGGAGGCCCGAATGAACAGACGAGGATGGTGATAAGGACGGGAGCACGAGGAGGAGAGGTGGAGAAGGGGGATTGTATTGCGTAGGAAAAGTGGGGTGAAGGATGGAGGAGGAACGGGGGGAACGAGGAACGAGGAACGGAGGGGCGACCCTCCCCCTAGAGGCGGCATGGTCATCGCTGTACTGGGCGCCCCTCCGCGTGCACCTGCAGAACGAAGACAAGCGCGGCCGCGTCCCGACGAACAAGGTCATGAAGGCACACCAGTGCCGAGGGGCAACATTAAGGAGGATGAGAGGGAGAGGGAGGGGGGGGAGGAGGAGGAGGAGGAGGAGGAGGAGGAGGAGGAGGACGGAGGGCGGAGGACGAGGAGGAGGATCTCGAGGTGGATGAGGAGGAACACTAGTAAGAGGAGATGGTTTAGAGATGACGGTGACGAAGAGCACTGGAGTGGCGCCTTCGAGGAGGGTAGGACGCGGAGGAGTGGGTAGAAGTATGCACATGTCCACCACCTCTTTCTCCTCTTCATCATGCTCCTCCTCTCCTTTCGTCTCCTCCTCCTCCTCCTCATCATCATCAGCATCATCATCATTATCATCAGCAGCCGCATCATCAGCATCATCGTCGTCGTCATCATCATCAACAGCATCAGCATCAACATCATCAACATCACCATCATCGTCATCATCGTCCTCCTGCTCATCCTCACCGTCCCCTCATCTGCCTCATTCCTCCTCCACCACCACAGTCATCAACAGCGTTCGAGCCCAAGGTATTTGCAAGGACGAGCGATTCGGCGCATCCACGCGCACTACCAGAAGACGAATGGAGCGAGCACCCAGCCATCGAGAGCGGAGATGGAGGCGCCCCTCTCATCCACCGTACCACGCCCCCATCATCCTTCTCCTCCTCACGCCTCTCCAGCACTCTCCTTTTCCTCCGCTTCCTCGTCCTCCTCCTCCTCCTCCTTCTCTTCCTCCTCCTCCTTCTCCTCTTCGTCCACCACCGCCTCCCTCCTCTCTTTCGTCATTATGACCCATCATTCCTCGGTTGCGCCTCGAGTCCCCCCCTGCCTTCCTGAAAAGGCAAGCGCAGACAGGCAGATCACGCCCTACGACAGCGAAGATGAGGAGCAAATTACTGAGGACGGCTTCCGGCAGATGTTGGCACAGGTTTGCCAGGGAGGATAATAGCGAAGAGGACGAAGGAGGACGAATGAGGAAGATGGAGGAGAAGGATCGAGAGAGGGAGGAGAAGGAAGAGGAGGAGGAGGAGGTAACAAGGAATATGAGTCAAACCAACATGTACGAGGGAAGGCACAGGAGAGACGAGGGGATGAGGGGCAGGTGAGGGAAGAGGAAGAGCAGGAGGAAGAGGAGGAGAAGGAGGGGCAGGAGGAGGATCGAGGAGGAGAGATGAGGGGAAATACGATGAGGAGACGGAGGATGGTAATGAGGAGGTAAGGAGGAGGACGATCAGGAAAAGGATGACTGGGGAGAGGTGCAGCAGAAGGGCGACTTCGACCAAGACGAAGATCAAGACGAGGCTGCGCAGCAGGAGCAGGTCGAGACGCCAACGCAGGCGCCTAGGCGTCGAATCCCGTTCATCAAGAGCCTACTAGCGTGCAGGCCGACGCCAAGGATCGAGGGAACGAGTGAACCAGAGTTCGAGAGGGAGGAAGGACCAGGAGGAGGAGGAGGAGGACGAGCAGCAGCAGCAGCAGCAGCAAGTGAACGACGAGACAACGCCAAGGCAGATGATGATGATGATGCTGATGATGATGACGTTGATGCTGCTGATGGTGGTGATGATGTTGATGAGGGTGATGAGGATGATGGTGATGATGTTAATGACGGTCATGATGATGATGACGATGATGATGATGATGCTGCTGATGCTGCTGATGATGATGACGATGAGGGAGACAACGATAGGGGGCACCCTCCAGGCGAGGAGGCAAGGGATGAGAAGGAGGACGGCGATCGGTACAAGGAAAGGGATTGCAAGGTAAGGGATGATGAGGAAGGAGGAGGAGGAGGAAGAGGATGAGGATGACGATGAGGAGGAGAAAGAGGAGGAGGAGGAGACAGAGAATGAGGACGGAACCAGAGAAAGGAACTCAAAAATCACGTAACCGATGAGGTGGATGCGGAGGAACGGGACGGCACGAGGAGGAGGGCGAGGAGGATCTCGAAGGAAGTCGCGGATCAAGACGAAGACCAAGAAGAAGAAGAAGACGCAGCAGGAGCCGAGAGAGATGGTGGCCATCAAAGACGAGCCAGTGTTGGCGCTGCCCATGATCAAGCGCCAGCAGCAGCAGCAGCAGCAGCACCAGCAGCACCAGCAGGCGGCACGCCCATGAAGCGTATGAAGCGCCCAGCAGCAGCCCCGAAGGCTTCCTCATCCTCCTCGCCCTCCTCGTCCTTCTCCCCCCCTCGATCTCTCACTTCCACGGCTACACTCAATCCCTCATCCATGTGTGCAGCTCCATTACATTGTACTAGTTCCTATACGTACACGCACACATTCACGCATGCACGCATGTACACATGCCTACCTACCTACCTACTTAGCTACCTATCTGCATACATACATACATACATACATACATACATACGTACATACATACATACATACATACATACATGCATACATGCATGTATGCATGCATGTATGCATGCATGCATACATACATACATACATACATGCATGCATGCATGCATGCATGCATGCATATATACATACATACATACATACATACATGCATTCATACACACATACATACATACAGACAGACAGACAGACAGATAGACAGACAGGCAGACAGACAGACAGACATGTATACCTGCACACAATGTACACATACATGCACATGCATACGTACATGCATACATGTATACAGCCAGGCGGACATACATACACACATACATACAGGCATGCACATGTCAATACGTATACACAACTACATGCATACATAAATACATACATACATACGTACATACATGTATACATGTATACATGCATGCATGCATGCATGCATGCATACCCTCATACACACATGCATACATACATACATGCATGCATGCATACATATATACATACATACATAGGTACATACATACATACATGCATACAGACAGACATACATACATGCATGCACGCGTGCATGTGCAAACGCCTGTGTATACACATGCATGTATACATACACACACACACATGCAAACACACACGCGCACGGACATACACACAGGCCTGGTTGTATGTGTGTATGCGTGTATATATACAATCATGCATACAGACATACATGCACGAATATATGTATGCTTGCATGTACACATCCAGACATCGAGTCCAGTCATGCAGGCGTGCATAGTCACGTATAGGTAAGTTGATGCATGCGCCATACAAACCTACATGCATGCATGCATGCATGCATGCATGCATGCACATGTGTACATGTGCAGACTGCGTGTGCACGTGCACGCAGACATATACATCCATGCATGCATACATGCGTACAGATCTGGCATGCATATGCACACATGTACATAACATCGATTTCCCCATGTAGGCAGAGTTGGTGCAGCCAGTCGAGGAGCTCGAGGTGGTCGAGGAGCCCGAGGGCGCCGATGAGGTCGAGGTGGTCGAGGAGCTCGAGGGCGCCGATGAGGTCGAGCTGGCCGAGACCCAGCTCAGTGAGGGCGCCGAGGGCGCCGATGAGGTCGAGCTGGCCGAGACCCAGCTCATCGAGGGCGCCGAGGTCGAGCTGGCCGAGACCCAGCTCGTCGAGGAGGAGATCGAGGGCGCCCAGGTCCAGGAGGAGATCGAGGGCGCCGAGGTCCAGGAGGAGATCGAGGGCGCCCTGCCAGAAGGTACCATGGCTCGAAGGATCGAGGAATGGGAGGCCCGCTTGAAACGTTGATTCGAGATCCTCCTCCCCCCCCTCCTCCTCCTTCTCCTCCGCCTTCTCCTCCGCCTTCTCCTCCTCCTCCTCCGCCTCCTCCTCCTCCCACTCCTCATTCTCCTCCTCCTCCTCCTCCCACTCCTCTTCCGCCTCCTCCTCCTTCTTATCATCAGCATCCTCATCATCATCCTCATCACCATCACCATTATCATCCTTGTCATCAACATCATCAGCACCAGCATCAACATCAACATCAATATAATCAACATCACCATCACCATCATCACAAACATCACCATCCGTCCCTCATTCACCATATTGCTACGTCGGGCCCAAGTCGGCTCAAGACTGTTCGGGAATGCCGAGATCGCCTCAAGACTGCCAAGGAGGCTCCTTAAGGCCCACGGGAGGAGGAGGCAGGAGGGACAGGGAGGAACGATCAGCCAGCGCAGGCATTGTGAGGATCCAGGTCGGCGACGAGCTCTACGTCATCAAGCTGAAGAGGATCACCCTGCTCCGTCTCCTCTTCTCCCTCCTCCTCCTCCGCCTCCTTCCCTCCGCCTCATTCTCCTCTTCCACATCCTCATCCTCCTCCTCCTCTTCCCCATCGAGATTGTCGTTCTCCACAGTTTACTGCCCCACTCTCGAGGTCCATGCACTTGTCCTCGATGACAGGGGGAGTGGACGTCGAGGGTGGAGAAGGCAGTTGGGATCTACCCTACTTTCACCACCATGCCCGCGCTTCTGCGGGCTTGGGGATGAAGGAGGGCAGAATTCGCAGAGGAGGGCTGCGGAGAAGATCAGCACCATCGTCTACAGGAACATTAACGTGACGAATGGCTGGCCGCAGCTGGTGCAGTGCGCTGACAAGACGTGGGGCCACATCGTAGGCGACGCTGCCAAGGAGCTGAGCGAGACCTGTATGAAGGACACCAGGGGAAGGAGGAGGACGAGGAGAGCTGATCGAGCGGTTCCAGGGTGGAGGTGGGGAGGGAGGAGGAAGGAACAAGGAGGATGACGATCAAGAGGTCGACGCAGAGGCGAGCTCGAGGACGATGAATATGTCAGGCCTTCCTCCCTCTTCTGGGCCCGTGGCTATACACCCTTGTTCCCTCCCACTCCTGCAGCCCTTAGTCCTCCCATGGTCCACCG